>CM023623.1:14553150-14965650 GCA_013358685.1 Antennarius maculatus
ATATCCAAAACATTCTTGTAGGAATTTTATTTTATTTAGAGGTTTAGTACTTGGAATGAGTCACTGGAGATTTTTAGGTGAATATGGATCATAGTGCGGTTTCCGGAATGCCTTTGCAGACTCTAAATCCCCGTTAAGGGTGTCTTAATAGCAGCTGGTAGGTGTGCTTTGCACCGTGATTCAAGGACCCATGGAAACTCAGAGATCATCAGTGTAGCAAACCTGTGAAATTTATAACCAAGCACAAAGACAGGAATGTGGGAAATGAAGAATAGATGAGGACTGTGGTGCAAAATTTTGTCACATCAACTCAGACACAAACTTTGTGCAAACAATACAGAGGCAATTCCCTGGTCGGCCTGCTTTCATATGCACCCAAAAACAGATAAAGGATTCAAAATGTGAGGTGAGAAATGGAATCCTGATAAACAACACCGGGTAAAATGTCTATTTCAGTGGGTTGAAGAAGAGATAAGCGTGTGTTTGGGGCCGTAGGGGTGTCATTCATTCAAGCTCACGGAGCATAAATCAACTAAAACATGACAATGTGTTTTCATTTTAAAGAAGCTGCTATGTGAGGTCGGCTGACGAAGGAGTGTGCTGGTGAGAGAAAGGAAGACATTGCATGATTGACAGCTTCTATTAATAAAAGTATAGCCATCTTGATGAATTCACATTTGAACCCAATAATCAGTGCTATCAATTTTTTTTTTTTTAGTTTACTATCATGATTAGCTGTTTTTTGGGTTCAGATTCCAACATCTCAAAGATCAAAACAATCGTCATTTTCAGGACATTGTGTCTGAGTTGAAAGATACTCGGTGAAAGACAGTGAAAGATACTCCTGATCATTCTCATAGGGCATTCAGTACAGACAAGTGAACTGGGACTTTGTTTATCACATACACAAAGGGAAAATGTGTTCAAAAATAACTTTTTGGGATAAATGAGTGATCTGAACTCCTCAGTTTCACCATGGGGACTCACCATGAACAGCTGGGTTAGAATGATTCGATGAAACACTGCTTTGACTTGATTGAGTTACAATTTTACTTTTTTTTTTAAATAGTTGAGTAGAGGAACGGAAACATATTTTTAAAAAGCACATCCAACTCTGGAAACAATTAGGGTATCACTAAATGAGGCCACAATAACTGCTTCTCCAACGCCAGGGAGAGAAGGGACCAAACAGTTGTCTTTTTGTGGAGCATAATAAAGAGCCTTTTGAACCATCTTTAACAGTTGCTATAACTACTGAATCTTTTTTGCACTTTCTCCTCCACAGTACATCAATTCCTGAACAGAGAAAAAAAAAAACATTTAGAAAAAAGACAAAACATTAATCATCAATGCAAGTGTTTTCTTCTTTATAATTCACATAATCCTGTATTCAAAAATGAAGTAAACACATCATTTCATTAAAACAATTTAGATCCTAATCAGTCCAATTTCAACAATCTGTTATTGGCGCCTCGGCAAGATGACACTTAATGAGCAATCAGGTTTCTTTTCAATAGTAACACAAGATTTTTTTTAAGCTCATAAATATAGTCCTTTTTGGCTAATCTGCTAGTATAATTATTAATTGTTCACTGTATATTAATATTGAAACTGTTTCAGTACACAGTATTCATAGCCATTTATTGTCACAGAGCATTGAAGGGATTTATTTCCTTATGTATGTCATCAAAAGCCAATAACAGAATTTGAAAATCGTAGTTTCTACATTTTTAGTCTTAATTGAAGGCGTGTAGGTTCTGTGAAACATATGTGAGATGTACAGCTAATCATAGCCGACAGAAATACAAACATAGTTTGGACCATGAGTGTGTCTGGACGTGTTCAGACTGGCATAAATCCAACAATATTTGAAATATGCTGTAAAAAAGTGCTAAATATAATTACCTATGTTGATAAAGATGCACAGAATTTATTTAATTACCTGTGTTATTTTTTCTGCTTACAAGATTGTCTGCAAAAGTTATGAACGAGTTTGATAAAATTATATGGATGGATAGGCCTGGGGCTGAAAAGCAATTTATTAGAATTTGAGACAACTCCAGGCGTAGAACTAATAAGCTGTAAACGTTGATGACTGTTATAGAAGGTCATTATTTGTTTAAATATATTTAGCTCAATTATTTGCATTGTCGCCCCACACAGAAATCTTGGCTTTTTTCAATGCCTATGGTCCAAATGTACCACACACGTACTACAGAATCGATTAGTCTTGTTCAACACAAAGGTGTATTTGCACGCCTGGTCTTTTTCTTTCTTCCTTTGTCATACATTTTAAATAGATGTCTGTCTTGTATATAATTATTTTTTATAGGTATAATCACTATTACAGTTGTTATTGTTCATCATCACTGATGAACTGAATACTTTTTTTCAGTATGAAAGACAGAGGAAATAAATAAGATGAGATAAATAAAATCACAGGATGTTCTTGTCTTCATGTTTAAACAAGAAATTACTTTTTCAAAATGACCTTCTCAGATTGTGTGTCATTTTCCTTTCAGAACCCATCATAGTATCAGTCCAGTCCCATGAGGCCTAAACCCAACCTGCAAAAAGGTCACATTGTCCACTCCTGCCAGTCCCTTTCTCTCCACAGGCCTGATTGTATTCTAGTCGCTGTGTAGTTGTTTGCCACTGTCAGTGAAGAATTGCCATTAACCACAGTGCAGGACAGGATTGCACTGCTGCCACCAAGTATCTTTATTAGTTTGCTCAAATAAGGAGTGAGGCCAGGGAGGTCACCCATCAACACAGGTAAAGCGGGCCAGAGAGTGAAGAAATCAAGGTCTAAACTGGCTGTGGTGTCCCTAGGCCACAGTCATCTGGCAGCCTGAGAGTGATAGGTTTGCTAAGACAATAATACATCACTTTTCACCTGTATCAAACCAATTGGATGGCCTTCTATGGACAGCTGCTCCCTCACAGTATTTGACACATTGATGGATAATGGATAGACATAACCTCCATATGGCAGATACAGAGCTGATTTAGACCATATAATCCTAAATCCTTTTTCAGCACTCACCAAATGACTTGGAGAGCATGTCATATACACAGGATAATCCAGGCACAGTCGAGTGAGAAGAAAGTAGCTAACATAATCCTTCAAATCCTGTCTGCGGTGAATTTTCCGCAACTATTAAAATCCCAAAGTGGGCTATTATTGTAATTACCAGCTGATTAAGTAGTAATGATAGCCGTTGTGGGGCGATAGCATTGTTCTCATGCTACACTTGCAGTTTTCAATGGCGTGCTCTTTGGATGCTGATTAAAAAGCATTATATAAGATTGAAAGGTGAATGGCATCCATATGTGTAAACATGCAGGTACATTTTTGTATAGTTAAGGTTTGTTAAAAGGTTTGCTCTATGATCATCCACTGTCTTATCTATAAATCTTAGTTTTAATTTTTTATCAAAGTACAATTTTTGTATTTTTTATTCAAACTTTTCCTCAAAATTCTTACAGATCAATAAAGGCATTGTTACTCCTACACACATACGGACAGTATTTGGTGTGACAAATTCACCTAAATTGCATATTTTTGGAGGTGAGAGGAAGAAGGGGAACTTCAGGGGAATCCACACAGATGCAAAGATAACATACAAATTACATACAGAAAGGAATCAAAACCAGGACTTTCTTGCTGTGAGGTTACAATGCTACCCACTGTGCCACTGTGCCACCCACATTGTTATTCCATTGTAGTTTATTTTATCTTAAGCTTTACTCTTTTATCTGTTTTCATGTCGCCTTCAGAGAACAGTTTGACTTTTTTCTGTTTTCCTGCAAATTGATGATATTGGCAGGAAAACTGAGAACCACGCGCCAGTATTTTGTAAAAACAAACAATAGATTGAGCTGCAATGAATGCGAACGGGCTTATAATCCTTTTAGTCTGTATTAAATAATAAAAAAAAAAAACCTTGGAGTTAATTCTAGACAAATTGCATATACATTACTTAGAATTAGTCGTACCAAAGCTTTAAGCTCATCAGTTTGTCTAAAGCAAATGGCCTCCATCGACCTCGATCTTTTTCATACATTATGGAATAAATACGGCCATGCAATATTCAATGGCTTGTGGGAATTGGACCTCCAGTGATCAACTTTACTTTCTGAAGACCCATTGACTGGCACAGCTTAAGTTGATTTAATGTGTCTGATAATAAGAATCCTCCTCCAAGCTGGTGCCACATCCATCATGTCATTACACACGTACACAGAAACAAATGGCTGCCCTTTCCAAGATGTTTTTACTGTTTGGTGTAGGTGATGTCACAGTGATGTCTTAAATGAAAATGAATTGTTGCAGAAGGCTTGCTGCGGTGTATGTGTTACTAGTGTTGTGTCACCGAGGTGGGCCGTTTCGATTAACCCTTACCTGTGCCACAAACAGGTCATCTCTCTGGGGAGGTGATTATTCTCTAGCCTGTTTAATGGTCCTTACTGACAGCCCTTAATGAAAATTAATGACTGACTTTAGGACGAAGCACACAAAAAGGCTTCTCCGTTCATCAATGTGCATTTATTTCCATTGTTTAACTGGCAATCATTGTGAGGAAAACGATGATCTGCACCGTAATGCAAAAATGAATAATCGGGATTCGATTGCAGCCCTGAATAGCTTTTCTGTTTCGTGTTTCGTCTATATTGATGAACATAGAACTACCTCACTGTTGAACCCGCCTCTGTTTAATGTGTGCGAATGGAATATAAGGACATTTAATACACCTCATTAGGTTTCCATTATATTTTGCTTTGGGTGATAAGCTGAAATGAGAGATCAGATTTGCCTATTTCTGTCAGTGATATGCAGACAGCAAGATGACATGATTAAGAGGTCATTTGGTTAATTGCACAATATTGCCACTTTGTTGCAGTCTTGGAATTGAAATAGGTGCCAGGGGCACGGTAAGCCATGCGAGACACATCATGAAAAACAAGCTGAGTAAGTTATGATTGCTTTTACCCTGTTGTTTTTCTTCTGTCAGCCCTCTCTGTATGCAAATCATTATTGATGTACATGAGAAGATATGCATTAGTTTGCATGCTCTGTACTGTGCACCATCACACAGTGAGGGAGGAGGTTGTATCAGGGGACAAAGAGGAAGGGTGAGGCTGTGAGACGAGATACACAAATTTATCACACATTTTCAGTGACTGGCTCGGTAAACAATCAAGAACAGCACCTGCGCAAAAGGCACAAGGGTGTGCGGGTGGGGTGTGCACCATTGTGGGCATTGCAATGTAATCAAAAGGCATTAATAGTGCAATTAAATTGAATTCCCAAGTAAGCCTGTGGATAATGCAGTCCAAGGCCGGGGTACACAAATACGTCGGCCAACCCCTCACAGCTTCATCGTGTGTTTGAATCCAGCCCACCGTCACTATCCCCTGTCTCCTTTAATCTCACTGGTTCACACACTCTGCCCTTCTGTCCGACCTCCAAACCTTACTCCCATTTCGTCCCTCTGACACCCCATTCCCTCTATTCCTCTCATTCCTGACAGTCCAAGCCTCCTATGTGGCAAGACTGCCATCTCTGGTCATGCATATTTTCTTGTTGCTACAGCCTTCCCATATGTCTGACGATGGAGTCCTCCGTATTTCCCAGGAGTGTCTTCAAAAACCAGCCGGGTGACGGAGCAGCACGGCTAGGCTGCCATCTTCTGCCTACTGGGATTGCTATCGCTCGGTCACTGTCATGCACTGCTGCAGCAAAGGCAGACCAACATTGCCATCTGCTGTGGATGCAGATTCAATTAACCAGGAAATTTCTGTGTGGTAGTTAATTTTCTATTTGCCGTATTTCTAAATGATTAAAAGTTTCTGATCTTGTTGTTTTTACTGATTATATTTGTCATTATCTTATACCGAAGACGGCCGATTTGAGGATTAAGCGTCATTCCAGACAGCTCTAATTTAGTCGTTTGAATACCCAAAGTATGTGTGTCCTCTGTTTTCTATTATAATTTTATGCCATCAACAAGAGGCTCAGACTCATTTGATGTCAACATCAATCCAGAGTAGAACAGATTGACTGAATGCTTCCTCTGACTCAACGTGGCACCATATAATGATGGAGAATGCATTGGCAATAAACCAAGAGACATCTGTCAATATTTTGTATTGTTTGTTGTGGATAAATGAGGATTTAAATGCATAATCAATTAGCCGGTCTTGCCATTTGCACTACAAAATTATTTCACAGTGTATGCCAGTCAATATTATAATAAATCCTCCACAATAGTGGGCGTCATTGCTAAATGCTTAATACTCCCACATCCTCCATCTCTCAGAGCACGTCAGCTTGGATTTTTAGGGCATTTCCTTCTTGAGTACTTTTTGTGTTTGCCAAGGAACCTTTGGTGCCAGAGGTTTTGATGCATTGCTGTGATAAAGAAGCTTTCATTGTTATTTCTCCTCTTTTTGCGATGATAAACTGCAGTTTGTGTTCTCATAGTTCAAAGCTCTGCGGTCAATCAACAAAATGACCAAGCATTTTCTCCCCTCTGTCTTTTTTTTAAAAACCTTTTCCCATCTTCCACCTGTCGTTTTTAAAACAATGCACACACACACAACACGCAGACACACACTCATATTTACTTTACAACTATACATTAGCCAAGAATGTCTGAAACTGAGGTTAAGCAAAAAAATAAATCAACACATTGGTTGCATATTTCTTTTTTTCTGAATTGATGACCCTGTCAGTGGGAGGGCATCAATTGTGTGTGACTTCAAGTCTGTATTGAAAATTAATTCTGAACGACGATGCAGCAGTGATAAGGTCCTCAACCTTACACGACTTGGTGCATTCTGGGAAAGATTACTGTTTGGGTAGTAATGGGACTTTTGTAGGCTTATATATTATTCCTCTGTCTCCTTAGTTAGTCCAAGTGTTCACAGTAAATGATACATGCGTATAATACATAAAGCGTTATTTTTTTTCCGGTCTTGCTCTGCATTTATGTTGTAATCTCGGTTCCACAAATATCTCCTGTCATGTTTGTGATTGTGTTTGTATCAGTGCTCGGTTAATAATGGCCTTTCCAATCACCTTGGGATACTTTGAAGGTAAAGCATTGTCAGCGCATGCAATTATCTGATAACCCAACATATACTTTATGGAAATAGCAAATGTATTTCTTTGAAATTTCTTCACAACCTCTGTGATGTTTTCACTGTGTAGCTACAGAATCAGCTGGTATTCACTGGGGTTTTGTGAGAAGGACAAATTGATTAAGTAGGTACAGCATGCATGAGTATTGTGCATGTGGATGAACTGCAGACATTCTGATTGTAGTAGTCAGCGGTTCACCTGCTAATATACACCTTATCATCCCACGCCAGTCTTTACTGCTGCATTCCCTAATGGTACATATCCAGCATTTCTTCTTGCTGAAAATCATGCTTAATGGAAGAAAGATGGCTATTGTGCAGACCTCTGTGCCAACACACTTTCCCTTACTTGTACTTCGTCATTAAAGTCTGCTGTCTCCCCTCCACGGCAGCTGATTGGCTGAGAGCACATTCCTGTCTGCATATAAAGTCAATTATGACTTTAACATGCATTAATAGAAAAATAAAATCATAATGAGTTTATATATCATTAGCATTGTTTCAATAAGAAACACATTTTATCCACCCTTAAAAACCATAGTGTGGACAGTACATACAGTAGAAGCAGGTTTAAAGAGTTCCCAGGACCTGAAGTTCAGTGAGATATCTATACACCTGCAGGCAGAGGCAGTTAAAATATGAAAATATAGAAATCTATCTGGTTTATAAGTCAGATGAATATGCAAAGTATGCATCCTGGCAGCATTCAAAGAAAGGGACAAAGAGAGGTGGTAGGGAAACCAGGCAAACCTGTACCGTGCAGTAAGTTGTCTGAACAAGTATGAAAATCATAAGCAGACAGTCACGAGGGAGACTGCAAATAAGGTTCAACTGGTATGTGTCAGTGGTATTTGCCCTACAGCATTTTACTGCATGTATATATTTTATAACTGAGACATACAAATACGACCACTTGGTTATCCTGTCTACGGTTCATTTTCAGCCTGGTGCTCATCAGCAGCAGCACATTTATTGTGTAAATATTATGGGGTTAATGTTAATCCCTAGATGTGAATGTCAGTACATGTATTGGTCTCATGATGAAGTGGCGCTCTCATCATGGTGAGCCCTGAGAGGACCCCTCATCTGGAACAGGCTCCTGCCTACCACTCCCCAACGCATGACCCTATATTGTTAATGGTTATAGAGAATGAATGAATGTATAAACCTAAAAATGTGTTCGCCTTCATCCCTCAAAATGATTTATTACTGCATTTTTGTGTTTTTATGTTGTAATTGTATGTTTCATCCGGGTAAAGCCAACTATTACCTCCCCTTCTGAACACAGTCACAGTAATGCAATGCAGACTTCAACCACGTGAGTGTGCAAGACAGCTAACAGAGCAGATCTTGACTTTCTCCCGTTGGCAACCAGAAAAATGACTTCAACCTCTGTGCATTTTTCTTCAGTTCTGTTTACTGAGATCAAAATTCACAGAATGCAGTTCTACCAGCAGTAAGATGATACCCCAAGGAAAACAAGAGAGAGGTTCACGTTACTTTGATCCCTAAATTTGTGTCCTGTCCACACTATTCAATTATAACCATAAGTTTAGTGGTGACAATGTTTTAGAATAAATAATGGTATTCTAGTAGAGATGTTCTGTTAGAATCTTCGGGTGCAATTGCATTGACAACAAATTCGATTTAAGTTCTGAATTTAATTCAGATTAAATTAAGTGTAGATTTACTTGTGTCACTGCCTTCTTCATACTTTTTTGCCTCAAGACATGTATTTGACAGCTTAATTTACTTATTATTTTATAACCACAGCAGATCAAACGGTCAGAAGACATTGTACAGTGATATGCTGAGAATACAGAATGCTATCAGTCTGTTTCAGCCTGTGCACTATATTTTGCTGTGAGCAGCATCACGTTTAATAAACTAATGAACTCAAGCTCCGTAACTTGTTGTAAACTGGATGTTTTTGAAGCAGTGAATAGAACAAACTGTTATCCATTACAGTTAATGACCGTACTGAACATTCTTTGCAGCGCCTTCTTGACAGGTAGCGGTGCTTTTTCCTTAACAGACTGATTCAAATCTGCTGTCATGAAGACCAATTGAGCGCAAAGTAATAGCTCTTTACGAGTGCGCACCTAACAGAGAACTCCCATAGTTTTCTGTCAAGTTAACAGTTTTTCTTCCGGGCCCAGGGTCTCTCATTCCAAGAAAGTAGTATACAGAGCTATTTTGTTTTAGGTAATTTTTTATTAGAACACTGCTTCATTGTCTAAAATTTCATGAACATGAACATGTCCGTTTTTCTTTTTTTCACATTTTTTACATGAAAAGAAAAAAAAATGTGATCTATAGTGAGAGCAGGGAACAGGTGGAGGAGAAGTTAGAGAGGTGGAGGTTTGTCCTGGAAACAAGAGGAATGAAGTTAGTCACAGTAAGACAGAGTACATGTGTGTGAATGAGAGGGATCCAAGTGGAAGAGTGAGGTTACAGGGAGAAGAGATCAAGAAGGTGGAGGATTTTAATCACTTAGGGGTCAACAATCCAGAGCAATGGAGAGTGTGGAAAAGAGGTGAATAAGCGTGTGCAGGCAGGATGGAACGGGTGGAGGAAAGTGTCAGGTGTGATGTGTGATAGAAGAGTTTCAGCTAAAATGAAAGGAAAGGTGTACAAAACTGTGGTGAGACCAGCGATGTTGTTTGGTCTAGAGACAGTGTCACTGAGGAAAAGACAGGAGGCAGAGCTGGAGGTAGCAGAGATGAAGATGCTGAGGTTCTCTCTGGGAGTGACCAGGAAGGATAGGATCAGGAATGAGTACATCAGAGGGACAGCACATGTTAGAGGTTTTGGAGATAAAGTCAGAGAGGCCAGACTGAGATGGTTTGGACATGTCCAGAGGAGAGATAGTGAATATATTGGTAGAAGGATGCTGAGTTTTGAACTGCCAGACAGGAGGCCTAGAGGAAGACCAAAGAGGAGGTTTATGGATGTAGTGAAAGAGGACATGAAGGTAGTTGGTGTGAGAGAAGAGGATTCAGACGACAGAGTTAGATGGAGGCAACTGATTTGCTGTGGCGACCCCTGAAGGGAAAAGGTGAAGAAGAACAACATGAAAACAAACAAAAAAAAAGCCCATCCTCTCAGTTCCTTTCTCAGTTAGCAAAATAGTATTAGTCTATTTTGCTAACAGTGTCCAGAGAGAGGCTACTAATGCTTCTGACTCAAATGGAGAACATCTATGGGCAATGAGAGAAGTGAAGTACAGAAGAAACCTCTCCTCTTTGAAGATTATAGCACTGTATAGTCCATTAGTTTTGAACACCATTCAAAGGAAAGGCAAAGGCTAAATGAATAGGAGAAGAAACAAATTTGTCTCAGGCTTTATTGATGTTGGAAGTGCATTACCAATTCAACTTTCATCAAATGTTTTCTGTGTAATGTTTTAAATTGCATGAGGTTAAGGCTTGTACATGAAGAGGTATCTTATATTAATTTTAAATCCTGACATTTCCTGCCACTTTTTCCTCCAACTCAAGCATGCCAAAATAATTTTGTTGGATTAGTTTTTTCTTGATTTTTGTAAAGTATGTCACATAATTTCAGGAAATTTTGTAGAAAATGTTTTTTTTTCCTTGAAACTGTGTGAAAAAATATTTGAAGTCAATCATAGTTATTGATTTGGTAGAAAAGCTAATTTTTTCACTCTGATTTATTATTAGTTCTAATTATATTTTGTTTTTGTCTTTTCATTCTAATTAAATCTTGTTTTTGTTATATATTTGAGGGTTATATAGACTGCTTAATCCATTTGCTCTAAAAAGTTGAATTCCTGCACTCACGATGACCACTAGGTGGCTATCTTTACAAAAGGAAAACAAAATGTATAACTTCACAGTATGACTGGTGAAATCTCTGAACCTTATTACCACATGTTTCATTCATTGTCATCAAAGCTGTTGAATGAGGATTTTTCAGTCAGTACTGAATAACACCCTTCAGCCCCAGACCCTCAAGCTGGGAGAAGAACAACTCCATAAAAATCCTAAGATAAATAAAGAAGAAGAAACTTCTAAGAGAACTGCAGATGAGTGTTCGTATCCCCAGAACAAGTAACCATTCAATAAATTTTACTATTCCAGAGCACAACTATTATTAGGGTCATGACAACTATCAAAATCAAGGAGCATGTTATCGAGGAGGTGTACAGAGGTGTAATCCAGGAACCAAACAGTAATCCAAGTCTTTCCTCCATCTATTACCTAGGAACATATGGTCACATTTCCACTTGTTAGCAGGCTACTAGCAGAATCTTCATGACCACAGCACCAGAAAGTTGTGCAAGGCACAGAAATTCCAGGGAGGAAAGACCCCCCAGGTGAGGTTATTGACACGGAAACGAGTCATGACAGCGTAAGGGAGTTGAAGTAGAGGACGAACTGAGCAGAGGTGTAGGAAGACTCAGCATTTCATGAGATGTCCCCCAGTAATCTACTTTATAGTAGGATAACGTTCTTGTTCCTGTTTGATGAAGTCCTAACTGTAAGCTTTACCAAAAAGGAAGGTTTTAAATCTACTCTAAAACACTGAATAGGTGTCTCCCCCATTGGCTTGAACTGGGGAGGCTGTTCCACAGATGAGGTCAAGACTGTACCTCCCAGATTACCTTCTGAAATCTTAGAAACTATCAGTAGGGCTGCATTTCTGCAAAATAGCATTCCAGTGGGTAAAGCCACTAAAATTTTCTTCAGATTGAAGGTGCCTGGTTATTTACTGCCTCGTTTGTGAATAGCAGAACCTTAAACTCACTGTTTTTCTGGAAGCCAATGGAGAGAAGGCAAAATTGGGGAAATATTGTAAACATTTTCTTGTTCCAGTGAGTACACAAGTGTTTTGGATCAGCCGGAGGGTATTTATAGACTTAGTAGTACAACCTGATAATAAGCAGTTCCAATAACAAAGCATATGTGACAAAATTCTTGAACTTTTCTGCATCTTTTCAAGACAGAAGTTAAATAAATCACAGCTGTCTGATTTATTTAATTCTACATGACAATCCCAGGTTTCTCAAGGTATTACTATAGATTAACGTGATGTCATCTAGATTTACTACGCCGTTCAATAATTTACTAATGAGGTGTTTAGGACAATGTTTGCTATTTTGTCCAAATTGAGCAGCAATAAATAGTTCATCCACAAACCAGTGGATGACTGTTTTTGTTTTTTTCTTCCACATTGGTGTAAGATTTCCTCCAATTCATCAGTCACTGCTTTCAACTGATCAACAGCACAGATGATAACAGCAAGCAGCAGGGAGGAGGGAAAGTTACTGAAAGGGTGTGAGTGTGGGGGTAGGGTGGGAGACAGGAGGGGGAAAAAAGGTTTCATCAAAGGTTTTTTCTTCCAAATTTCTGTTAGAAAGAAAGAGAAGGAACTTGATTGGTTGCAGCTCCTCTGCCAACTGAAAACAAAACAGAAGATTTAGGGGAGAATTGTAATGTAATATAAATCTCATGTGGGAAAGGTATCAATTGGAGAGTGCTGTAAAAATTATGACTGACTTTTCATGTTTCCATTTCGAGTGAGACAAAATGTGAGCAGCACCATGGGCTTACTAGAACCCATCGCCCACAGTCTGTGCAGCCTCCCAACCGTCCCCCCACTTTCCATCCCATATTTTGGAGCCCGACTGTGCGTCTGTGGCGCCACACTTAAAACTGACAGCTTAATGCGGCTGCAGAAATTGGTTTCATGGAGCGGGCAAAAATGAGATGAGATTTTTAAAGGCGTCTTTTCGGGTGGGCTTTGCTGTGCTGTCTTCCTCATCATCTGTCAAATTTGCCTGTCTAATGATGTTTAATAGCAGAGTTAGGCACGGAGCTCAGAGCAAAACACACTGCCAACCATTGTGCCTTCGTCTTCCTCATGATGACTTGAGGTATATGTTATGACGCAGGCAACTATTTCCATCCATAGACAATATTTTCTTCGGCCAAGTTTGCTGTCTGTCAAAAAGATCCCGGTCAGGACTTGGCTTCGCCTTGGTGAAAGAAAAGATTTATAGGTCACAGTTATGATTCCCTGCCCTGTGTTTGTGTGTGTGTGTGTGTGTGTGTGTGTGTGTGTGTGTGTGTGTGTGTGTGTGTGTGTGTGTGTGTGTGTGTGTGTGTGTGTGTGTGTGTGTGTGTGTGTGTGTGTGTGTGTGTGTGCTGCTCCACAACTGTTGTGTTAATGTAGAAACCTTCAGGTCTGCTTAAACTCAATAATGCATGGTTGTCAAGCTAAATAATAATAATGTCGATTTTCTTGTTTTTGCAGAGTGTAGAAGTTTCTTATTTTACTGTGTGTGTGTGTGTGTGTGTGTGTGTGTGTGTGTGTGTGTGTGTGTGTGTGTGTGTGTGTGTGTGTGTACTGACAGACATGTACATACAAGTGTGATTTGAATTCTCCTCCTATGTAGGCCTGCCTATAAGATATAAAGAAAGAAAGCACGTATGACTTCATGCCCTTCAACACTCTCACAGTTGACTCTTTCATTGTACACAGCTTGCGTCACAAACCCCTCTCTTTTCTCTCCACAATATAGCCAGGAGCCAGAACCTAGTTACAGCTGACGCCTTGTAATTAAATTGAGTCACTCTGTGCTGTCCTGAATGGGACCTGTGGGTGCATTAATCATATTACTTAAAACTGATCCAAGACCATTCCTATCTCGTAAATAAAAAAAACAGTTCTGCACAACCCAGAAAGTGTGCAGACAGGTAGAGCTTCCACATCTTATTGATTTTGGCAGTCAGGCAGCTCCGTTCACAAATCCCTCTTTGTTTCACTCACAAAACGGGTGCTTGAGAGGAACATGGTGCTTGCACAGAGGCATTAATGATATGGTATCTGGGTTTTCCATCAATGTGAGTTGTGCATGTAGAGATGAAGCCTGATTATAATCTTCATCATTTAAGCTACATTTTGCTTCGTGTGTTCACATATAGATGCTACAACTATAATTTATTCAGGTTACAACTGTTGTTTTGTACTGTTTGCTATAGATGGGATCTCGAGGCTCCTGTACTGTGGCATTTAGATATGTCTGTGGCCAGTTAGCTTGATGCATATTTTATCCCCAGTTTTTCACACATGCAGGGTTGATTTGGAAAACAGGAGTTTGTTTGTGGATTTGCAATGAGAAAAACAGAATAAAATTTGCTACTTGCAAAAAGGATTTGTCACTATGAAAAATGTCAGAGATGCAGCTACAGTACAGTACTAAGACACAGTACAAAGATATTTCATGTTCAGATTTTATTGGTTGTTCTAAATTTTAAAAATTTTGATCATTTCGTCTTATAGTGTTAGAACTAGGCACAGCATGTGATAAAAATTTTATTCCTATAGGTTTGACTGCTACAGGGTAAAATATAACCTCATAATTGGGACACACTTCATAAAATATAGGAAGCTGATGAAGTAACTATACATATAATACTGTCTTTAACTGAAATGAGTCAAAAAGTAGTCGGAAAATATTTGGTTCTTTAGCATTTCAAATTTGAAAAAACATACTTAAATGACTAAGCAGATGATTTAGTGACACAATGGAAGCACATCATGGATCAGGCCATTTTACAGTACAATTTAAAGAACAAGTGGAGATAGTTATAAAAAGAAATGCAATTTCCTTCTATCAAACTGAGCTCTCAATGCCAGTGGATTTTAAACCGCTGTGCCGATGACCCTCAACTGTGCAGTCTGGTCTGTACTTCAGATTACACACTACGACAAAAGGAACAGTTCTATAATTTCAAGTGTTCTCATTAACTGTAAGAGGGAAAGATGGAGCAGCATGTGTGCACTGTAACAAAATGGACCAAATGAATGAAATAAAGATGAAGGAAAACGAACCACTTTTATAAGTAATTATACTTCATCTAAACCACTGCCTGCCTGGTCACTGTTTGAAAATTATTTATCTGTTTTGACAGCTTAGAAGGCAGCAAGAACGGAGAATCAAAGATATATGTAGAAAATGAATAATACTGCAGCATCTTTCTCCTTTTTGCTCTTAGATCAAAGAGGTATAGCAAAGGTATGAAGGAGTAATGAAAAAACATTGCAGTGGAAAGAAATGACTTGCAGATTAAAAACAATGTGAAGGTGAGAAAACAATATTTGTCTTCTGAGTGAAGGACAACAAACAACCTATTGTCAATACCAATATAACAACATTAGTTGTCAGTAACAGTGATCTGAGGTCTGATAGGTAATTAATTTTATCTATCTTTTATCAAGTTATTTAATCTTTCACTTCATATTTCTTTCTGAATGTTACCGTGTTGTTTTCTTCGTGCCAAGAAGATCTGGCAAAGGCAGAGTAAGTGATTCAAACTCTGACAGGATTGTGTTCAATGTCAAATTCTGATTTGAAATGTAAATGAGGCAGTGTTTTATGCCAAATGCCTGAAATTGATCATGTAAGGAAATAAAGAAGCTATTTACCAAAGAGTAAGGAGGTTCCAAGACTGATACAGACACAGCTGTTTAAGTTAACTGGATCTACGTGGAATAAAATTGGTTGAACATTTTTTCATCACAACAATTTTCTCATTTGTCAGCTGTGGTGGTTTAAAGTTCAAACTAAATTTTTCACGTAAATAGATCAAACAAATTGATCTTTCCACTCAAAACAAGGAAAATACTTGGAATTCAAGTAAGACCTTTTCAGCTTAACTATATCTGGAAAAAAAAAAATAGTGGACATGTCATCTATACCTCAGACCTCTTATATTGAATGGCATCATGTAAGTGCATAGTCTACAGGCATTGATACAAAGCATTTCAATGACTGTAGACTATATAGAAGGATATTTTGAGCTGTTAACTTTGTAATTTGTTCAGAAATAAGCAATCAAGTCAGTCTAACTTGCATTCACCTGAAGACTGGATGTTGGTTAGCTGGATTTCTAACAAAAGCACTTAAATTCATGGAATGTTACTTCAACATTACTTCAACCCTATCTATAGTGTTGTCCACCAGGCATCAGCTGTCTTGCTTTCACTGTTCCCCTAGTGGTGACATCAATTAATCCCCTTCTGCATTTAAAAGCTGTTCAAAGGTTTGCTGTAGCATGAAATCCACAGCAAAAGGCCAGAAGACCAAGAAGTGTCATGTTGTTGGACTTCTGTGCTAGTCATGGATTGTTCATAACCAACACCATGTTCAAACACAAGGATGTACACAAGTGTACCTCACACCAGAGTATCCTGGGTCGGAGGTCAATGATCAATCTTGTGATCGGATCATCTGACCTTCGACCGTGTGTTTTGGACACTCGGGCAAAGAGAGGGGCAGAGCTGTCAACTGATCACCACCTGGTGGTGAGTTGGGTCCATAGACGCAGGAAACCTTTGGATAGACCTAGTAAGCCCAAAGGAGTAGTGCAAGTGAAGTGAACTGGCAACGTATGGAGGACTCCATACGTTCTCAGGCCTCACGGACTGGGATCCGCCAGTCCGTGAGGCCTTCTTTTCACACTTCCGAAGGAGCTTCTCTTGCATCCCTCTGGAGGCTGAGGACATCAAACCTGAATGGTCGATGTTCAAAGCTTCCATTGCTGAAGCTGCAGCTGAGTGTGTGTTCTCAAGATCTTGGGTGCCTCAAGGGGCGGTAACCCTCGAACACTGGGGTGGACCCCAGTGGTCAGGGAAGCTGTCTGACTGAAGAAGGAGACTTTTAGGTACATTTTGTCCCTGGGGACTCCTGAGGCAGTTGCTGGGTACCGAAAGGCCAGAAGGACTGCAGCATCGGTTGTGATGGAGGCAAATCAGAGGGTGTGGGAGGAATTTGGAGAGGCCATGGAGAAGAACTTTCGGATGGCACCAAAGCTCTTCTGAAGGACTGTCCGACACCTCAGGAGGGGAAAGGGGGGGACAATCTGAACTGTATACACAAGGATGGGACACTGTTGACCTCGACTGAGGAGGTTGTTGTTTGGTGGAAGGAACACTTTAAGGAACTCCTGAATCCAAATATCCCAACTAACCTGTCCACTATGGCAGAGCCAGAGCTGGTACTGTCGGAGTATGGAGTGAGGGGGCCTCTCCTCAGGGCCATCCAATCCCTGTATGCACAAAGTTAGAGCTGCGTTCAGGTTCTCGGCAGTAAGTCGGACTTACTGCCGATGGTATCTGAGTGGCTGTTGGCCTTCACCAGGGCTGCGCTTTGTCACCAATTCTGTTCGTTATGTTCATGGATAGGATATCGAGGTTTAGTCGTGGTGAGGAGGGTTTACAGTTTGGAGGATTGTATCGCAGCTTTTTGCAGATGATGTGGTCCTGTTTGCGTCATTGGCCTGTGACCTGCAGCGCTCACTGGTCCGGTTTGCAGCCGAGTGTGAAGCGGCAGCGATGAAGATCAGCACCTCCAAATCTGAGGCCATGGTCCTTAGCAGGAAGCCAGTGGATTGCCTTCTCCAAGTGGGGGATGAGGTCTTTCCACAAGTGAAGGAGTTTAAATATCTTGGGGTCTTGTTCATGAGTGAGGGAACAATGGAATGTGAGATTGGATGAAGAATTGGGGCAGCAGGAGCATAATAGCAATTGCTTTACTGCTCTGTTGCCACAAATAGGGAGCTAAGCTGAGAGGCAAAGCTCTCCATCTAATGTTCAATCTTTGTTCCTAACCTCACCTATGGCCATGCGATGGGTCATGACAGAAAGAAAGAGATTGCGGATACAGGCGGTGGAAATGGGTTTCTCAGGAGGATAGCTGGTGTCTCCCTTAGAAATAAGGTGAGAAACACTGCTATTCACAAGGGGCTCAGAGTAGAGTCGCTGCTCCTTTGCGTCGAAAGCAGTCAGCTGAGGTGGTTTGGGAGTCTGGTGCGGATGCTTCCGGGGCACCTCCCTAAGGAGGTGTTCCTGGCATGTCCAGCTGGGAGGAGACCTCGGGGCAGACCCAGGACCAGGTGGAGGGTTTATATTTCAACACTGGCCTGGGAACGCCTTGGGATCCGCTAGTCAGACTTGGTGGATGTGGCCAGGGAAAGGGAAGTTTGGGGCTCTCTGTTGAAGCTGCTGCCCCCGCGACCCAACTCCGGATAAGAGGTGGAAGATGGATGGATGGATGGATGGATGGATGGATGGATGGAAGGCCAGAAGAGAGAGTGAAAGGATGCAGAATCCAATAGCTATCCACTGGGAGGGCTTATTTCATCAGTCCACGATCCAACTGACAGACCTGTATGTCTTGTGGCAGGCTGTAGCTGTGGGGTTATCCTGAGGTGGCAGCTAGCCAAGTACTCTGGAGTAGTCGGGTTCAAGTTTAGGTCCTCTGACCTTAGAATGATAAGGTGAGAGGTTGTAGAGAAGTCAGGAAACCATTGTTTTTAGAAATTCCAATTATTTGGTTATTTAAGGCGAATGGGGCTTGCATCCCCCCTCATCCATTGTCTCCTCCTACAGCGCAGAGAGGCCTGCACACCATCATCCTATTAACCACATGTGTGCTGGCCAGAACTGCACACCAAGGGAGAACTGGGAAAGAAATGGAGTGATGCATGTGGAGAGCAGGGAAGGTAATGAACGGGTGTTTCAGATTTAACTCGGGACAGGAACATAAGTTATCAATTACACAATACAACATGGAAAGTGTAATTGAGTCACTGTTTGTTAAAGACTGAAGTGAAGTAATTTTGTCAAAATTTCTTCCATGCAGGACTGAAATCTGCATTTTTGTGGGGCCTCTATGTAACTTGATAGCAGAGGGTTTAAATTTTACAGTCTTTTTCTTCAATCATCTTGCGTTCTGTTGGCCAAGTTAAAAGTGAAGGACTTCCCTGCAACAGACACTGTGCTCATGCTGTCCTTTTGCAGAAGACATGGCCATGGCTGGCTTTGCTTTAGGATAATGTGCTGTGAATCAATTTTCTCCTCAAATGAGTGGTTTAAGATGCTGCCCTGTACCTGACCTTCCCCCATCCTAAATTCTGTACGTGCGAATAACTCAGGATATGAAAAAGCATCTCTTTCAGAATTTGTAATCCATCAGATGGAAAATAACGAATGAGAAATCAATTGTGTTTGCAAATGCATCTATTAATTTCTGACTTTTGATTGACTTCACTCTCTCATGACTACTTTCAGGGTCTGCTCCTCATCTCCATGACTGGTGCTCATTTCTACAAGGATCCTTTGCGTTGTGCAATGTGCCAAATTATAGGCGGACAGTCTCTATAATCAAAGGATTTTTCTTTGATTATGCATCTGCTGTGTCCCATCTCATGTTTGTATCTGGAGCAGCAATGACTCATTAGCACTAAAAAGAACTAAAAAATCAAAAAGTCTGAAAAACATTAGAGATGAACAGAGGGAGGCAGTAAAGCAAAGAAAATAAAAGGTAATGCACAAGAGGGGAGTCTGACAAAGGGACTGTAATGGACACATACTGTATGCATACAAAACAAATCTACCTACATTCAGCCTTCATAGTGGTTTTGGCAGTTCTAAACTCGACCCGGTTGCTCCCCCCCCTTCTTTTCTCTGTGAGTCTGACCTTCCTAGACCAAATACCGTCGCTCAGAGAGCTCAACGCCGGGGGCTCATTTACACATAAAAAGTCTCAAACAAAAAAGAAGGACCTCATAAGTGCAAGACGAAGCTCACTCATCTGGAGAACAACTTTATCTCTGTTCTTTTTAATGCAGCCACAATCCATGAGCCTGGCATGTTTCTTTTATTACAACTGTCCATGTAATATTCCCTAGGCCACCTTATGAGGGGGCCTCACATTGGAAACATGCTTTTTATGTTTTTTTTGGCTTTTGGGAAGCCACTTCTCTTATATACCCATGTCCTTTAAAGTGCCAATCCCACAGAAACCTTTCTCTACTATTTAGATGCATGAAGTCAATAGAAACCGAAGCAGTAGACGCCAAAAGTGACTGTTTGCAAAGGAACATAACAATTGCCTGAGGAAAACATAAATGTTAACATGTCTTAATCAGACAAGTAATGAATGAAACATGGGTTTACCCTCATGAATCTTTTTTTATGCCTTACATTTCAGCACCATATCCTAAAGCCATTACTGTATGAGTTCTCCTTTTATTGTTTAATTTTCCATAAAGTCATCCATCACCTTAGAATGAATACAGCGGTGGTGTGTGGTTCTCCTGAGAGGTGCCTGGCCCTTTTGTGTGTGCGCTGTTTTTTCTTTCAAGATTTTTTTCAAGATAGATCTCTGCCAAAGAGATCTATCTTGGCGTATGTATGTGGCATCACACCCTTGATGAATGGAGAAGTGATTCTGCTGCATATGTCATTTTCTAGCTAAACCAATGCTGAATCTTGAAAAAAATGGGAGATAATATATTCCTTCAAACATTCCTTTGTTTCTTGTAGTTAGAAAAGCCATGAGTCTAGTCTGTAATTGGCTATGTACTGATCAAAGTTAATTATAGCAGCTTTAAGTAGCCCTTTCTGACTTAAGAGATGAGCATGTGTCCTACACATAATTGAAAGTGTACACAAAAATTCTCTCTCCTTAATGAGTGCACCAGTTTCCAGCTATGTATGGAGTATGAAGAATTAAAAAAAAAAAAAAATGAGAACAATGCACAATGACTCACTTAGGCGCTCTGACAGTACCTGTTGCAATGGATGTGATTGTGTCATACCCCAAGAAATAGTTTTCAGAATCATGCAAATACACCCAATCATTTTATTGAACAAGAAGGAAAGGTTAGAAAAATAAGTCTCTCTCATGGGTTTGCGCTGAAAATAACGATGTGCAACACAAATCAATAACCATTTAAATGAATTTAAATAGAACATTTTATTATTCGAAAGAATATTCAATATTGTTCACTGCGACAGCTCTTCATTTCGACATGACCTTTAAGGTAAAAGTAATCACAAGGCGGGGTGTCCATGCATACTCAGGGTGCCATCTCAACATTATTTTACATATCTGTTGTTTTATGAATTTATTTTTACTATTGGTTGTAACTCAAGAATTTCAGGATTAATTAAATCTTATTTTCTCTTTTCTTGTGGGGTTTTTTATCCTAAGGGGAGTTGACATGAAATACAGACCAGTGATTATTGTATTTCTATGGTATTGCTCATACCATAGTTTCTATGTATGAATGTTATAGAAGAAATGCCAGTGAACTTTAATCCAGATTTTTTTTAATTGCCTATAATTGATGAGAAGCTACATACAAACAGATAACTAGTTGGTCTCCTGTGTTCAGTTTTCCCTCCCTCAGTTTATTTTATGTTTATCCTGAATTTGAATGTTAAAATTTTTTTATGATGCAGAAATTTCAAAAGAAAGAAAAGGCAGATGCAGTATGTTTGAAAGGAACTTTTATGCTTGGTGAGAACAGAAAAGCAATGATGGGATAAAAGCTGAGGGAAATAGATTTTCTATCAGAAACAAGGGACCCTCGTTGCATATTACTGTGCTCTTTATCACCATGGCAGCTGATGTAAGCACAACAGAGTATACTTGGATAAACCTAGGTGGTTTTATTCATGCAAAAATAAAAACATGTAATCTTTGTTATGTGCTTTTCCATATTGGAGGACATATGGTGGAAACATGCACCAATTAAATTCACTTAGAACTTCAAATAAAATTATAATCACTCACACTGACACAGGGCGAGTGGAACAGAGTGGAACAGGGTTACAAGACAAATATTATAGCTCCAGACACATTCTGTACGTATATCGATGCTAAGTATTTGTGTTCCTTCTTAACAGCCTCAGTGGGATGTCATTTTTGAATGCACACGAACCTCCAGCCCACCTTCTTATGTCAATTAATTCCTATAGGTTTGGTTCTAGTGGAAGTCTGGGTCCTTTATTAACATTTACCACCCCGGATGGGCCGATATTCTGCCCTACATTTACTAGGAAAACAAACATATCTGGAGAAAAGAGCTGTCTGGGGACATCAAACAGTGGGATGGGGAAAGAAGAGTGAAGGCGACTTCATACATCCAGTAGTTTGGTTTCCGTAAGAGAAGAGTTAAATTGGATGATGGATGGATGGATGGATGGATGGATGGATGGATGGATGGATGGATGGATGGATGGATGGATGGATAGATAGATAGATAGATAGATAGATAGATAGATAGATAGATAGATAGATAGATAGATAGATAGATAGATAGATAGATAGATAGATAGACTGATTGATTGATTGATTGATTGATTGATTGATTGATTGATTGATTGATTGATTGATTGATTGATTGATTGATTAATTAATTGATTGATTAGCCCTTCTCAAACTCAGAAGTACCTGTACTGTTGTTGCATTTGTTTTACGGTTTTGCCTTTTGTATTTAATTTGTGAATACATTAATTTTCTTACCACTTCTTTTTTCATTTTGAGCACCTTTTGTGTTTTTGTATTTGCTTTATACTGTATTTCCTTGTGTGTTTTCGAACACTCAATGAAATGTGTCTGAAGCTGTAACAGGCTTCTCTTGATGGAAATATTTGGGGTTGTTTCAGAACATTTTCTCTTCAGCTATGTACAATACTGCAGCTTCTTTCACAGTTTTCCCTTTTTTCTTTTCAAACATCAACCATAAATCATTCTATCTTTCCAACATAAGCACTTGCTAACCCTTGTTTTATGTTGTCTTCCTTGCTACCCTGCGCCTCTCTTTTTTTTTGCTCCATCTGGGTTGTGAATTTTAAGTAAAGTGGCAAAATATGGAGATCTTTCATAGAAACATTTAACGACATATTCAATTGATTGCTTATGTAAAATTACAGTCTTCTAATTTTGATTTTTGACTATTTTTTATGTGTTTTATTTTATTTAAATAACAACCATAACCTACAAAATGGATTGGGATGCAGGTGATGGTGGTAGGGGAAAGAAGGCACACACTAGCCTGTTGTCATTTTTGCTGATAGATATTTCCCTGTTAAGGTGAGATCCTTTCTGAAAGACTGTGAAATGCAGATGAGGATTGACTTTGCACCAGAGTGAGCTACATCCACCTTACTACTCAACTACCTATTCAAAGTCTCTTTTCAGTTACTCTAGGGAAATGCATCCATTACATCAACAGCAATGACATTTTATTCTTGACAGTTTTTCTCATCTCTACCAACACCTTGGTCTCACCTTGTCAGTATCTTCTCTAGCTTATCGGCCATTTTCGTCTCTGCCTTTATGTCTGTCTTTGCATGTGTGTCTTTCAGTCTACTTGACCCTATCCCTGCATACTTGGGGTATGAGGCAGGGTATACTCCAGGTGTGACGCCAGTGCACCAGGGAGTCACATATAGACAAACATGCATGCACCTGAAGTGCATGTTTTTGAAGGCGGTAAGAAGCCGGAAAACCCAGGGAGAAATCAAGCAGGCATGGGGAGAACATACAAACTCTGCACAGAGAGGGAGTCAAACCAGAAGCCACCTTGCTGTGCGGCGACTGATACCCACTGCGTCACAGTGCTGACCACAAATTTACCTTTTAATATCCAATTACACTCTGAATAATTCCCCCCAAAGCAGAACCTTCAGAATAAATTACACCGTTAACCTGACCATCAGAGTTGCCATGTTTTTGTCTTTTCTACTTTTTTTCAAGTTCATTCTCATATATAATTTTTAACTTCCATGTTTCTCTTTCGATGCTATTCCCTTGTCTTCTTTATGAATACTAATGAATGTAGCATATAATGGGAAAAAACTCATGGAGACATAGACCCTGGACCAAAAGCAAACACTTTTCAACATTTTTTATTTTTATTTTCGGGAAATAATCCATCAAAATGACATTTTTTTTAGCTGTAATTATATCAGTATGTCTTGGATCATCCTGTTATTATGTAAAATTATAAATGACAGTTTAGACAGTTATCAGACTTTCTTTTTCTTTCATTGTTGTATTAGCAGCACAAGGAGATGTGTGGGGAGTGGAAGTGTGCAATCTTAATACAACTTAATAACAATTAATTTGCCTTAATTTGCATTGATTTAACTTTGCATCTACATCAAAACAAAGCAGCCTGCAACATTGCTTCTATCAAAATCTTGACATCATAAAATGGAGATGACACTTATTAATAGAATTGAGAATAAACTAGCAGGACTTGAGAGACTGTAAAATAGCACAGTAGTCTTTTGAGCTCAAAGATAGATCAGCATGTTGGGATATTCTCCCACTGACAGTCATCACAGTAGCAGACTAAAAGACAGTTTAGTCTTTTAGTCTGCTACTTTTCCATATCAAGATTTATTAATCTTTAGTAATCACTAATAGACGTCTCTCCAGCTACCATTCCCGACTCCGTATTGTGGTCCACGCTTTAACTAGGCACCCTTTGATACCCAAGTCAAGTCCTTGTGGATTGAACTACTGCCACCCCACAGAAAAATAGCAATCGTCAAGTCATGTGCTATGTACCAGTGTATTATATACACGTAAACACACAATCGGGCTATAAGCATGCAGATAATAAGAGGTATAGCGGCGGGGAGCTCCTTTGTGGTGATGAGCAACTTGGGGGACAGTGCCTTCCACCAGGGCACCTCGGTCCACGTGGAGCTTGAACTGGCCACCCTCTGGTCCGAAGCCCAAGACCCAGTGGACTGAGCTACTGCCACCTCGTCCTTCTGTTAATTTAGTCCATTTTTTCAGCCATCATGTGTGAGCATTGATCTCACCACTACTGTCAAGCTTTTGCAGATACAACAACTTAATTGTCGGTGTCAGCAGTCATCAGCCGCCGCTACTAGTATCTGGGCTCTATGGGTGTATTTACTGTATGTTGCTGCTGCTGCTGCAGCAGTGACAACAAATGAGGACATAACTGTAGGATTCTTATTTAAATCTGGGAGAACAGCAGATAATCACACAGGTAGGCAGTTGCTTATTTAATCCATTACACAGTGACTTAAATAATGACAAGCACCATCGACCGTGGGTTAGTATTTACGAAAACATTAATAAATATTAACCCACAGTAAACAGAAAGACATCAGCTTCTCCTCCACCATAAATCAGCACTCTATTTGCTGTTTTCTTAAGAATGCAACTGAAAAAGCATCTAGGCATCAAATTGGACTAGAGACCAGATAACTAACAGGATTATGATTCCCCTCCTACCTTAGATGTCCAATTGTTTTTTGAATTCAATTGTTACATCCAGCTATTGTAATTGTCAGTGTTCGTCTGTTCGTCCATTTGTTTGGCTGTTCGTCCGTCAGTATGTCCACCAAATATCTTTGCAACCGTTGCAGATAGAAAGATTCGGGTGGCAAAGGGAATGAAAATGAGATGATGACCGTGACCTTGAGAAAACTACGTCAAGGTCAAATTTCAAATTTTGTACACTCACAAACTGGATAAGATAGAAAGATGAGGGAGAAAGCCAGTGTGAGTTAGACCATAGATCAAGCTTTTATCAATGACAGTAGGTCAGAGCACTAGTTTTGATCTTTGACCTATGAAAGTAGTTCAGGGTAAAATTTTGATTTCAGGGATGTCGCGGAATGTCACAGTCTGTGACTGCCTTGTTGTTGTTGAATTCCTCTTTTTCCTGAGAGCCGCCGTCTTTGAATGCAGAAGCAACTGTTGAGTTAAAAAAAAAAAGGCTAGCTGATGATGGATTAAGAGATTTTAGAAGTAATCTTCCAAAGAGGAAGAGCCCCAAGTCATGGATATGTTCTCATCACTGTTATTAATAAAAACACAAGGGATTGAATCAGCAAATGTTTGGCTGTGTTTTCATGAGCAAGGCAAACAGTTGTTTGACAATATCATCGCCCCGAACAAAGTGCGCAATGTGTTCCACAAATTTGTCCTCCAAAGAGGCAGATAGCAAAAAAATAGCATGCATTATATGTGTACTTCCTATTTAATCAAGGCAGATCTTGGTACTTTGCAATTTATTTAAATCCTGTATTTGTTCCTTATGGTTGGATTTTAGACAGGCATTTAATTTTTTTTTCAATCCCTAACCATATAAACCAATAATATCTAATTAATATTATATTGTTGTGGGGTTTATTTTCTGTTTGTTTTGTTTTGTTTTTTATGTTGGGGATGAATCTAAGGACACAGGAAGCAGTGCCGGGACCAGACCAATTGGAGAGCTATTTGTAGGTCATTATATGTTCATTAGTGTTCACTAGACTCATCATGGTGCACCCAGGAGGAAAATGAAAGATTCACAGAACTTTGGCAGATGTTAAATGTTAATGAGACGTGTACCATGAAAGCCATGATAGTGAAAAGGAAGAACTATGTGTATTTTCAATGTTTATAAGCATAGCAGAGACACGTGTGTGTGTGTGTGTGTGTGTGTGTGTGTGTGTGTGTGTGTGTGTGTGTCTATGCGCGCTGACAGACACGTACACACAAGTATGATACATACAGTATCCCCACCTATATATTTGAATTAGCTCACTTGAAAACTTCACGCTTCCGGCATCTGTCCGGTATTATATTTGAATACACATGATTAAGTAAATAATTGTTACGTTGACAAAAATTAGTAACTTACTTTGATTGTTTATTTGGAAATAATTAAGACCAGTGGTGAATGTTGCAAATAATAATAATAATAATAATGATAATAATGCACTGGGAATGTCACGCAAATTGTTTTTGAATTGTTAAGAAAGTCTAAAAATGGTAATAAAAACCGTAATAAACTGGTGGAGGGAGACGTGTTAATAATCTTGGAGTTCACTTGTTCATGATGTGCTTATAGAATAGTCAAAAGTGTACGACGTTCAAGTGCACATTCCTTTCTGTGATGAACTACTTCCTTTTCCTCTTTGAATCGGATGCAGGGCATACAGATTGGAAATGATGGCTGATTTTGCCCCTTCTTGAAATCAGGATGAGGACCATTACCCAGCGTCCTTGGTTGGCAGACATCCATTTCTCATAAGAGGCGTGACATGGCCAAGTGAAGGTGATGATGTTATGTATGAGGCTGGCTGGCAGCACAAGGTAACGTGGCCAGTCTGTCACTCAGGACAATAGTTGACAGGGTCTCTGCACAGACAAGGAGACAGGCCTTGGGAATGCAGGCAAGGTTAAGCTGAGTGATATCTGGACCCAACAGGAATGTGACCATATACAGAAAGCGTATGACAGCTGAATGATGACAGTGCGATGGGAAGTCCTTTCTGAAGAAACTGTGTGGCTTTCTATCTGCCCGTCTATGGCAGACTAGCTCAAAGATACCACAGACCATCATACCTAAACTATTAGCTCTCTCAGATATTGAGGGATAGTCAGAATACTGGGAAAACACACCTCAGCAGGAAATCCCATTTTTCTTTGATGCTGCACAGGAAAGTAGATTTTCGTCACAGCCAAGCATCGTTTGATCTGCTGTAACCGTTAGTTTCATTGCTCCTTCTGCCAGGGAAGCTTAGGAGAGCTGAAGTGGTGATGATGCCACAGCAGGCTAACGTTTTTCACCAGTTTGTCCTGCCAAGCGATGGAAGCCATCTGGACAAAATCAGGCTTATTCACTTCAGCAGTAATTCAGACTTAAAACTGGATATTTTGGTCATGTGTCAGAGGGACCCAGACTCAGAGAACACACTTTTTAAAATCTTTTTGTGTGCTTGAGACCTTTGAAACTGAATTGCAACAACTGAATGACGGTCATGTGTTGGCACCATGGATGGAGTCTCATGTGATGCAAACTGGGCAGGCGGTACCTGATTCTGTTCTCAGAAAGCTTCTGGCTGATGTTATTGAAGCAGGCAGAGTGAGGAAGGCATGACCCCCCCACCCCCACCACCACTGCTCCGTCACTGAGACAGAGTACTTATCTCCCTAGCTCTCCTTCCCATTTCTACCTACCCAGGCAATAGAGCTGTCATGTAGTGAGTCTACTAATGGAACACCCAGCTGGCTAGAGACTTCATCTTGCTGCAGTGAATAATTTAGCTTCAAGAGGGCTCTCCCCAAATTATTTAAAAGCTTGCTTTGGCATTAAGAGCGACAACATAGAGTCTAGAGAAGTGCTCAAAGTTTATCTTTTAGGTTTTCTATGATTTTTAACCTCATTCAAAGCTCAGAAGATAAATGATTCAGCACGTCTGCCCTAAGCCAACAACGATCTGATGATTCAAACCTGTTTAATGATGCTTCTGATTCAGATTGCTGAGTGAACCACCATTTATGCATGTGAGTACATGCACAGGTATTTGCCACTGTTTGAAGCATTTAACAGTCACTTCAAAAGCGCATTTGCACTAAACAAGCAATAAAACAGTGACAGTTGGCAATTTATCTATTATTGTGACACCACAATAATAGATAAATTGTTGTCTCAGCAGACATGTCATTGAATCTTAGTTATACACACTAAGGAGACTTTAAGCAAAAAATAAATAAATAAAAAGTAGGACATGAGGTGAAGTTTCATCCTGTTGCAAGACACAGCTTAGATTCATCAGTCCTTCCTGGTAGGTGTCCCTGACAAGGATGACTGATTGGAATTCCGTGTCCATATACATCATACTCGATCCTCGTCCACTCAGCAATGGGTGGATAAATCACTCAGTTTGGTCCTTCCCTCAGCAGGCCCCACAAAGCCTTTAATAACAGGCTCAAGCTGCCTGCAGTGCTG
The DNA here is from genome assembly GCA_013358685.1 of Antennarius maculatus. Classification (NCBI taxonomy): domain Eukaryota; kingdom Metazoa; phylum Chordata; class Actinopteri; order Lophiiformes; family Antennariidae; genus Antennarius; species Antennarius maculatus. The sequence continues at coordinate 14,581,890 of CM023623.1, forward strand.
GCCCCTGATTGTTTTGAGTGAAAACAGATGTGTTTGCTTGCTTCACAGTGCAGCCTGTTTGACGGAGATTTGAACATACCTCTGTCACAAGGCCCTCTCCGCCATGTTGTCTTATTTGAACATCCGGGACCAATAGGGGGGCCGTCTGACTTCCCTCCATGCTCCCTATGTCCCCAATATTCCAGCACCTCCCAAAACACATGAAAAAAACATCTTTTAAACAAGGTGGAAACAGGCTTCCCCCTCCACTCTCGTAAAGCCCACTTCAGAGCCTGGGTGAAAGCATTCATGCCCTGAGGCCCTGATGAAATAAAACACCAGCGCCATGCCAGTTATGTGAACAAAAAACACCGGGCATGTTTATTACATCCAAACATCTGGGTTTTACACGTGCATGTCTGCTGGACACAGCCCCACATAACCTTGCCATGCAAAGGTCAGAGGTCCTAGAGACAGTCTAGGACGTCTGGCTTATTAGCGGGATACATCTTAAATCCGAGAAACACGTGATCAACATTTTTTTTTTTCAAATGCCTTCATCTATTGAGCATTCGCAGAGGTACTTTGTTTCTTCTTGCATTTATCATGTTCCAATGATAAAATGATCTCGAGGGGAGACAAATGCTAAGGCAGCAGGGGAACAAACCAACAGGATCTCCTGCAGGGTTGTTGGTGACTGATATTCTTCACTGATTTGTTTAAACAGTCTCAAATGTCGCCCCCAGCAGTCCCCATTCCTCCATACTCCCCTACCACCACCCTCCTCCTCATTGCACATGTGGTGTGCATCCTGCTGGACTCCTGAATGGAGTTCTCCTTCAGGACAGACGTTTTAAAAGGCCTGACTTGCCTTTATAACCCCTCCCCCCGGCACACATAATCCTTTATTTTCTCTTGATTCTCTCCTTGTCTACTTTCTTTCTCACACCACGTCTTTCTTTCTGACTCAGCCACCAGAGTACGCAGCCAGTCCGTCCCACCCAGCTCAGTTTGTTCGGTTGTGTCAGGAAGGAAATATTTACCCACTGCTGGTGTGAAGGGGTTGTGACCTTCGGGTCAAACTGCAGGTCAGGATGTGGGCAGCATAGGTATGGAAATGTTTAAATGCATCACTCATGGCACTGGATAAAGTAAGCAGCAGGTTAGTACTACATGTGGGTTTAGGTGGAATATTGAATCAATTGACAATAGCTTTTGTTGGCAGTAAGTGTAATTTTACACAGAAACCTGTTTCACAACAGAAACATTCAAGATTATTTTTCTATCATATACTGAACTGTTACGCTCAAGTTTCTGAGAGAAACAGAAATATTTCTTTAGACTATGTACCAGTTTATGCTAATAAAATTGTAAGAACTAAAAATCACTTGGTGATGATGTAGTCAGAAGATTTTAATTTAACTTTGTCGTACTGATGGATTATTTTACCTCATCTCTGCATCACACTTAAAATCATGCTTCACTCAACTTGATGCTTCACATGATTGCATTGTGACTGATTCTTTTTTACATTCTGTTGAGAAATGAATCATATGAACCACTCGTGAATTTTCCTAATACCTAGGTCTAAGAATTATTTTACTAAAGAAATTATATTGTTAAGTCTTACCTTTCCTCTGAATTTAGCTCAAATTCTGTTGTTTTACTCACTTCTCAAGAGATCTGTTTAGTGATGTAAGATGTAAGATTTTCTTTTTCTTAAAAAGTGAATTTTCCTCAAAGATCAGAATTTGCCAGAATTTGTGAGCAGCAGTATGGTTTCTTGTCAAAAAAAGAGTACTACAGATGCAGTATTTGCTTTGAGGATGTTGTAACTGTAACTGTAACTGTGGTATTGTATGAGGAAGTCTGGAGTGGCAGAGAAGTATGTCAGAGCGGTGCAGGACATGTATGAGGACTGTAAGACAGTGGTGAGGTGTGCTGTAGGTGTGACAGAGGAGTTCAAGGTGGAGGTGGGACTGCATCAGGGATCAGCTCTGAGCCCCTTCTTGTTCGCAGTGGTGATGGACAGGCTGACAGACGAGGTTAGACAGGAATCTCCATGGACTATGATGTTTGCAGATGACATTGTGATCTGCAGTGAGAGTAGGGAAGAGGTGGAGGAGAAGCTAGAGAGGTGGAGGTTTGTCCTGGAAAGGAGAGGGATGAAGGTTAGCCGCAGTAAGACAGAGTACATGTGTGTGAATGAGAGGGACCCAAGTGGAAGAGTGAGGTTACAGGGAGAAGAGATCAAGAAGGTGGAGGATTTCAAGTACTTAGGGTCAACAGTCCAGAGCAATGGAGAGTGTGGAAAAGAGGTGAAGAAGCGTGTACAAGCAGGATGGAATGGGTGGAGAAAAGTGTCAGGTGTGATGTGTGATAGAAGAGTTTCAGCTAAAATGAAAGGAAAGGTGTACAAAACTGTGGTGAGACCAGCGATGTTGTTTGGTCTAGAGACAGTGTCACTGAGGAAAAGACAGGAGACAGAGCTGGAGGTAGCAGAGATGAAGATGCTGAGGTTCTCTCTGGGAGTGACCAGGAAGGATAGGATCAGGAATGAGTACATCAGAGGGACAGCACATGTTAGAGGTTTTGGAGATAAAGTCAGAGAGGCCAGACTGAGATGGTTTGGACATGTCCAGAGGAGAGATAGTGAATATATTGGTAGAAGGATGCTGAGTTTTGAACTGCCAGGCAGGAGGTCTAGAGGAAGATCAAATAGGAGGTTTATGGATGTAGTGAAAGAGGACATGAAGGTAGTTGGTGTGAGAGAAGAAAATGCAGAAGACAGGGTTAGATGGAGGCAATTGATTCGCTGTCGCGACCCCTGAAGGGAAAAGCCGAAAGGAAAAGAAGATCAGAATTTGCCAGAACAGCACAGACAACACAGAAACAAAATTTAATAAATATAGGTAGGACACTATTGGACTTATTAAAAAGAATCTAGAAATAGTAACCAACTAACTAAGGATTTCTAGTGGATCCATGAATCTTTATGGTATAATAGTGATAATCAGTATAATCAGAAAGTGTACATTTTTGATGTGCATTAAAATATATTTTCCTGCAAAACATGCTGGTGTTGCAAATGCTGCAGAGTAGTGGTTGCCAGGGGAATGAAATAGCCATTTCACGAGGAAATGGTTATGACCAGAGGATTAGGTTGACCAAACTGACCCATACTGTCTTTATACTTGCCTTGTTTTTTTTTTTCTCAAAATGGTTTGGAAACACTTTTTGTGGGATTTAAAAAAATCAGAAAGAAAATTTATATTTTAACAATGAAACTGAACTCCAAAAAGACTCGGCTCACTGAATTGGCCCAGAGTCTGAACTGCTAACCCTGAGATTTATATAAACATTCATTGAGTTCATGTATGTCCATGGCCTAATGTCATAGTGTCCATAGCAGAATAGTTATAGATCTTATCTAATCTTGTGACAAATGTCCTTCCAAGATGCTCAGCAGCATGGCAATAGAGTTTTCTGTGTATAATCTGTGAAGATTTTGACATGGTGAAAATGATAAATAATCTAACAACATTTTGTAAAATAGAGGCTAAAAAAAATGGGAGAGAGACATGTAAGTTGCTCTGCAAAAAAAATTACAGTCTCCAGCTGTGATTCTTGTGGTCTGCCCTGCATCCTGGACTGTAGAGTATAGTAGATGTAATAGGATATTAATTAATAATATTAAGTCTAATTGTGTTTTTGTTGTTCCTATTTATCGTGTGCACACATTAATGCCAGTGTGTGATGTTGAAGAGAGAACCTGGCACTTCCATGATAGATTGCAAAGCTTCACTCATGATCTGGGATGTAGTTATGTTTTAAAATTATTTTTAAACCAGTAATTTTTTTTACTGTTTTTACAGCAAAAAAATACTAATTTTTTTAGTACTTTTTGCCGTGGTGATTAATGGTAACTTGTATGATTTCAAAATCATATCACACGTGGCTAGTGGCCATTAGTTATCAGTAGATGCTTTTAAATAGAGATACAGATGAAGAAAGTTAAGAAGAAAATCCTTTTTTCCAAAAGTGATTCAACTTTTGGAAAAAATGTATTCCACTGTCAAAATATGATAAATCTATTTTGAACACCTCAATTTGAAAGCATTTCTGCAATACTGTACTTTTTTTGCTTTTCAATTATCCCTAAGAAAAATAATTACAATCGTTAGACAATAATAAACATATTGAATGCTTTACCACACACGATTTATGTCCGATAAGTCAGTTTTCTGCTACCTGTGTGTGAAGCTCTGATAATATTCATACCCAACCAGGAAACAAATGCCTACCAGCAGTGGTATTGTCCTGGAAGGCACGAGTGGCATGAGAAAGTCCTGTTTAGGAGTTCAGTCGTGCACTGCTCTCTTTCGATTGCCTTAGAGCAAAAGAAAGCCAGGATTTCCTAATGCCCAGCATGTGGAGCTCTCAACAGATTGATCTGCAGCAGGGGACTGTCCATTCTTTGGAAGCGAACTAGCCAGAAAAAGAAAAAAAGAGCTTGGTGGGAGAACCGACTGAAAAGACCTGATCTCCAGGGCGAGTTGCACCTGACAGCGAAAGACATAAATCTGTGGATCTGTCTGTCTGCCAGGGGTAGCTTAACATGGATCCATTCTGTCTGGACAGTATCGGTGAGTCAAAGACACTTTTATGGTGAAATAGTTTTTTAAATAGTTGTTGTTGTGTAAATAAATCATTTCTTTTATTTCATCGTTTGCCAGATTATAATTTAAAGTCTTAGAGAACAGAGAACAGTTTTAATTTTCTGATTTGTGATATGAACTTGTTGGTTGTTATAATAGAAGTTTACACTTTTACGTTTGGAAAAACTTCAATTCCAAATCAGTCTGTTACCAAAATCAGTAAAATAGTTCATGCTTGCAATGCAGATATAAGTATTTTGATTTTGAAGTATTGATGACAGTCCGGTGTTTAGATGTGTAGTTGGAACAGATTCTTACATTCAGACAACAAAAGATGATAACAGATTTGATTTGGTTTTCTACACAATTTTCAGACTGAGCAGGAAGCCAAACCCTTGTATCACAGAGAAGCTATGATCTGCGTATTTGTCTGGTGGGACTGAAGGTTATTGATTTTATAAGGGTGTGTGTTTGAAGAGAGACAGCACATACTCCTTCAATGCACGTTGCAACAGCAATAGTGTTTTAAAAGGGAGGCTAGACTACTACCATCAGCTTTCATTGAACTATGGAATTCTTGGTACATTACAGATTTCTAAAGAACTTTTGGTAAAAGGTCCTTTTTCCCTGCTTTTTTGCAATAGTTCATCCATATTTGTGCAGTTATAGTTGGCTCCAAATTTTCCACCTACATTTTTTCATGCACATATACCCTAACACACATCTTTAACTTGCAACAGTCTCCACAGACACTTTAAAATATTAGCACAGGTCATCATGGTAGCTCACTTGGTGGAGCAAATCATTTGTCATTACTGGGTCCTTACCTTACAGCTGTGTGTCACCTCCCCCGCTTTTTTTTCCATCCGCTCTCTACCTAATATGTAACTCAAAACGGAAATTATGCAAATGAAGTATGGGCACATTTATTGATGGCATTTGTATGGCAACATCCATCGATCCATTTTTGATAATCGCATTAGTATCATCAATAGCCACATATCCACCTTTTGAGTCATGGTTGTTGCTGGAGGCTATCCAGTAGGATACAGGCAAGAGGCAGGGTACACCCTGGATAAGACGCCAGCTCATCATGGGCCCACATGAAAGACAAACGAAACAGTCACGCTCACACAAATGGAGAAGTGTTTTTAGACCAATTCACCTAAGCTGTTTTTGGAGGTGGGAGAAAGCTGGAGAAGCCATACAGAACCCATGCAGACATGTTGAGAACATAACTCCACACAGAAAGGAATCAAGCACTGAACCTTCTTGCTGTGAGGCAATAGCACATACGACTGTTTCACCGTGTATGGCAACCTCACTGTAAAAACGAAAAAGAAACTGGTGTGGAGTGTGGAGTGTTATTGGGCAGACTCTGTGCCACTGCATTGAAAACCGCTTGGAAATTTTCAAGTTGTACATGCAGTCCGTGTAGGATCAAGTGCAACAAACTGTAACCTATATATAGTACAAAATATCTCAGATCTCCATTACATGGCCACATAGGTGAAAAGCATTTTTAAGTTCTGAATTGAGGGAACTTGCGAAACAAACTTCTTCAACAGTTCAAAATATAGTTTTCTCTGTTAATATCCATATACTGGAGCAAACACACTGACGAAAGAAAAGCAGAATAGTAACAGACAAATGTGCAGCCACTAAAAACACAGGTTTGCTCTTTGCATTCTTTCACTGTGGCTTTTTATGGTTGTGACTCAGAGGGAAAAAGTATGTACTATGTACTATGGTGCTCTAACACACTCTGTCAGGAGGCTGCAAGGTATTGATTGCAGGAGTGTATGACGATGATGGGTTTTGACAGCTCACTGTGTGGACCAGAGCTGAGTCAGATACAAGCGTGCTCCATCTTCCATCTGCAGAGGCCAGAGGTCACTCTGGCGAAACTTTCCATCCCTGTGTGCACATGGATGCCCTCAAACACAGTCCAGGAGGCAGCAGGAATAGGCGAGGAGCAGAAACATGCCTCCCATCTGTAAGATTCAGATAAGAGCATCAGTTAAATATGGACACTCATAGTTTCATTTAGAAAGTGACAGTTTTGACATTTGGAAAGCTGTAATGTATTATTTACTCTCCCTGCCATTCGGCTTCCTTTTGTGATTTTCAAAGGGAAACTGCCCATTACTATTTCCAAGAGCCCATGTTTATCTTAAACTATTGTTTAATTCTATTGTTAATGTTAATTCAATCAATATTTTAGAACCTATTTATTCACAGTACCATTGTATAAAAATACTTCTCAGAGAAAAGCAGGTTTTAGCTGCTTTAGACATTCATTGTCACTTCAAAAACATCTTAACATTAAATCATGTAGTCTGTGTTTGTCCAATTATTTATGGGAATTAGAAAAACAAAAAAATATCGCTGCACCCAGACTTGCCCTCTGTAAACAGTTTTAATGGATTTTCAGAAATATAGACAGCTCTTAGCTTCTGGGAAATTATGAGCAACCTGCTGCTGAATTGAAGGTAATAGCAGCTGACTCCATTAAATATATTTTGGGTTTAAGCTTGTATTGATAATATATAAATAAATCAAACATAGACTACAAAAATAAATATGCCAATAAAATGATTCTTGAAATGAATAAACAAGCAAAAATATGTATGAATATATTCATATATTTAAATTTGTAAGTACAAATTTAACAGTCGAATTACATGCTGTACTGCATTGAAAAAATAAAAAGGTTTCTTACGTTGAAAAAAACATTTTTTTTTAAGTCCAGTGGACTGCAATTTCGTAATACTACATGTATTAATTCATTCATTCATCTTCCCGAACCGCTTTATCCACTGTCACGGAAAGCTGGAGCCTATCCCAGCTGTCTTAGGGCGTGAGGCGGGGCAAACATTTATTTTCTTTGTATTCCTTTGCATATATGGATACTATGTGTTATGCATGTTCCACAGGTTCGGTACAAAACAAAAGCTCAGGAATGAACACAACCTAACTCCTCAAAGATGAATCCGAAGCAACAGCAAACCCCATTGATGGGTTGTTGAAGTGACGTCCTCCCTCTGGAGCAGCCTAAATTAGAATCCCAGGCAAAAATTTAATTTAATTTTATTTATATAGCACCAAATCAGAACACAATTTAAATCAGGGTCTATAACACAAAGGTTCACAATTGAACAAACCCATGTAGACACTGGCAAAGAAGCAGAATCCTCAGAGTAGACCTCCACTCCAAGTGGGTGGTCCTCTGTCTTGGGTTGACAGCGAGCGAAAGAGCTGGCTGTCACGATATCACCATCATCTCCAATAAAATTAGCACCACTGTTAATTTACAGATTAAAAAAAGATTAAGATTAAAGATCCCCTTATCAGTCCCTCGTAGGGGAAATTATTTTTCCACTCTTGTTTTGAAAGAGTGACAATTGAACAATTGTTTAGAAAAACACAACTCTTTATGATTTACAATCAAAGGCCGATGATTTCTAATGTGCAACCCATCTTCCATCCCACTTTTCAATCAACCCAGTGAAAAAAAAAAGACATTATCCACATCACATTATAAATGCTGTCTTAATTTATTATCATTTCAAACCAGCTTTATTGTAATTTTGCCACGCATCTGTTTTCAGATAAGAACGAGGGATACTGACTGAAACTGACGTACATATTTAATTGAGAAATCTATTATAATGAGCGCACATGGGTTGCAGGAATCTGATGAGATCATCTCATCTTCCAAACTCTGTAAGAGAGTTACAAGACGGTTGATGGGCTAATAAACTACAAAATGATCTTTTTGCATTTGTTTGGAATTAGATTGCAGGTTTAATTAGGCTATTCTTGAAATAAGCTCCATATTTCATCATTGTAAACTATATTAGTTCTGTACTAATTTCGCTTCACATAAGATTTCCATCTTGGTTCACAGTAACAGAAACTGGAATATAAATGTCATCTGAATTTATAACCTAAGATTTGAAAAGAGACTACAATACCAAACGGTGCTGTAAGATTTTATTTTCAAATTGTGCCATTGCAGTGTGTATTGAATGGAAGACTGATGTCTGGACATCTGGTTGTATTAGTTGTTCTGCTCCGTGTTTTTACCCAGTGATTTATGGAGAAAGAAATGAACAGAAAACCTCCTGGCACTGGCCACTCAGAACAGGGCCATAGTGAGTAATCTCAGAATGTCTACAATCCAAGGCTCAAACTAATGAGCTGGACTGAATGAAAGCTTTCATCAAATCCACTCCAAACACTGTATGCAGTGTTTGAGCCTGTACGAGTCACTCAGCATGACTGACTCTGTAATGACATCCAAATGTGTTGTGTGTGTGATTGCTGCTTTGCTGCCTCACTCTCTCTCTCTCTCTCTCACACCCTCCCCTCGTTTGCCAGCTCTGACCTGATCTCACAGGAAATTTGTACTTATTTGTTTAAAGACAAATGTTTGAGAGCTTTTTGACTGATTCAAACCGAAGTGGAATAAAGCATGGAACACTTTATGGTTACACAGGCAAACATAAAACCACATCCAGAAATACAACTTAACTCCAAAATGTGTGCAAATTCATGAATCAATTTAAGAAAAACACACATCATATAACATATAAGTTTAGCATGTTTGCATATCAGGACTAATGTTAAAAGCAACAGTGGCAGCTGATGGACATGCCTGGTTTTGCAGATATGTTTGTGTAAATATTGGACAAATTCATATTTTGATATGAAGATGCTGCCAAATGTCTTGACAATCCAGGAATGATCCATCCTCCTGCTGAGGCCCAACAGTCACATGTTATTCAAGAAAACCTAATCCAAAATCAAATGTGAAGCAACGGAACCGTAGTTTAAGGTTGCTGGATGTGTGACAATTGACTATTAAAAGGAAACTGAACTGCATTTTTACTTGAATGCATTCACACAATGTTTTCATTGTGCACCTTTACTCAACCTGAACTCCCTGTTTGACTGTGATGAAGACATGAAGGATTTCTTCCACCTCTGTGAGGTCTTCAGCGGTAGTAACAGCTTTATAACAAACATCTGTATGAGAGGAAAGAGCCAGCATGATAGAACAGGTGTGACATTATAGCATGTTCAGGTATTCAGCCTACCCAGGGGATTTAACTATAGCAACAGGAATAATCAAAGATTGAGGTGCTGTTGTTACGTCTTTGTGTTTGTCCACTTTTAGACCAACCAAAAGGGGTTGCAGAGCAGGGAACCAATATAGGGTCTTGTTGAAGGAGGCTGTAGATATGAAAATATGATTGATTTCATCAAGATCTGTGTGTTATTTTCTGCCATATCTCCCAATGTTAAAGGAAGTTAAAAAAAATTTGTAAATCCAGACCTGCATCACCATTTAATATTTGTATTTGTTTTTGCTCTGATTTTACGTCAAGAGGTGTGTGTGTATATATATTTTTTAATACATATTTTACATATATATTTTATATATATATATTATATATATATATGTAGCTCTCTCTCTCTCTCTCTCTCTCTCTCTCTCTCTCTCTCTCTCTCTATATATATATATATATATATATATATATATATATATATACATATATATTATATATACATATATAATAAACATGTATTAAAAATCAAAACTTACACATAAAAAGCATCACAACATACCTGTTCTACATCCCTTCCTTTTGCGGGTAACTGGGGTTGTTGAAACCCAGCCCAGAGGACTTACGGGCATGAGGCTGGGAGACGCTCCAGATACATTACCAGCACATCATTGAGCCACCACTCATGCACACATTCACTCCTACAAACAATTTGGAAATGATCAATCCATAATTCACCTAAAGTGCGTGTTTCTGGATATGGGAGGAAACCAGAGAACCAGGAGAAAACCCATGCAGAAACAGGGAGAACATACAAACTGCCCACAGAACGGGTTTTGAACCAGGAACTCTCTTGATGTGAGATGACAGCAGTACCCGCTGCGCCATTAATTGATTTTATTCATTCTTATCCAACTGTCATTAAAAGCACCAAGCATTTAATGACTGAAGCCAACATTGGATATTTAGCCTTAGAATAAATAATACCTCTTCTACTCTATGTAGATGCTCAATCAAGCAAAGTATAAGTTGTTGACAAGGTGTTATTGATCCATGAGAAACTAACAAGCTGAGACAATGGATGTAGCCTTGGTGAAACTACCACCTCAAGGTTGTAAGAATGCTGTTTATGCTGTAAGTGATAATAAGCAGTCGCGGCTGTAGGGAAAAGCTATCGTTTCGATCTGACTGCAATCCATAGCAATAATGGATGTGAGGGGAAGTGAAGGACGGGCAGTAAATTCTGTCCATCAGCTTGATGAGAAGGATGTTTATTAGATTTATGGCTACAGTTTCCATTGGTATTTTTTATTGAAATAGTGATAAATAATGCATTTTAGAAAATTGAAAATTTGAAAATTGATTTCTTGAATTCCACTTCTAGACAGCTTGCGGCCTTGGCAACTGCCTTTAAGAGGGCTAGAAACATTCAAAATCACCGAACAGAGCTAGTGTCATTAACACTGTAGCCACTAAGTATTCACGTGTAGTTTTTGTTTGTTTGGTTGTTTGTTTGTTTGTTTTTGTGGGAATGCAATATGCATGTAACCATGGATGATACATCTACTTTAATGAAAACACCCAAGTGGTGGGCAACAGGTTTTCCTAATCTACGTCACACTCTCATTCACAATGCTTGATGAGAGAAGGAAAGGGATGAAGGTTTTTTTGAAGGGGGAAACTTGGCATTGAACAAACCCCAGAGAGACTCACTGTATTCCCACCAAACCGTAGAGCAATTAGTCACTGCTCATTAATGAATACAAGTCCCACTCAGCATGCCCCAGCTGCTGCTATACCACTGATTTAATCTTTATTTGATTTAATATCCTGACACTGGAGAAATTCAGAGCCTATTAAGGTGGAAGGTTCTTCCCAGTGAAAGGAAGATAAAGATTTTTTCAGCATTCATTACTTTATCATTTATATTATTATTATTTGTCACTTGCATTAAGTTGAAACATCAACAAGGCAAGTATAAAGGATTGAGTATCTCCATTTCAAAATTAGAAACTACAATCACTCTTATACTGATTAATTGAAGCTTGTATTGTATTGATGAGCAGTATATTTAAGGTCAACTGTTTCAAATTTTAACAGAACATGTCAAATAACGTCTTGTACTGTCAGGAAGTCACTAATTCCTGTCCGTTATGGCATGAAGAAAAATACATGAAAGATTCAGTCTTAGGTGCACATAAAGCTGTGATTTTGCTCCAGCAGTTTGAGTCAGCAGCACACCTACGTAGCACTAAATTTAGCACAAGAAAAAAAAAAAATCACTGCTTGATTTGGCAGAATACTTAAGCCTCATATTAGCTTTGGCAAGTTCAAGAATGTGTTTTTGCATAAATCAAGGCCTGTGTATTTTGGATTTTGGCAGTAGGTGAACTGGTAGTCTTTTTTACAGCCCTGTATTGTGGGAACTGCCACCATATTGGACAATACCACACTTCTGGTTTCAGTCCCTTTCCCAACATTCAACTTTAGGTACTAACACTGCCTGGTGAACATTAGGGTGGGCTTTTCATGTAGTAGATGCTTGCCTTTTACAAACAGCAAGTCCATCAACTAGAGGAAACAGATAGAATGAAAAATTTGATAAGCTTAAATCTGTGAGAATGCCTTCTAGAATGTCAGCAGTAAAGTCTGGGCCAAATCTTACAGCTTGATTACTCTTTCTGAAAACACAGGGAGATCCTTTTACATTTGATACAGCAGTCCGAGTACTCTTTACATTAATTGGTCATCTTGAAAGTTTCTAGTTTTGTTACTTTCCATTTTCTGCACAGTCCCGGGGGTCCTCACAGCCCCATCCTTTGTGATGCTCCGTGAATGGAGCATGCAGCAGGACACATGAGCCGCTCTCCAGAGATCTACCCCCAGTGTTCTCAGGTGATCCGCCCGCGTGGATCCGTTTACCAGCTGAGCAGCTGCCGTGGGAGGTTTGAACCCTCTAACAGTAAAAACCTGATGTCAGGGTATGGTTACAGCACAAAGACAGAGGCAGTGGTGGAAAGGAGTGTGTGCAGACCTCCTGCCACAGGTTCAAAGAGAGTTCCCCAACAGCTGTGGCTCCAAGGGGAAGTTCATGAGGCTGTTTGGGCAGTGAGGGCACAGGCTTTTTGGGTCACACAGCAACCCAATCTGCCCTCAAAAAACAAGTTTCTGTGTTTGCCTTGATTTCCACATCATTTCAGAGAAATATACACTTCTTAGATTTCATTCTTTTCATATATTCCCAATGCTTTTACTTCACAGATGTGATCGGGAGGCTTTGCAGCATCACATATTGTATACAACAAATTCGTAACATTATTACCCAACAAACTGCACTCAAACAAGTCTTTCAATGCAGAAACCTTGTAAAGAAAGTTGCATTCAAACCAGAAAATACTTCATACTCAATCAAAAACTGTAATGTCCTCATTCATCCCTGACAATTTTTTTCCTTGACCACATTGCCACATATGAACAGAAGCAATACAGGTCAAGTGGCATGTGTATGTGTGTGTGTGTGTGCGTGCGTGCGTGCGTGCGTGTGTGTGCGTTCACATAAAACATAATATATGTTAAAATCCAAACTATGGTCTTTCCCTTAACCTGATCAAGTCATTTTTGTCACCTGAACCTAACCAAACTATGACCTCCTCAAATCGGCTACCTGAAGATGAAGGTTATGTATGATGAAGCTCTGGTATGTTGCTCTTCAAGTATCATACATGTCACATTGGAAATTCTTGACAGCAAAACTATTCAGGCGTTCAAGTGTGAAGAAATGCTGTTGAGTAAGTGAAAAGATATTGTGAGGCATTTTTCCAATTCACCATACTAGATAAGAAGGATAATGATGGAGTCTTATAAAGAATTCCCTGAGAAGAATACTGACAGGACTCAAGGTTAGTTTTTCCAAAACAGAAACAGATTGTAGAGGTAGCTGCAACCGATGGCTCTGCAAAATGTTAGGAAACTGGCAATAACAGCCCATTTATGAGAAAAAAAAATGTAAATTGCTCAGTACTCTTCCTGAAGCATTGTGGCTTTTTTCAAGAAGCCTCAATACTTGTAAATATAAAGTTTATAGAGTTATTTTGACTCCATAGTATATATAATAACAATTTTAAATTGAAATTAACTTTTCCTATTTCGATTGGATTTGTATAATACTGACTGGCAGAGCCACATCTGATCCAAATGTCAGCTAGATTCATCTACTGTCCTGAAGTGTGTTTCACTGCAATGTTGTTATTAGATTCTGTCATCACTTCCATAGAAAGTCAGTGAATGTGAAAAAAAAGCAACATAAAATCCTCACAGAGAGCACAGAGGTTGTATATATACGACCTCTATACGTATATATATATATATATATATATTCTCACTGTCAGCTCACAATCTGCGGTGATTGAGCGGGAGTGGGAATTGAACCACGGATCTTGGGAACATTGCATGACCCGCTCTACTGCCCACTCTACCGCTGAGCCACTGCCACCCCTACAAATACAACACCTACCAATGTGCAAATCCTGAGGGAATGCAAAAAATTGGAGAGACATACATGCAGTGGTTACATAGAATGAGAGTCCACTGCTTGGCTAAATTACTGAAATAATTTCATCCTTAAAGAGCAGTTTCTCTGGACCAGTAACTGCAAGAATTTACTTAGAATTTTCCTATTATTTGTCCTAGGTTATTTTTTCGAAGCATTTCACTTTGTGACACACGGAACAGCATCAAGGGTCTCACCACACAGGCTGAGGAATACTTTGTAAAACCTCTGCCAGTAAAATCAGTTCATTTTAAAATGATTGCATTCTGTTTTTATTATGCTCTAAACCACATCTTTTTGGTTTGTACTCAACAACACAAGTGGAGAGGCTTGAGGCTAATTTGTATAATAGTTGATAATTTGAGGCCCGTTGGGTATAAAATAACCTAGTATATAATAAAGGTTTTCCCTCAAAACTCACAAATACTTCGAAATACTGCTGAAATTTAAAGACATCTGACAAAAGTCAGATGTGCAATTGTTGGATTTTGATCATAGAAAAAACAATCAAGATTTCCAGGAATTAATAATAAATCTAGAAATGCACGTCTCATAGTATCATTAAAAAAACTTGCACACTTATCCCCATTTCATTAATGTATTTCCTGAGCTTTGATCAATCAATGATCCAATAGCAGATCTTCAGATAAAGTATAAATGTAGTACATGTGTATCTGACTTTTCAATCACCCTGCCTATTCTTGTCTTCACTAGTTAGAGTGCTCCAGTAAAACGAGACTGGGTAAATATTTGTCCAACATAACTGCAGGCCCATTCAGCTGATCCTGTGGTTTCAGCCCCCAAACAATGGTCCCTTATCCCGACCATGTAACTCTAAACTCACTTCCCTGGTCATTATTGATGGCCTAGTAAGTGTTACAGTTACAAACCAATTACTCTACCATTAATGTTAGATGAGCTGCCCTACAAGTACAGCTCGATGCTTATCAGCTTTCCTCAGTTACGTGCCTTTTAACTTTCACCAAATGCATAACTTATCCTGCTTGTGCTCTCAGTCTTTTTTAAGCTGAAGGCGAGACTGACAGCTGGCAGTCTTGACCCTATATCAGAGGAAATGTCTTCCAGTTCAAGAGGTAAAGGAGTCAAGAGGTGAGAAACCTGTCCCCTCGATGACTCTAGGAAATCTGGTGACCCAGTAAAATGATATCACACCATTAAAGAGGCGAACGGGGAAGGCATAAGGAATAGTGTGGGGATCGAATGAATTATAATCCAACCTCCACATGTGGTATTACCAGCACACAGAAAATGTGAATGAAAGATGCAGCTTTTAGGATACGAAGTCACCCTTGTGAACAAACAGCAGTTTATACCCCAGATGCCTGTTTGACATGGGTTTATGTGGAAGAAGGAGATGACAGACAGTTCACACCTTTCACATCTCCATCAACGGCTTCTGCTTAGAAGCAATTATGACTTTTGGGAAAACCCAAAAGTCATAGAAAGAAGCAATTCATAGAAATTTAAATGATGAACAGAGCACAGAAATAAATGCTTAAATGGGAAAGGTATTGAAACTATCATAACTACCTATTTTTAAAAAGGCCTCTTACTTTTCCTCATAACTTCACATTATACTGTATTTCTAAGTGTGTTTATCCAAGTGGGAATTGAATTCATTAAAAGAAAAAAGACAAAGCAGTTGAGTGTAATCAAAAGAATAAAACTACACACTCTTTTTTTGGTTTTTTATTGCAACAACCCACCTTTGTATTTTAAATGCTTATTAGCTCTTGATAATGACACCAGATGGATGTTTTTTTAAATCAAAATAAGAACAGTGTTTTCAAGTGTTACTACGATGCCTTATAGACGGACATATGTTCGCACTACAGTAACTATTGTATTCATTATTGACTGCCAGTGCCATTAAATACTATATGTATGTCATGTGACTTCGGTCCAGGCTTCCATGTTTTCTTGAATTGAACAAGCACCTGTGACCATGTTAGGGATTCTAAACTTCATGCCCACACAGCATATGATATTTTTACAAAAGGTGAAATTTCATCACTGTATTGATAATTGAAGAGGTTTCTAGTACTTGTTTTGAGAACAACTGGCTTTTGAAACTAGAAGGACATTCAGTAGATCATATTCTTCTACCAAGGCCCAAAAGTCCCTTTTAATTAAATCAACATCTTGTACAAATGCTAATTATTAACTTAACCTGAACAGGTTAATAAAATATAGAGGAGATTATGTGTAACTGATAAAATAAAAACTTGAATGCTAAATAATCATATTTCTTTTCAGATATTTTGACAGTTTACTGTTTGGTAGCTGTCCAACCCTTCCTGTCGTCCCTCCACCCAGTGTCATGTTAATCCATCTTGCAGTTAACATATAATTTGCAATAAAGCCCCAATC
Source organism: Antennarius maculatus (assembly GCA_013358685.1). Lineage (NCBI taxonomy): Eukaryota > Metazoa > Chordata > Actinopteri > Lophiiformes > Antennariidae > Antennarius > Antennarius maculatus. Next base: position 14,598,539 of record CM023623.1, read on the forward strand.
ATGGTCCTGTAAATATGTCCGGTAGTTTTAGTTTCATTCAAGTAGAAATATCAAAACAAAAGATGACCAACGCATTTTAGCAGTGAGTTTACTAATTACAGTAACTCTCAGCTTCACAAACCTGATCAGTATCTTTTCTGCTTTCTTCTGTCTCTTTCTCACACACACAGACAGACACAGACACCTACTGCTTGTCTGTGGTAGCTGGTGGCAATGATGCCGTACATCAGCAGGTCTGTAGTGGAGCATGTCCTTAAGAATATGAAAAAGAGGAAGCAGGCATTTCCTCCTCAAGAGGGATGTTTTCCGCTGAATGTCCTCTCTGATTAGCAAGACTAGTGCCTCTTCCTATGAACCTCACAGCTCAACACATTTACAAAAAAAAAAAGGTTTCATCTTGTTCAGCATGTTGTGAATATGCTCCTTGCTCCTTATTATAGCGAGATGGGGAGCGCCTCCATAATTCATAATTTATAGCTTTCCAATGCATCATGAAACTATCAGGCACTTTGCAGGATTGTCTCTGTCTTGCTTTAGCCCTGTGCTTTTAGATTAGGTTTATATTTTAAGATTAATCGTCAATCGTTTACAAATGTTGGATTCAGAAACACAAATGGGTAATGTTACCTAAATAAGAAAAGATAAAAAAAATGTGTTTTTTTTAGCATCAAGTTCCATTCAACTGTCCTTCCTGTCTGCATCTAGGATTGTTGCGCCATGAATCATGGCCTTGATTGCAGCGGAACTTTGAGAAAACGCAGCTCTTTTGTGGGAATACAGAGATTGACTCGTCTCCTCTGGAGTCTGTCTGGGGGCTCCTGCAGAGGAGATGCATTATCTGAGTGTCCAGAGAAAGTGGGGGGAGAATGGCTTACTGAAGTTTATGGAGATTTATGGCTCCTTCCCCAGGCATTAATTGCCTACTCCTCTGTGGGTACTCTTGGGAGGCCTGTGGTAACACCAGGGCTCCTGCAGGTGGGACCACCAAAACATTGTTTGCCGAGGCTACTTATGGAGACAAATGGTGTCAGGGAGCGCTCCGAAACCAGACAAGAAAACAAAGCAGAGGAAGACAAAAGTAGGGAGACGGACAGCTGGATGTTGAAAGGGTTCAGACTTCAACTTGGCCTTCAGAGACAGAAAGAGTTATGACAGCCTGACTTCACTGGTACCCATTAAATGTCTATCACTAAGGAGTGCTGAGATAAAGTAGTGATGGGAAGAAACATTTGAACTTGATCTTAAGACATCTGTTATGGAATGACAAGTCCAAATCCAGAGATGGTGAAAGGTAAATCTTTTCTTCCTCTTACTTCATTATGCTATTGTACACAGATTAAACATTGAGGTTAAAAGTTATTCACATCTTAATAGGATGGGATTGGATTGTTATTGCTTTTAAGGAGCATGTGTTGAAAAGATAGAGGTTGTTGGCGATGACCGGTTCATGTTTATTGCAGTGGAACATGTCATGAGTGACTGACTGTGATGAGCCTCAGACTTAGATGGTAGTAAGTGCACTAATGACTGCGAACAGTCTGGCCACTCAAATCATGAATATTGGATATGTAGGGGGAGAACACATTTAAAGCACATCACCCCCTTCCTGTTTCCTGTTGGGCTCACCTATGGAACACAGGCGATGCATGATGTCATAAGGGAGGTGTGATAGAGGAGGAAATGCTGGAGACTGTGGCTGTAAAAAGAACACGGAAGAGATGAAGGAACATGTGCTGCTTCAAGTTGAATGCTTCCTTTGCCTTGATGAATCTGATGGACATTCATACGACATACTATTGGTATTAGAATTCGTATTTATCTTAATATCAATAACCCTGCCATTTTATAACCAACACCATTTACAACATTGCTTTCAGTCTGCTTTGTTCTGCCACCCACCTCCCCATTAAAGCTTAAGCACAAACATCTAGTTATTATTTGTTGCAAAAAGTCAGTAGCCATTAAGAAGATTAACCTCTGCCATTTAATGTTTATTGTGTAAAGAACTCAGGTACCGGGCAACAGGCCTTGATGAATAAATTAAATATGTTCTCTGAGCCATCTGGATACTTTTTTCATCTACTCGTAGCGGGAGCGAGGACTGATTCTACTCCATTATTCTGTGACTCTTATCTTAGATCATCATCTCAAACCCATTTTATGAAGATTTACCAGCCACAGGAAATCACTGTTTAATGTTTCTAATGTATAATTATTAAACTAAATACATTAAAATTATATGTACGACTATTTCATTTTCTCAGAGTAACAAAGGTCATACCAAGTACAGTATATGTCAATGAGATGTAGGACTAGTGTTGCTTTATATTACCTTATTGTGCTTTCGACCATTAGTTCCCTCTGCTGTAAGGAGCTAGTGTTTTCATCACTGTTGGTTTTGGAAGTTGAATCAGATACAACTAGATCTTAGTCAAGGTTTGAAAGATTTAAAGTTATTTGTAATCTAGGAGCCGCTGGTTCCACCGCCAAGAGGTGACCTGGGAAAATTTACACAAACATCTCTGTTGAGCTGTATTTGACTTGACTTCAGATACTTTTCCACTGGTCATTTTCAATCATTCAACAGTACCTGTTCAGGTTAGGTGATGCTGTTGTCTTTAGCAAGAGCTTTTTCCACTTATCACCTCCACTGCATTGCGCTACATATTCTCGAAAATTAAGGCAAAAGTATATAAAAAAAACGACACTCTCCACACATTCCCTGCACACCTTCCTCTTTGCTTGTGTTCATAATATTAAAGCACTTCATGCAATGAACATCCTTAATCCACATGATTTTTTTCTAAATCCATTTCAGACCAACTACAGCTCCTCAGCATTTGTATTTGTGGAGTTCGTACTTGATCTTGTATGTTTTGATGTCACAAATGATGTTTCAGATGTGGGAAGTGGGAAACAGGGATCACTCTTAAGTACATAAGTAATTGGAGAGGAGGGTTTTGGGGTTTCGAAGGTTTGACTTGCTTTAGACTTTGATGGGTTCCCTCAGTGATGTGATCTCAATATATCCAAACTTCAATTTTATGATATTTAAAGCTTCTTCAAATCATAGTCAGAGTTAGCATTTTATCTTATTTGATTATCTATTCAAGTGTTTCTCAACCTTTTAGTTAGAGAACCTTTCAACGATAAAAATTGTATTCAAGGATCGAACCAATGTGCCAGCAGTGGCAAATATTTTCAGTTATGTAGTCCACATGAACACCAAGTATTGCAGACTCAAACAAATCAGAAGTAATAAAATGGTGATTCACTGACAATTTCAAGAGGCTGAGAAAAAAGATTTTTTTTTTTAAAATGCTGCTATTTGAATGTTCACTTCAAAAGTGAAACACGTCAATCATGCCCCGTTCACAAATGAGAACCAAAGAATCCCAGTCTGATGTTATGAAGCCAAGTCACACGAAGTGACAGAATCTTCTTCTCTGCTCTTCATTTTAGTGTTGAGTTCACAGACTTGCCTGAAAAAAATCTGATTGAAATATGAGGAAGGGAGCTTGTGAAACAAAATGTGATCATGTATGCTTAGATTGTTTTGTTTTGTTTGTTTGTTTGCTTTTAAATTGATGATATAATGTCAGCAACATCAGTTGAGAATGTTCACGCTACTCCAAGTAAATCATATGGCATACCAGATGACATAATTCAGGAAAATGGTATTATATTGTTAAACATTATTGTTATATTTTAACGTCGCATAAAATATATTCAAACAACACAACTACAAGAAACGAGAGAATAATCTGACAGTAAAACAAATATTTGTTATACTTGGCTCTAACCGACCTATCATTTACCATCCAATCATGTCAATTCACCAGAACAAAAGACTATAAAAGATCTTTGCAACTGATACAGACCATTTGAACATGATGAAATCAACATTTTCCATATCTCAGAGCAGTAAGTGTGGAGTCGGGTTCACTAACAGCTGACAAAAATAATCCTCTTATCTGATATTTTTTATACAAATAATAAAATAATGTCTCTATAATTCACATCCACACTCAAAGATGTATATTGAATCTGTTGTTTGTGTTCAATTTTTTGTGAGCACAAAATGAGGTCCTTCCACAAGTGAAGGAGTTTAGGTATCTTGGGGTCCTGTTCACGAGTGAGGAAACAATGGAACGTGAGATCGATGGAGAATTGGGGCAGCAGGAGTGGTATTGCAGTCGTATACCAACTCTTGCCACAAAAAGGGAGCTAAGCCAAGAGGAAAAGCTCTCCATCTACAATTCAATCTTCATTCCTACCCTCAACTGTGGTCATGAGCGATGGGTCATGACAGAAACAACGGGATCACAGACACAAGCAGCGGAAATGGGCTATCTAAGGCAGATAGCTGGTGTCTCCCTTACAGAAAGGGTGAGAAACGCTGCTCAGAGTAGAGCCGCTGCTCCTTCGCGTCAAAAGGAGACAGCTGAGGCATCTGTTGCGGATGCCTCCAGGGCGCCTCTTTAGGTGTTCCTGGCACGACCAGCTGGGAGGAGAACTTGGGGCAGACCCAGGACCAGGTGGAAGGATTATATCTCAACACTGGCCTGGGAATGCCTTGGGATCCCCCAGTTAGAGCTGGAGGATGTGTCAGGGGAAAGGGAAGTTTGGGGCTCCCTGTTGAAGCTACTGCCCCTGCGACCTGGCTACGGACAAGCGGTAGAAGATGGATGAATGGATTCTCATGTATGGAGGAAACTGATCTGTACTACCAGAAAGAAAATGGATTTAATGGTCTGAGTCTAACAGACAGCCACCCAGGACATCAGTACCTCGGCTCTGGTTCAATAGAGACATTATTACAACCTCCTCTTCTTCCTCACCACCATTTTTCCATTGCCAAAATTTTAATTCTTCACAACCACCTTGTAGTTGAATCAATGTCAACATGAAGGATGCATGGAGGTACGTGGGCTCTGATGGATCCCACATTTCAACCAGGTGTATTTATTTTCCTACGTGAAGGGAGAATAAATGAGTCTTTAGATGGATGTCCTCATAATTTCAAGGAAATGATTATTGCGATGACTGATGAACATTATTTTTATGGCTCTTCTGCTACAAATCCAGATGTTTTTTCATCTTGAAAGAATGGGCTTCAGTCAAATGTAAAAGAAGACACTAGTACTGACAGATATTCACATGAAAACACAATCAAACAATAGTCAACTGCTTTTTCTTAAGGTTCATGGGGTATTCTTAGGCAGTGTTGTGCACAGTGATCAAAGGTCACCAAATCTGATGAGGAAGCTCTTTCTTCTCTGACTTGGTCGCTTGGAGCTGAGGGTCCAAATGCTGCAGTCCCCCCAGTGAAAAACCCCCCTGCCTTCCCCCCATTCCTGCATCTAATGAAGACCAGAGGAAAGGATATCAGGCCCTCAATCAGCCACAAGTCCACTTCACATATGTTTTGATGAATCTGCGCTCATGTGATGAGCCCCGCGAGCTCAGAGGATTGCACTGCTGAGCCTTATCAGCATTCCTCCGAGGACACAGTCAAGAAAACCACATGGGCTATCGCTGACAGGTGATGCCTCCAGACAACAAGCAACACCTCGGCTTCTGATCATGTGATATTCTGCAGAGCTGGAGGGGCTGATTGTGCGATCGTGATCACATGCAGTGATTTGTTGTGAAGCCCGTTGAACCTGCAGCAGCTGAAGGGGACTTAGAAGAAGAGTTTTTGTTCCGAGATCTTTGATTGTGAGCAGAGGTTTCTGGAGTCTAGAAGGCAACACGAAGCTGAGAATAACCCAATCACAATTTTTTTTTTTCACCGTTATATGATCATCTGTTTTAATGTTGGCATTTTATGGAGTATTTCAGCTTGCTGTATTGAGTTATGGTGTACTTAGGTGTGTGTGTTACTGTTCGTTCCTTGGTTTAATTTCTTCAAATTCAAAGGTTTAACGCTTTTCTCTTATTTATAGAACCCTAATTCTGGGCTTTTCACTGTCTAGAGAAAACATTCAGGTTAAAGACATCACTATGGCTACCATCACATTACCAGCAACGTTATTAAGACCATAATTTTATTCAGATCAGCTGTGACTATCTAGTGTGAATGCATTTTGCTCTGACGGACATCAAACATTTTATGATATACTTTTTTTATGATCTTTATGATTTACTCAACAGCCATCTACTGCCAGTGCTAATGATGATTGCATTCTGCCAATACCACACAAATTCTAATATTTGCGCAGATGTTATTCATGCTGCATGGCCAGAACTTTAGTACGCATCTGAAAGAGTAACAGAAATTTGCTTTTAAAAATTGATGTTCACACCAGTAAAATGTTCCAATCTGTGTCCAAGTCAAAAATCGAGCCACTTGGTCTCAAGTCGCAAGCAAACAAAAATGACACACTAGAATATTTCCTGTCCGCTACTTCCTGTTGTGTGTTCTTGTGTGTGTTGAGCTCTTATTTGTGTGGAGCCTGTAATGTGCATGTGTTGACTGTTGCCATTTGCAGAGTCACAGGCTCAATCTAACACTGAGCAGGTGGCAGCGAGGCATTGAACCCTTTGGGAAAGTAGGCCAAGCATTGATTTGTGGGATGGGATCCATACAGAGTCACATGTGTTTCAATAGTTCTTCAGAGCCACTGGAAAAATTGAACAAATATGTTTAAAAGGTATTGTTTGCATGAATAGATGTGTATGTTGAGGTGTATTCATTTACTGTACATCCTTTAAATTTTGACTCTGTCAGAACTGGAAATGTTTATCAGCCTTATTCATAACAACTGTTTTCATTTCTCTGCAGCTTAAATGTGCTGAAAATTATTTTTTATACATTATTTTTTTACACTTTACATCAGATGCCATAATGAGAAGGACTTCTGGGGTTACTTCAAAGCAAAAAATGATAATAAATACAGTTAAAATTGAGTGGGTCAAAACTGGGATTTATTCAATGGATCTGGCACTTGATGAAAAGTTTTAAGATGGATAAATATCTTTCTCTGATGTAAAGTATAAAAAGATAATACAGTCTGACTATAATGTGTAGTCTGACAGTCAGACTTCAGGCTCTGACTGGCATCTTCAAGTGCATGTCATGTTTGGCATATTTTTAAAAAGGAATTTTATAGACATCCAGTAATTATGAGAATGCCTTGCCAGAGATACAGCAATTTGGTGTATTGGATAGTTACAGTAGATAAGAATTTGTAAGAAAAAAAAAAAGGCAGAGATGGTAAGTCATTCTCTTTTTTTATTGTTGTTGAGCAGGTTTGTAGGATGTTGACAAAGAATTGGTGATTATGTGTACCTTGAAGGCACGTGCCTTTGTTTCATCTCAGTAGGAAATACCCTGAGTTAAACCCAAAAGCTTTCATGTTTCCACTCCAATTTAGTCTTTTCATCAGAAGCTCTGCAGCAAGGGAGTAATGAAGAAAATTAATCCATTAGGATAATGATTGAAGCAGAGTTGAGAGGATGGAATGAACATACATGCACTTCCAAATGTACACAGAAATTGAGGCATTTTCTTTCACCAGAGCATTATTTTTCCAGAAATAGGAAAACACAGTAACTTTAAAAGCTTTCCATCAGTAATGTACAACCATTAGCCTGTGTGCCTTTTCTCAGCAGGAATTAGCTCAAACCAAGGGTCAGGGGTAACATTCTCACATGCTTTCTCTGTTAGTGTCAAATGCACCTGGGGAAAAAAAAAAAAAAAGTCTACTTCTGCCTTGTGAAAAGTGTTTTGTAGCAGTGTGAAAAATATAATTGCTCAAAAAACTCTCCATGCTCAAAAGTAGCAAGCATCATGTGAGAAAACAGGAAGGAAGTTAGCCAACTGAGTGGTTTCTTTCTTTTGTTTGCACTGCACTTTAACCCATACACGGAAATAGTCTCTGGAAAGTGTGACTTCTTCCATAGAATAACAAAATTCTCAGAATGAGAAATTGTCCACCTTCAAATAGGCTAAAAATATGATGAGGGCTGAAGCGAAACCACTGTCTCCTACATTCTACATGACTAAATACTGTTGTGCAACAGACACACGCACTATTTACTCGTGTTTCCTCTGCCAGCTTGTTGTTTTACACTTTCAACATCCTGTAAAGAGCATGCCACGAGAGGCTGACGCTGCTACCCTAACTATTGCCTCATTTGAAGTGCAAAAACCGCTGCTCGTGACTGAAAAACTGAACGGAGGAAGTAAAACATGCTTTAAAATCACTTTTACTGAGAGAATTGTGTTGCTTTGCTGCCCTTTGTAATTATTTCACATGAGCACCATTATGCATAGAAGTGCACTATGTACCCACATATCCTCAAAATAACAGAGAGTAGGGACAAGAGCTTAAGTGTTCAGAAAAGGGCCAGAATCTTCAGTAAACAAACACGTCTTTACCCCTAAACAAGTCATTGTTCCTCCTAGATGGAGCACTGATGGATGGTACCTCAGGAGACATGACTCTTTAAGTTGTGTGTTGACGTCTCCCTATAAAACATCGATCTACTATTATCTGGAATTTAGATCCCAATTCTCACATCATTCTTCTTTTGGTAGGGCTGATTTATATTTTATTAAGGTTTCTATTTTAAAAAGTTTTTATTCATCCACAGACTACATTTTTATATTCTTTTTGGAAGTTTTTGGCATCATTTAAAAGGTTCATCTTTCATCTTTCAGCATTAAAACACTTCTGCCAAGTACATCCTCTGTGGAAATGTTTTGTTTTTGTGATTTCCCCCTCACACATGAGAGAATACACTGATAGAGATTCCTGCTCAGCTATGTAAAACACTCATGGACCGTAGTCAGAACAAGATGATCTTAAAATAGCACATAATGTAGCAATATCCTGTGTCTTCAGGGAAGTGGCAAGCATCTCCGTTCTGCTGTGTTCCATGATGAGGTTATCTGCTGGCTGCATTTATAAATATGTGTCTGCGGTTGATTGTGCTGGTGGGGGTGGGAGCACAGACTGGACTGAGGTGGCGTTGGTGGTTTTCTGTGAGTGGAGTAGTGAAAGGTTGATGCTCTAAGCTGTGGTCACAGCGTAAGTTTGCTGTTTATTTTGTTCTGCTCAACTTGGTGGACTGTTGGGTGTGGAAGTGTGGTGGGTGGGGAGGGGTTCAAAAAAGAGAAGTAAAACCTTCAGATCACAGTTCAGATCACAGTTCAGTCCCCAATTTTATTCTCAGGATGAAATGCAGGGTTGAAAACAGGTTTGCTTATTTGATTCCATTTCATTTTCATACCTCTGATTCCTATATAAAATCAGCCTGAGTGACATCATCCTTATTTAGGGGCTTGTTGCAAGTTTAAGCATAGAATGGCTATCATTTTAGTAATTAACTTTGTTAAAGCCCAAAAATCTCATGTAATAAATTCATTCTTGATATAAATTCCAGCAAGATGTGTATATTCACAATGGCAGCTCTCAGGGTTCCATTAAAGGACAAAACAAGGACAAAACAAGGATCCACCTCCTTATTTGAATTCACTCCAGATTTCAGTGGCTTTTCTTCTGGCCCAAGACAAACCACCAAGTTTCATAAAAATCCACCAGGGTCTTTATGGACTGTTGATTTCAAAAATTGTAGAAAAAAGACAGATCTGAGGTGATGAAGGAAGTGACAAAAATTTATGAATCCACTCCTTTATTTGGATCTACTTCACAGTTTTATCATCTATATTTTCAGGCTTTTACTTAGTTTCTTGGTAATCCGTTGGTCATTAATCTATAACTAATAAGGGTCCAAAAGGCTTGATGTTACTTCCTCAATTCCAGATCCACAGATTTAATGCGATCTTCTTTGCCGTGTGTCCAACCCTGCTGTCAAGTTCCACTGAATTTAGGGACAGCCAAAGGACATGGGTGAAATACGAAGGACTAAAGAAAGTTTTTTAGTTTTGTTTTTTGTTTTTTTTAAACTCCCACTAGATCTAGATCACCTATAAAATTTAATAGGCTATCTCCCATCATATGTCAGTTTAGATAGAGACTACACCAAGAGATATTATTACTTAATGACAAGACATTTTCTCTCTTAATTATGAAACGTAAAACATTTTCTGCCACGGTATAGAAGAGCTTGCGGTGCACTGACGTTGCGCTTGAAGTGTAGCCTGTCTTTTGCCGGTATGTCTGCTGGGATAGGCTCCAGCAACCCCAGTGACTCACAAAAGCAGAAGAAGCGTAAAAGACAATGAATGAATGAGTACAGAAGAGTAGCTTATGACGTTTGCCTATGAGTATCATCAAGCCAGCGGTCTCATTTGTGTATTGATACACAAATAGGTGCAGCTATGTGGATTAAAATGTGCATTGATGTCATGAGACATCAAGTGCACTGTTAATATTAAATGCCATGATTTGCTGTCGTTGTAGTGGTTGTTGTTGTTGTAAATTTTACTTGTTGATTAGCATGGATGTTGAAGTAATCACTCAGGGAGTTCACTCTGGTGACACAAATTCCTTTGACTCCATGCTCAGGAGCCAAAAATAATTTATTATTAGAACAGGTTGTGCATATTGGACTAATATATTTCATTCTGGTTCATAAAATTCATTCTCTACATTCTCTACAAGTTGAAATTTTGAACACACTTGTCTGTTTCCCTCAACCTCCTCTGGGCACAGACGTCAGCCATCTTTCAATCACAGGTTAACATTGACAGGAGAGAACCTCCTAGAGGCAGCCTCTCCCTATTGGTGTTGTGTTGTCTAGTCTGAGTGAGCTTGACACACTGAACCCATTATTTTGACCTCACAAAGTACATATTGACAATGTCATGGCAAATATAATCTTTCAAGCGCTGCAGGTGGATGTTAACATTATGCAAGGTCAAGAATGAGAGGAGAAATTCTTCTCTTGAAGTTTTCTCGAACTACAGGTTTTTGTGAATTCCCCTTGGAGTCGTAAATAGATTTTCTGTCACCTACTCACAGCTTTCATCGCTTTGAATTTAGTTTAAGTTTTTGCTTGCAGGCCAAATTTGTCCTCTTTAATTTTGGATAGCCATTTAACATTTATACACCATAAACAAAATAAAACAAAAAGTAAAACAAACTTTTATACCCCACCCCTGAGGTGTAGAACAATAAACAATGAAAATACAATTACCATGCTTACCACTGATTTTCCTCTGGGGCGGTTTGCTTGGCCGGCACTGCACACTGAGTGGGAGGAAAACAAACACACTGCAGGTTTTGGACTCACAACAACAACATCATAAATTACCCACAAGTATAACAGAGCAGTAAGACTTGCTGTCTAGGAGTCGGTGTCTGTCATTTGTGAAAGCATGCGTAGGAAACATGAATCAGTGCAAGTGTTGTCTGGAAGTCATTGCTGATGTTGCAGTCTATGAGAGATCTGCAGTGCAGCGAAGATATTCGACTCAGAAAGGCACTTCTGAAACGTCACGCAGATGCAACCAGAACGAATGAGTTATTTTTCTGTAAAACAAATGATGATATTTAAAAAAGAAATAGTTTGGCTTGCTGGGTGGATGCTGTGCATAACATACTGCGGATTGCAGTGGTCTGAATTTAGTGACTGAATAGAAACATTAATTCCCAACTCCTCAAATACAATAGTTCATTGTTGCCAATAGTCATTGCACATCAAATTTATACATTCATAATAGACGTTTTCATGGTTTGTGGTACCGTGATGCCCTGGCCATGCATCCGTGGTGTACCCCGCCTCTGGCCCTTAGCCAGCTGGGATAGGGCCCAGCAACACCTGTGATCCACAACGCAGAAAAACGGGTGCAAAACAAGTCATGGATGGATGGACGAGTAGACAGCCCGACGGGATATCATGGTTTTTGGTCCTGATCATTTTCCAGAGGTGTTTTTGCTCATGTTAAAAGATATCCATTGAATATCTGACCTCAAACAAAGATACAATTAAAACAAGTGAAAGTTGAGGGCTATTGCCTCAGTGATTCAGTATATGGGGCAAATTGAAGAAAGATCTGGATCCAGATGCTCCTCTGGGACTTCATGTGAGTCATTACAGGATGAATGTTGTGAATAATGGCGGTAATGTGTTTTCAGGATCATGGGTGTGTTTTCATGGTGAAAGATTTTATATTCAGTTGTTGCATATTAATAGGAATGCAAATAACAGGGAACAGGAGCAATATTCAGCCTTGGTGGTGGTTTGTAGTCTTAAAATGCTTTTGTGGTGTAGGTGGTGTGTTGTACAGATATGTGCAGATTATTCTGCAGTATATAAACTTTACTATGACAATCCATGGTTCATCCAAGCAGTTAGATTTTTGAGAACTTTTTTTGGGGGGGAAAAAAGAAAACAATGCATATCATACACTGACAGCAACATTTTCTGAAGACAAAATTTTCCCCATAATGTAATTGTTAAAGCAAATTGATGGCATGTGAATGCAGTTTATTCAGTTTATTCTACTGTTATTTTCCATTTCACACTCTCTCTAGGCTAAGAGAAAATTAACACCACATTATTGTGAAACAAATCATTGCTCTAATTAAAACCAATAAAAAAATTCCTGAACAGTCTGATGTGCCAGCTGTACAGCATGCACGTCTTTATTTGCACAACTTATTTATTCATCAAATGTGTCAAAGCACAGCATTAAAAAGACTTAAAGATATATTTATACCCAGCAATGATAAACTAATCTCTTTATCAAAAGTGTTTTGGCACAGTGTCACATTTCTGTTCACCGTATCTATGGCTCCATCCAATGACAAAAGATGCTTTCTATCTTAAATCCATCTTTGTTGGCACAGTGTTATGTCAACTCTCTGTGTTTATCTCTTGAGTGTGGCCACGTTCCAGCATTTGTAATCACCGCTGACGGAGGATATTTAACGCCTTGCAGAGTCTCGTTGATTATTGCTTGAGGCAGCGGCACCACGTGTCAGAATGGGTTTGAATCATTAAAACAGCAAAGAAGACTAATGGAGGTCACACAAACAGGTCACTGCCTCTTAATCATTTCCTTGAATCATATATCTTTTCAGGAAAAGAAAATAAAAGACAATAAGAAAATAAGAGAGTTTCCCGTTCAAGTGATTTTTCAGCTGCGAAATCGTTTCTTTTGCTCTAAAAATACATTCCAGAGATGAATGACAATGTAAATAGGGATCTTTATTCATTCATTAGGATATGCTTTTGTAAAATACAGCTGTATTTTTCATCTTGTCTTCCGACACAGCCACTGCGGGAGAAATCTTGGTTCACAAATTTAAAGTCAGGTCACAATTACATAACTGAATTTTCTCAAAAAACACACAACGGTTGTTTTCATAGCATCAGGGCATTTCTGAGGAAGTCAAGGTAATAAATGGTGTTTCCTCTTTAAAATCCTCATTATGCCGACTTGAGTGGATGACAACCTCTGATAAGGTTACACAAACATCATGGTCTATCCACTTCAAGCCACCGATCTGCTATAGGCACACAAATACACACTTACACACACACCAAGGCCAGGCTACACTGAGCAGCCCTCATCTGTGATTCGTTGTATTCACTGCCACTTTCAATACACCGCTTCAGTACTGACAACAATCCGCTTCATCACATATCTCTATTACATCCGCAGGTGCATTACAAATTATGTGATATATAATACAAGAAACAGGAGCTGAGAGTGTAGTAAAAAAAAAAGGTGAACAATTTAGTTTAGTCGCGAGGTTTGTTTGTTTTTGTTTGTCAAAAAGACTCAAGTGGCTTCTGGTTTAAATAATAAATAAGTAGAATTCAGTCCAAAATAAGAACGGCCTTCATAAAAGGAAATTCATGCAGGCAGTCGGTTTGTAATTTGCTTTGTAGCATTATGGTTCATCAGTGATTCATTTCTCATCAATTTTGATTAATCAATGTGACATGGTTCAATGATGGGAATATGGCTTCTATCATGTTGAAAGTCTTCTGGTTCCAAACAATTTCAATACTCAGAGCCAACATCCATGCTAACAGCTCCATGTGGCAATACAAGTAATGCTATATAGTGCGCCCTCGTGCATTCGCGCATCAACGGGAACGCACTGCACATTGTAAGCATGTCCCACTGAAACATAGTCACAATCACAACGTAAACATGTTGATGACAGCAGATAGAATGAATTGTGCACGTGAAATTGTAGATTATCAAGGTACCACGCTAAATATCACTGAAGCCAAACAGGGACCTCTTAAAGCACAGAACAGCATCAAACAATGGCATTTCAACATTTAAAAGAATGCATGAGGCTAGATAAAAATAAAATTTTGTACTGCACATTGGGGTCATTGTTTATTTTCTACGTTCCCAATTTTGACCCTGACGGCCAAAATAATCGTCCCACTCACTACTCTGTATCCTTACTTCTATGCCTCAACCATGCAGAAGAGATATATAAACCTTCAGAATACAAACAAATCTACGCATATGTGTTATCCAAACACAATCCACACGCTACTATTAAAACAATTGTAGCTACTCAGACTCATCAGCACCATTCTGATATGTTTAATTGTTGCCTCCATCAAGGAAGTGGACTTTGCTCTGGGGTTTGTCTGTTTCTCATATTAAACTAATCAAAACCAAAATATCTTGAAAAATTTGCATGAAACTTTGCGGCAGTGTTGGACTTATGATCACAAATAAATAAGTAGAGTATTGTCACTCTTATCAATTGAGAGGCTGGATTGTTCTTTACTTTTACAACCAATAAACTGCCTGATAGATTTTTTTTTTTTTTTTTTTTTTTGTGACTTGGTACAATCGTTGGCCTTGCAGCAAGGAAGAATCAGTAATGTTCTGGGTCTGATCCATATATTTTAGCAGATCCAGGATTTTTCTTGTGGTCTCACATTCTTAGCAAAATCTTTTCTAAAACCCCGCAAGTCCGGTGATCCAGAGCAATCAAATTTTATGATGAATTTGTATAAACAGTATAAAGATTTGTATAACAGTATAAAGATAATAAAGATCTGCTACAACGAGAATTGCTTCTTTGCTCTGGGATTCATGCTGCGTTCATGAACCAGTTAAACTTCAGAGTTAGTCTAGAAGTAGACTGAGACCCATCTTTTCAATAAAGTGTCATTTTGGCAATCTGTCTGATGACAAATGTCAATAATATACCTGACTATAGACCTATATTTTTTCCACACTATGTCAAAAGGTTTTTCAGATGGAAGCCTCTCTCAGTCTGGATTGGCTCTCATAAACCCATTGGTGACCTGTGGTGTAAACTGTAGCCAACCCAACGACACCCGCCAAGATAGTCAGCAAGATAATGTGAGGAGGATTTTGTCAGGTTTTGTCAGAATCACCTTGTAAAATATAACACTTTGTTGGGAACTAGTCAGATCTAGTGGAGAGAAAGTTTGAAATAGGAAGGGAGGGAGTGAGGAGGGGAAATGGAGGGAGGGGAGGATGGGCAGAGGCTTCCTCATAGAGCCTGGAGCTGTGACTGTGAGAAAAGACTGTTACACTATCTTCACAGAACCCCCAAGACCGAGGAGGGATTTTATCTCTCAGTCCTCTGGGATTGGAAAAGGCAACAGAAGGTTATTTCCTGAGAAGTGAAGCAAAGAGGGAATGGATGGGGAGAAAGAGAAAGAAATAAAGCAGTGGGAAAAGAGGTGGGTGAGGAGATTTTTTTGTGTTTTGTGGGATCCAGGATGGGAAATAAAGTTGAGGGAAGGAAAACCCCAAGCGACAAAAGCACAAAGCATCCAAACACAAACACGGCCCATCGAGGCAACCCTCCATCCCACCTTTTCACATGACAATTTCCACAACAAAAACATCTTACCAGCATCTGAGGCGCCACCGGGTCACAATCACAGATACACAGAGCAAATTTCAATAGAGGAAATACAGTACAGAAAACATTTCAACACTTTAAAGTCCTGTCTGCTTTGTACACAGTTTTTTTCCTTAGTCAAAGCTGCACAGAACAAACAGCTATCAAAGGGGAGTTGGGAGGCAAAGGCATAATTCCATGATTGAACAGAAAAAAGGGAGAGAAGAAAAGCCTTCAAAGAGACCTGTGTGGAGGAACGGTGCTCTGGATCTCAGTCATGCTGGGGTTTTCTCGTCTCCCAAGCACTTACTTATAGAAGAGATTGATCTGAAGCGGATCATTCTTTAGTTGAGACAAACTGCAGTTGTTCAATTAGTTGGAGGTATAATGTTTTAGATTAGGCAATTGGACTTATTGGCTAAGCACAAATCAGTACGTATTTGCTCAACTAAGTATAATTCACATCACTCCATGTCCATTTGACTTTATCTTGTTTGAAAAACATTTCTTCTTCTTCATATCCACTTTTTCTGCATGTTGCTGGAGCCTCTCGCCCGCAGACTTACGGGCGAGAGGTGAGGAGCTGTACCCCTGTAGGAGCTAAATAATGTAGGAACCAATGTTGGCCGGGTCAGGATTCTGCCCGGAAGCATTAACCGCTGAAGGCCGAATTCTGGATATTTTGCTATTTCATATTAACTATTTGTTGAGTTAACTGAAAAACTTACTGAAAATAAAACAGAGTAATCAAGCATAAAGTGGCCTGTCGGACTTTTGATTACAAGGATGTGCATCAGTGGGTCATTCACATAAGTATGGTGGAATACCTCAGAATAGTGCTTTAATATTTAGATTAGTAATGGCATTGAAATTACCTCGAATGGTAATTCTAGATAAAATTTAAGAAATAAGGACTTACAAACACTTCAACTTACAAAAAGCCTCTTGGAACAAATTGTGTTCATAGGTTGAGGACTATCTATCCTTGATTTAAAAGTCTTATAATGATGTTCCTGTTTTTTTTTTCTACTTTGCCCACTTTTTAACATTAACATTACATTTTCCAGTTTCTCCTTATTTTGAAAGAAGGGAATACAGTTTGAACTGAGAAAATAACTTTTTTGTTTTTGAACAGCCATCAAGAAATGCAACAACTTTCAATCTCAAAAGACTTTTATGTCCTCTGGGACAGTTTTATTCCAAATGCCTACGCTTTAACTCTCACAACGCATTCCATCTCAATTATTCACTCAAAGGAATAAGTATGAGTAATATACAGCAGAACACTGTACATTTCTTTGTGAAGGAATCTATAGCAGAAGGTTCAGGACATGTGTCTTTCTGTTCCAAATGTAATATTACTGCAGACCTCCCTTTACCATCTCAAATTAAAGGGGTTGACTTTGAGCGGGAGATTTACTGCTGCCGCCAGGAGAGATGCAACAGATGACAGGGAGCTGTCTCTCTCCTCGTTCATCAGAGAGAAAAATGGATGGGAGCAGTTGGGCGCAGACGGGTCTGCGCCATCCATCTCAGCTGTAATTATGCACAAAGCTTCTGACATTCCTAGTTGTGCGTCCTACTGTTCTGGGGCCAGAACTCATGAGAGGCCAGAGTTATGCAGTGGTCACCAACGTGAATGTCTTTTCCCTAACCGATTCATCTTTAATTAGAATAATAGAGGTGGGGAAATGGATATGATAGATGTATTCCAGCTTAAGTGAGCCATCTACACATATCTGTTACACAATGAGTTTCATGTCTGATGAGGGGCTGTCGGTCAACAAAATAACAGTCAACATTTTAAACTGTTACCAGTGACGCAAAATAAGGACAATCTTCAGCCAAGTTGAGTGAGCATTTGATATCTTACACTTCATAAATAACTTCAATAAATGTACTATATTGGAACTATCTATCTACCTATCTGTTGTGTGTGCGCGATATTATAATTATGACACAAACGCGAGAAATTTGATCTGAAAATAGTTTTTACCTCTA
This sequence comes from Antennarius maculatus, assembly GCA_013358685.1. Taxonomy (NCBI): domain Eukaryota; kingdom Metazoa; phylum Chordata; class Actinopteri; order Lophiiformes; family Antennariidae; genus Antennarius; species Antennarius maculatus. The sequence continues at coordinate 14,616,316 of CM023623.1, forward strand.
AAAGATGCAGATGTGCATATATTTACATCAGTGTGTACATGTAGAATACAAATCTACTGGACAGAATTAGATTTCTCATGTGCTTTGTTGGCTGGCATCTCAATATTGCTTTCTACACATGCTACATTGCATATTTCTACATTTTTAGACATTTTCATGTCACTTTAGTATAATTTGCATACATATTTTCCAGTAACAGGGGCATCAATGCCCTTGGACACAAAGTTTCTAGTCATATTTGTCCTAGCTTTGCTTTTTCTTGGATTTAACTCAGCTGAGAAACATGCAGATCATATCATGTGGTTCCTCTCATGGGACTTTTATCATTCTTTGCCCTTGGAAAATGATCTTTTTTTTTCTGTAGTAGATTAGCAGGGTTGGTACACAAAAAGCCTACTTTATGCTCAATTTACCATAGGTGAAAAGAGGGTCTAAACACTCCTGGATAGCTTTAACAAGCCTGCACCTCGAGGCTTTCACATCTGCACATACGGCCATGTATGCGTCTCCTGTCACATTTTTCCATATGTTCAATGTGTGATTGTCTTTGCAGGAAAAAAAAAAAAAAAGGTTCTCATTGAGCAGCTTCTCCGTTTCATACAAACTCTGCCTATGGGATGTTACATGCAAACAATGAGCAGACACTGTGACGCGCTAGACAAAGGCCCGAGTCAAACTGTACAGGAATTTAAATCAAGCAATCCCATAGGGTCACACAGAGGCACAGTGTTTGGGATGAGGAGAGCGGGAGAAAAAAAATGTGGTAAAATTCTGTCATGCAGTTCTATTCCAGTGCGGAAAACATGATTAGTTTTTGTCCAAAAGCGTGCATTAATTTTCCTCTGTATTATATCTAAGCTCTTTTTTCCATTTCGCATCATTCTTTCAAGTAAGAATCAAGGGCATGTGATGTACAAACTGCCGATTTTTTATTTCGGAGCATTTTGTTTTGTGTCAAAAGAATATTAAATAAATGGGGGGAAAATTGTTTAGGATGGTATGAGGCTGAAAGTTAAGCAGAAGTAGATAGCAGTTTGACATGTGCAGCAAAATTCTAGATCTCGGTGTGTACAAATGTTGCTTTATACTGCATAGGTTGTGGGAAATTAGTGGAGGAAGTCATCTTCCACTTACAGAAAATAAATATCATCCCATCCAATAAAGAGCAAATTGCATGTAAAGGATGGTGCTCATTAGACATAAATCCAGTTCCATACGTTTTGCGGCACATAGAGGCTACACGTGCATGAACCTCTTGGGGCTGATTAATTTCTAGAGTGCAGCAAGACCGAAGAGAATAAATTACACAAGCAAATACTTTTGTTGGTATAACAAAAAAAAAAAAAAGCCTCCAAACAACCCCATCCTGTTAGGATATTTCTAATTTTATTGTTTCCAGACAAACGAAAATAAAATAAAAGCTACGCCTGGCTCCCCCCCCCGTGTGTGCACAGTGGGCGAGCACACAGCAGCAAGCCGTGGCCTCCCTGACATTTTTTTCATCTTTTATAATTAAATATTCTCTCTTATCCTTGATATGGAACTAAAAGCGCTTCAGGTTGAGAAAGGGGGGGAGCAAGGAAGGGAGAAAGAGTGTGCTTTTTTTTCATCCCTCTTTAGGATACTAGATATATTTAGACATAGGCACATTAAAGAATAAAACCCCAACAATAAAGACAAGAGGAGAAAATAAACATTGAGACTGAAATCCCAACCCTGATAAATCACATTATGAGAGCAGAAAAAGAAAAAAAAAAAAAGTAAAAAAGGATACTTTTTTGCACAGATGGAACCGTTAGTCCATAAATGATGAAATATTTACAAGAAAGTCCGTACAGATGGTTTAATTATGTCTTGTGCTTGATCCTCTGTCACACTGTCATTTGTGTCACCATTCTGCAAAATGAATCTGCACATAAATATCAAACTGTGTTGGAATCATTTTAAGATTACAGAATGTAATCGATACTTGTTTTAATCTGCCATCCAAACAACAAATTATTTAACATATTATGAGCACATTGAAATAAATGGTACAGAGACAGCCTTAATATATACAAAACAACTTGATCTATATGCATTGGTGCAGTTTTGTTTTATTATTATTTTTGAGAGCATTATTTTAAATCTAATTGAAGTGTAGTATTTAGATTTACCCTGCAAACAGGCCAGAGCTGGAGTCCTAATGATTTATAAGTTTGGAAAAGAGCTGTCTGCATTTTGTTTTCACAGTCATATAGAGATATACCAGTTAATCACATTTTTAGTGGAAGTGGTGCATCTAGAAAAAAAAAGTTACAATTAAAAACATCCCGTTCATTAAGGACAAAAGTTACTGTTCTTCTTTCACTTGATTCATTATGGGATTTTCAGTTTTGGGGAGCATTCTTTTGTTTCTGTTAAAACAACAACAACAGATGGTCAAAAGCAGAGGCTACAGAAAGAAGCATGAATATAAAATACAGAAATATGTATTTTCTCCACTGTCTTTTTTCCTCTGGCAGCCTTTATTTGCTTTCTATTAAAAATCCTCCATCTAAAGTCTTGGGAATGACCTATCACATTACATAATTCATGCATGGAGCTTGTGAATAATGAATGCTTCTGCCCCAGTTGACTTGGTGCCAGGGGTGGAACAGCACTGCTCTGTATCCAGCTCACCAGCAACTGATGCCACAGGTTGCCTTCTTCTTTTTTTTTGTTCTGCATCCTTGTTTTACCCAATAAAAACAACAAATAAAGACACAGCAGAATGACACCATCGCTTCTTTGCTGTCCTGTTGTTGATAATAACACGAGCCATCATTTTTCAACATCTTTTAATTGGTGCTGCTACTCCCATCACACCAAATGTCCATGTTAATGGTTTATCAGCGCTTTAAAGCCCATTCATCACTCTCCTTTGTGTGGATGCCAATGAGGCGTTCAGCCATGGGAACCCAGAGTTTCTTCAGAGCGAGGAGCTTCTTGCTGCTGGTAACTACAGGAACCTGAGCTTCATTAAGAGATAACACTGGTGTGTATGTGTACTGAGAACCTAAGAGTGGGGGGAACCACATTAAAAACAAGAAAAGGAAGAAGTTAGACAGTCGGTGCCACATTCGATGTTATTAGCAGTGGTGCAATGAACCTCAAACCAGCCTGAGGCTACTCATCAGTACTTGTCACTAAGCTAGCTTCATTAGTCACTGTCCAGATGACAGGGCCTCTTGTAAAGGATATCTCACCCCCTGTAGAGAGCCAAGTGTCCTCGCAAACAGGCTGCTGACCTCCAGTGTCTCTGGTCCTGCAGGGCCAAAGTGGAGGGGGTGGGAGGGCAGGCTAAGAGCTAGAAGAGTCCGTGTATACCGCAGGGCATAGCCAGGCCAGGGCCCCTCTTTTCTGTAGAATCATGGGAGCTGACCTGCCCCTGACCTTATCTGAGCAATGAAGCTAACCGACTGGTGACTCCTGAAAGTTCTGATGAAATGGCAGATTCTCCAGGAGGAGTAGCAGAAAACGTCTGGGGTCCCACCAAAAAAAAAAAAAGAAACGGATGCCAGGCAGTAACAAGCTAATCTGCTCAGCTGATGATTGGGGGGGCTGCAGAGGTTGGAAAGGCAGAGAATGAAATGATGAGGAAAAAAAGACACCCTGTTGGCAGCTTTTTTGATGTCTTTTGCCTTTTAAGTCTGTTTCTCTGTCATGCTATGTAAATGACAGTAGCCCTGTCAGAATTGATGTATCTGTCCAACATGTAGACGTGTGATGGGTGGTTCCACTTTTGATGTTGAGCTAGCGCATGTGTCTTCAGTTAGTCATGATGCACACTCTTTAATATGCATTTAAGAAACCTATTCATAGGAAAATTCACTGATTAGAAGTGCCTTGAGGTTTAGAGAGCATCGGTGTCTGAGAAGATGTGTATAAAAGGACACTTAACTATCATTATTAACACCCGAAACCAAGAAATCAGCCAAATACTGCGGACTTGTGCTTTGCGCCAAACCTATATTACAAGATAATGTCTCAAAGATAGCAGACTACATCAGAGTAAGCGACTTGTAGTTACCAAATGTTCAAGACACTAACATAGCCATAACTTTGATGCTAACACAATGGGTGGCGTCAGGACCTGGGTACTCTCCATAGGATATGTACAAAAAGAATAGTTCTAGTTCTGAGTACACATTTATTTTCAGATTTGTAAGAGGTCTTAAAGAGGAAGGCATCAAATAAAGGGTACTCAATTTATCACAAACATCTGCCAAGGCCTAACTGTCCCTTTTAATTTAGTGAAACCCTAATCCAGACATGTGCAACATGAAAACTACTGGCCTTCTGTTAAAGTGAGTGAAAGGTTTAATTACATCAGAGATGAAATGGAGTTAGCCTTGAAGTGGAGAAGTGCTACTGGACATTCACGGTGTGTTTGACCCTTAACCACAACACTTCAGTTGGCATGTTGGCAGTCCTGATCAAGTCACTGCCCCTCTCATCTTGGCTTCCGGCTAGTGTCCTCTCTCTTTTTTGACCTAGCCAACTGGAGGCTCTTTTCTCTTCCCCCATCCTTTTGGCAGCTCTTTTCCTCCTGAGGCCCCTCACACCTACTTCTGTCAGCAGATTCTTTACAGATTGAGCTGGGAGTCCATGACATCCTTCCTCCGCTGTGAACAACCATGTTGTACACCCTTTCCCTTGGCGTCCCCTGACCAACTCTTTGGTACTTTATCTTCTTTTGCACCACTACTTCTTCACAGACCACATTCCATGGAACAGTTAGTTACATCATGATCATTTTCTTTTCTTTTTTTCAGAAAACCAAATTTTTGGGGTTGTGATCAATATATTTTCTGGGAATTGGAGGTTTCTCCTAAAACCCAGCCTCATCTCCAACTCCTGCTATAACTGCAGCAAACCTGGACTGGCCTCTCGACTTTTTGGTGACAGTAATCAAGTTCATTTTTAGCTTTGTTTTGATTGGATGCCTCTTTTTCCTGTGCTACTCTGTGATGTCTGCTTGTCAGGATCAATCTTTTGATGTGTGTGCTACAGTAACTTTTCTTCTACATAGCTTGCTCAAAGGATACCCTTGCCTCCCCCTTGTGCAGCTTGAATAGTGTTGGTAGGGTGTCATATACTGCTCTGAAAGAGAAATCAATGTGAAATAACTCCAGCCTCCACAGTCCAGCCTATGTGGTAGTTCTGTAATTCTGACAACCAGCTTCCACAAGGACCTTGTTCTTATGCCTTGCTTCTCTGATGAATAGATTTAGGGAGTATTTGAGTAGATTAGGGAGTATTTGTCCATTTTGCACTCCTTTACTACAAGGAAGAAATAGCCCAACATAGTTAACCAAGTTTAATCAAAATCAGTAATGTACATTTGGTGTAACTTTTAGAGATGGGTATTGTAATAAATTGTCATGTTGTGATATACTGATGGATTTTTCAACATATCCATAATGCAATATATTTTAAGAATTTCTCTATGATTTGGACTTGCAAGCTATGTACCTTCATTGGCCAGATGTCAACAAACAAGAGGGATGTGAGGTACACAAAGGAGAAAGAGTCAGAGTGACACAATATATTCAATAAATACCATGTGTTGACAGTAATCCATTAGACACGCTCATATATCACTACAGTGCAAAAAAAAAAAAAACTGACACATTGACTAAAGTTTTCCATATGGCGTGTGATGCATCCATCCAGACATGCAGCCACACACAGAGCAGACTTTCTTGCGCAGATGGAGTTTAGTTTGCTTTAAAGTATCTACAGTATGAGCCTGGGCAGAAGAATACTGGCCCAGAAAAGTCCTCCTGATCTCTCTCACCTTAACTCCAAACCTTTTTTTTTTTATTCATGTGTCCCTTTGTACTCTCCACAAACAGTGTGCTCAATCGCATTATCATTACAGAGGAAATCAGTCATATTAAGCCTCTGTGCTGTCACTTGCCCCGCTATCTCAGCTGTGCTCTGCCAAGAAAGCATGGCAGGATATAAGATGCATGTTAAATGAGATTTGCATAAACAGTGTAGCTTCATTACTTATTTATTTTCTCCTCTAAGTCAAAAAGAGAAACAACTAAAAGATGCCATCTTGCTGAGCCTGTCTCTGGGGGTGCATCAAACAGGTGTGGTTACAGCTGCTGGGACTACAGCAATGTCGTTACTTTGATAATGGTATAATGACCTTATCATGCTTTTGACGCTGACGTGTGTGTGTGTGTGTGTGTGGTGGGGGAGGGAGGTTAGCGGTGAGAGCGCAGGAGCAGATGGCGGCTCCTTCACAGGTCTGATAGAAATAAATTTTTTTTAATTTTTTGGTGCTTATCCATTTGGGAAAGGTAAGTTTAAAGATGTGGGAGATTAATTTTAGTTGAATAATTTCTGATCGAACACAGAGCTGGAGGCCTGCCCATGCCACCCACTACACACAAAACCAAGGCTTGTTTGCAGAAAAAAAAAAAAAAAAAAACAGGACATGAGGATTAGTCATCAGTATGTCTGTGACACTATTTACTTTCTCGTACTGTCTCATTGTTTAAATTTAGCATGCTAGTAATGTGTTGTATAAAAGCTGGAATATTGGATTTTTTAGGTGGACCCTTTAGGGCTCGAAAGATGCAGATCTGACATACACAGAGGCACAGGATATGCTGCCAGAAGTGTAAACCACATTGCTTGCTCTGCTGGAATACCATCATATTACAATGCAACATGATTCTGATTCTCAGTAGGACTGGCAATACTAATTCTTTCACAATATTTATCATCTCCTCCAAGTAGATAAGGTTTTGTGTTTTAATACTTTGCCCGCTTCATTTTCATGATTCGGTCACATAAACTAAGGTAGCAGATTATTAAAGTACTTATTGGCAGAATGTAACATTAAGGAGTGCTGTGCTGTAACTGTTGTCATTGTACTGTGTGGTGCATTGTTTAAAGATCATGCACACATATCCCTTCATCATCCACTGGGGCGGCAGTGGCTCAGTGGTAGAGCGGGTGGTAGAGATCGGCGGTTTAATTCCCGCTCCCGCCCCAAAAAAGCACCCAGAGTGTGAGCTGACAGTGGGAGGTGTCAGTTCACCTCTGGAGCACTGCACAGGCGCCCTCGAGCAAGGCGGTGTTCCCTTTACAAGTTGCTCATTTGTGCAGCACCACGAAGCACCTGCCCGCCACTCTACCTCTCTGCATGCATACAGGCCCCCTGTGTGTGTTTGTGTGTTCAGGGCCTGTACACACATATACTGTATATGCATGATTCATTCAACTAACTAGAGTGTGCCACTAATTTCCCTTCGGGGATTAAAATTAGTATATAAAATTAAAAATAAATAAATAAATAAAATTATATGCAGGGCTTTCTATGCCAATGCATTACATTTACGTATCATCATAACCATGAATATACAACTGCCATAAAAGTTCAGTAGGCAGCAGTCAGTTCTGGATTTTGCAATGTTGCAGTTGTAGATATTAATGCAAATTCAGCAATCCTGGATTCTGCAACTTTATCCGATCACTGGAAAAATTCTATAACTTTTATCCAATCATAATAGTTTGCTATGATGACTGCAAAGTAGTGGTAGGCGAGAGTGTAGCCAAACAGCATAGAATGGTGGTGTGTAGGATGACTCTGGTGGTGAGGAAGATGAAGAGGACAAAGACAGAGCAGAAGACGAAATGGTGGAAGCTAAAAAAGGAAGAGTGTTGCATGACCTTTAGGAAGGAGTTAAGACAGGCTCTGGGTGGTCAGGAGGTGCTTCCAGATGACTGGACAACTACAGCTAATGTGATCAGGGAGACAGGTAGGAGAGTATTTGGTGTGTCATCTGGAAGGAAAGTAGATAAGGAGACTTGGTGGTGGAATGAGGAGGTACAGGAGTGTATACAAAGAAAGAGGTTAGCTAAGAAGAAGTGGGACACTGAGAGGACTGAGGAGAGTAGACAGGAGTACAGGGAGATACAGCGTAAGGTGAAGGTAGAGGTAGCAAAGGCCAAACAAGAAGCTTATGATGACTTGTATGCTAGATTGGACAGTAAGGAGGGAGAGACTGATCTATACAGGCTGGCAAGACAGAGAGATAGAGATGGGAAGGACGTGCAGCAGATTAGGGTGATTAAGGATAGGGATGGAAGTCTATTGACAGGTGCCAGCAGTGTGATGGGAAGATGGAAAGAGTACTTTGAGGAGTTGATGAACGTGGAAAATGAGAGAGAACAAAGACTAGAAGAGGTGACTGTTGTGGACCAGGATGTAGCAAAGATTAGCCAGGATGAAGTGAGGAGAGCACTGAAGAGGATGAAGAGTGGAAAGGCAGTGGGTCCTGATGATATACCTGTAGAGGTTTGGAAGTGTCTAGGAGAGGTGGCAGTAGAGTTTCTGACTGGGTTGTTCAACAGGATCTTAGATAGTGAGAAGATGCCTGAGGAGTGGAGGAGAAGTGTGCTGGTGCCCATTTTTAAGAACAAGGGAGATGTGCAGAGTTGTGGCAACTACAGAGGAATAAAGCTGATGAGCCATACAATGAAGTTATGGGAAAGAGTAGTGGAAGCTAGACTAAGGGCAGAAGTGAGCATTTGTGAGCAGCAGTATGGTTTCATGCCAAAAAAGAGTACTACAGATGCAGTATTTGCTTTGAGGATGTTGATAGAGAAGTACAGAGAAGGCCAGAGGGAGCTGCATTGTGTTTTTGTAGATCTGGAGAAAGCTTATGACAGGGTGCCCAGAGAGGAACTGTGGTATTGTATGAGGAAGTCTGGAGTGGCAGAGAAGTATGTTAGAGCGGTGCAGGACATGTATGAGGACTGTAAGACAGTGGTGAGGTGTGCTGTAGGTGTGACAGAGGAGTTCAAGGTGGAGGTGGGACTGCATCAGGGATCAGCTCTGAGCCCCTTCTTGTTCGCTATGGTGATGGACAGGCTGACAGACGAGGTTAGACAGGAATCTCCATGGACTATGATGTTTGCAGATGACATTGTGATCTGCAGTGAGAGTAGGGAAGAGGTGGAGGAGAAGCTAGAGAGGTGGAGGTTTGTCCTGGAAAGGAGAGGGATGAAGGTTAGCCGCAGTAAGACAGAGTACATGTGTGTGAATGAGAGGGACCCAAGTGGAAGAGTGAGGTTACAGGGAGAAGAGATCAAGAAGGTGGAGGATTTTAAGTACTTGGGGTCAACAGTCCAGAGCAATGGAGAGTGGGGAAAAGAGGTGAAGAAGCGTGTCCAGGCAGGATGGAATGGGTGGAGAAAAGTGTCAGGTGTGATGTGTGATAGAAGAGTTTCAGCTAAAATGAAAGGAAAGGTGTACAAAACTGTGGTGAGACCAGCGATGTTGTTTGGTCTAGAGACAGTGTCACTGAGGAAAAGACAGGAGGCAGAGCTGGAGGTAGCAGAGATGAAGATGCTGAGGTTCTCTCTGGGAGTGACCAGGAAGGATAGGATCAGGAATGAGTACATCAGAGGGACAGCACATGTTAGAGGTTTTGGAGATAAAGTCAGAGAGGCCAGACTGAGATGGTTTGGACATGTCCAGAGGAGAGATAGTGAATATATTGGTAGAAGGATGCTGAGTTTTGAACTGCCAGGCAGGAGGCCTAGAGGAAGACCAAAGAGGAGGTTTATGGATGTAGTGAAAGAGGACATGAAGGTAGTTGGTGTGAGAGAAGAGGATGCAGAAGACAGGGTTAGATGGAGGCGGTTGATTCGCTGTGGCGACCCCTGAAGGGAAAAGCCAAAAGGAAAAGAAGATAATAGTTTGCTATGAATTATACTAATCATAACCGTCACACATTGAGTTATTCTTGTATGTCACCATCTAACTTCTGACTTTGTTTCTGGTTGTGATGGTGTATGTGAGAAATTAGAGTCAGTTTCCATGCAAAGTAATTTCCATATGTCATCAATGAAAGTGAGATTTAAAATGTTCTTGTATTGTTGCAATACAACAGAATAGAAAGCCATTGATTGTCAAATGCCCACAGAATGTTTTAGATATGTAGAACATAGACAAAACACATTACAATAATACAGGATGTTTCTTCCAGATCTGTTATGAGAGATAAAATATTCAACTTGAGATAGATTAAATGGTCACCGTTATGATAAAATCATGCTATAAATTAAGTAACTGTAGTGTGAATGTGTTTTCATGACAACTCGTGTATGTCAAAGTATAAACACAGAATTTAAAAACTGTAATTCAAGGTTTTTTAAATGAAAACTATGAAGATTCCACTAGTTCCCACATTATTTACCTTTCTGATGTGGCCCTCATCTTCAGCCTTTCTTATCTTTTTATTGAGGTTTTGATGTTTTTCAGACATATGATTCTGTAATACTTCTACAGGAAGTCCTAGTGAAAGTGCAGTCAGGAAGTTTATTACTTTGAACACTTAAGTCATAGCTTACTCTCATAAAAGGCTGTCTTTCACACTTCTGACTCATTCTCGGAGTCACAGATTCCTACTGTTGTGTTTTTTAAGTTATTATTGTCTGTGTACCCTTAGTGTATTCATGCCGCTGTTCTTTAAAGATTAGATTAATCAGTTTGAACACAATATCCCTGATGAGCCTGAGCTCAGAAGACTATACGACAGGCTGGTTACCATATCATCACATTTGCTGCAATCAAGTATTTTGTCAACATTCACTTGTCTCTCCTGAGAGAAATGTTCAACATTAACTTCTACATTTCCATCTATACCACTTCTAAGTTCTACTTTGAGTACATATAGGTTTCATCTATTTATGTTCATTTATGTTCAATCCACTGATGCAAAACTATAAGACATATTAACAGCAGTCGAAACCTATTATTATTATAAAAAATCTATTATTTACAGAGAACATTCAAACATAATTTAACAAAAGTAACTGTCTGCTTTGGTCAGATGAAGATTCTATGAATTTTGACTGGCTCTGCTTGCGGGCCCAACAAAGTCTTTTTTTTATTTCCATCAGTGTCCTAATTTCAGTAAAGGACTTGTCTCCATTGACAGTTCACCTCCTTGCCTTCCTTTGAATTTTCAGAGATGCATTCAGGCAGCTCAATGACAACATGTCTCTATGCTTGCTCTATAAACCCCTCAGCACCAGGCAAATGTCTTGCTTAGCTGCAAATTGGCATGCTGGAACTATACTCATCTTGAACAAGTCTTTTGTGGTTTGAAAGACCTTTGAAAACTTTTTTTTTTTACCATGTCATTGGTAGATGGAGGGCACAGAGAATTTTAATGTTGTTATACTACTCATATTGCGACGAAAGATTCCTTACATGAACAATATTGCTAATTTTCAACATTTTTAATTTCTTTTTCCTGTACAGTATTTATAGATCCACTACATTACCTACAGGATATATTTTACTTAGCTCCCACGTAGGGAAGGATAAACCTGGATATTTCTTCCCTCTGAGGTGTGAAGGAGGCCCTGTTTTTCCTCCTATAGTATGATTTCTTGGGGGAGGGAGGATGAAGGTTATAGGTTGTGTGCAGGGGGTTGTGAACAGAGACGAAAAGGGTTAATCATGTTTGCCACAGGACAGGCTTCCCCTTGAAGTGGGAGACAGCGGTAGGAAGTGTCCAGATTTATGGTGCTTTGTTGCCGGCCATTGTAGCCGCCTTCACCATGGCAGTTGACCAGCAGACAGAAGGGGAGAGTGTGAGAGGAGCTGTAAATCACAGCGAGAGTGTGGCTCAGGCACACACACCCACATGCTCAAATACATCCAGCCCTATGCTCACAGTTCACAGGCAGATAATGTGTGAAGGAGGAATGGATCTCTAGCAGTCTGTTGACAGGATTGAGCTGTTCTCGTATGAAAAGATGGGAAAAAGTTTTTTCTTGCCCTGGCTCAACCTTCAAAATGTTAAAAATTAAAAGAAGTTCTTGTGCTGAACAAGAGACATGATCCCAAGGTCTACGTAATCCTTTCAAAACAAGTTCTCTGACTTGAAAAATCATGGTCTCTAGTGTATCTCTATGGCCACATGAATAACAACTCCTTCAATTTATTACTTTACGGGAGATCGAACTAAGCCTGTCAACTTTTTGGATGCTTTGTATTTGTATGTGCTTTTCTGTCACACCATATTAATAATTGTAACTATGATGACAGAGCACCATTTCCTATAGCAATAAAACCATGATCTTCATGTGAACCTCAACATCATTTTTTTGCTAAGTTGATCAGGACCAATTTAAAAACAACAAAAAACGGCAACATGTATAATAAGGAACATATACAATCTCCATGACATCTGTCATGTCTGACTCACAGAGACTTATTTTCTCCTTCCGTCTGTCAATGCTGGTCTGTAGATGTGACTCCACTTCAGTCTCATATTCCTCTGAAATGACTTTCTGTGACAATCCACAAGCATGTATGTATCATTGCAAATGCATATGCAAACAAGGAGGCAACCCAGGCTGGTATTTGTTGGACTGGGCTTGATGGTTTCAGCAGATGGGGTGGTCCCTCATCATATTCTGACTGCGGTGCCCACGTGGACTCTGGCCTGCCTGGACCATCCATCCTTGTGGCGACTGCGAGGGCCCCTCACTGAACGTGCGCTGTGTTTTATATGTACATAAGGTCTTCGGACTCAGTTGGAAATGTTTACCCAGCTGAAGTCCAACAGTGTTGAGCTCTCACCCAGCTGTACTGAACAGAGAGGAAAGGAAGTCATTTGGAAAACATGAATGGCCAGTATCAGATACGTCCGGGCTTATCTGAGGTTTATAACTGTGTTAAGCACTGAAATTTCCACCTTTAAGAGCTGTTTGTTCTCTAAATTCTGCCTTTACTTAATTGCATTGCCAGTTTTCAATTTTGTGGACAGGTAATAATTCCAAATTTGATTGTACCCAGTTGCCATGCATGCACAGATTTGCTGTTGTAACACATAATAACACAAAAAGTGATATTGTACCCATTTATTGTCTCACTAATCATTTTACTGGTCCAGTTGCAGATCACCCTGCTGCAATGAAAAGCAGGATTGGAAAGTAAATCAACAATATAAATAAGTTGATCCTTGTAAAGAAATGTACAAGATTTCTGCAAAATGTAAATTAACAACTCAAGCAAATCAAGCCATTGGTTAACATGTTGTCTTGTGGTTTCCAAATTATTTTAACCACATAATAATGCAAGGAAATGACAACGTTCAACACACAACTGGCCATACTTTAAATTTGGAACTATTGTTTCAAAGTGGACCTATATACCTTTGTGAACGTGGCTTTGGGATAAGAAAGATCTTATGTAATGTACTGCCATCCTTTAAAGTCTCCAGTGTGACAGATTACATGTAAAAAAAAGGCATCACTGGAATTTCATAGAATTAAATATCATGCAAAAGATTCTCTATAGCTGGACAACTTGTGAGTTCTTGTGAGATAACTCATTCTTCCTAAATAACAGAAAATAGTTGTTCTTTCAATACACATTCTATCAAAGTTCTTCTAAAACTTTTCTTCAAGTAAGTTATAAAAGTTATAAATCAAAACTCATCTGATTGGGAATTTAATTGTTTATTGTGATGCCATTCCTAAACTTCCCATAAATCCCCTTTCAACCTCAGACCAAAAAAAGAGAAATGTTTGACTACACCTTCAACCCTTTGCATGACCATAATTCACTGGTTCCATCTGCCATCTCCAAGAGTGGAGTAGCTCCATCACTGGCAGTAATGCTCCTCTCACTTGTAGGTAAGAAAATGATGCTATACAGGGACGGTGATTCTCCCATCCGCGATAACGGCAGCTTTTGCCAAGGACTGACAAGATTTATTGCCATGTCTGTTTAAATGTAGCCAATTTCACTTTAATATGATATTAAACAATGATGCATGCCTGAGCTCCAGACGCTCCCATTGAGTGAGTCTCGTCTGCCAGTGGCAGCGTTGAAAACCGATGGTGGCGAGCAAGCGATATAGCTGATATAATGTTCAATATTGATAATAGCCCTGAGCAGAATGGGCTCAAATCATTTAGGAAAATATTTTGTGTGTGTGTGTATTCTTTTTTTTTTTTTTTTTTTTTCGAAAATAATTTCTTGTCCCCGTGCCTGGATTCTTACCATCCATCAGATACATATAATGGGCACATATCCGCTAAGCTGTTATCACCTCAGAAATAAACTAACATTGAGAAAACAAAGCAGCGTCATGACTATGAGGGCAAATTATTCCAAAAAAAATTTTTTTTTCTTATTTTAGATTTAAGAAGAAGAAGATTTAAGAGGTTCTTTTTTTTTTATTCCTGTGTGGGACAAAACAAATTCAGAAGTCTAGAATTGACTGTCATTGTTAAAATGTACAGCCTAGTAAGGATTTAAGGATTTCTTTACTACCTTCCATTAAATCATTGCATTTTTGAGTAAGGCACAAAAACAACTTGCAAATTCTTGACTCCAAATAGGAAGTAACAATTAAGCTGGGATTCATTTTAGACCAGAATTACATTTTTAAAAAATGGAGCTACGTGAAGATAAAAAGTCTTTTGCATAAAATAATGATTTTAATAACCAGGATATAATATGGGCTGCAACTCCACACCATGCATTCCATAGTAGTCAGCAAAAATGCATTATGTGATATATATTTAATGGGCTGGACCCACATACACTGCTACAGTGCTCCCTTTTTTTCTTGAATTTGAAGTTAAAAAAAAAATCCATGTTTATGAGCATGCGTGTGCTTCTGTGTGAGGAGTCCCTCTTCCTGCCTGTGTGTGTGTGTGTGCCGTTCAGTGTGTCAGTGCTCGTCAGTTTCCGCAGGGGAAGTCACCTCAGTGCTATCCTCAGACAAAAGCCCTGACCTCGGGGTCAAGGAATGCGAACCTGAGGTCTGTGACGATCGAGACCTTCCCTCGGGCCTGACAATGCCGACCACCTCAGCAAACGCCCAAATGATCTCACATGTTCTCTTTCCTCGGAGCACACCTTTTTCCTTGGCCCTAAGAGCATGTCTGCATTGTAATGAAAGCAAACAAATTGAAAAGTCAGGATGCTTCCTCTAAGTAGTTTTACCCCCTTTTAAAAAGACTGTGTGATTTAGAGTTTGAAAAAATTACTGTTTGGAAGTAAAACAGAATTTTCCTCCTGTTCTGACATTACATAATAGATAAAGTGTTTGTTCATTTATCAGGCCTGGACATTACTGTCATTGCCACTGAATAAATGAATAATCACTTTTATGGATTTGCTTGTTGTGAATGGTCAAAGGAGAGAAAAAGGCTCTTGTCTCATTTATCTTCCACCTTAAGACATGGAGTAAGAGGAGATGGTTTGGTCTCATAGCTAACTAGTGATGGTCTCCCATCCCCAGAGGCAAAAAACATTCTGTTTTCAAGAACAGCCAAAGAGAGAAACAGGAGAGATATCTCAATTAACAGTTACGTGTAGACTTAAATCAGCCTGTGGAGAAGTGAGAGGTTTTGAAGAGAGCCAAAACAGCCTCTAGAGAATTTATATGGATGGAGGTGAAAGGTCATACTGCTATTAATCATGGCCCGAGCTAAGGATTAAATCGCTCAGATGAGAGAGCCCGACCTGATCGAGGCGTTCAAAAAGGCCGTGTTGTGTCTGTCTTCTATTACAGAGCGTAGGCCTGAGGCAGGACGACCTCCTGAACCAAGGAAGAATAGGATGTCCAATTGACGCTACCCCCCCATCTCCATGTGCTGCCACTTTAGTCACTTAACATAAATATGCTATCATGACACCATCTGACAATTAATATTCTTTTAACAGAAAGATAGATGAAGGACATAAAAAGGAAAGAAGCATAATCAGCCAATGGCAGGACTAATTTTCCTCCTCTCATTCTCTACCACACGGTCTCTCTCACTCATATGCACAAACCCATCTTTAATCAGTGCCAACTCTTAACTCTCTCTCTCTCTCTCTCTTTTCACAACTTGCTTTTGATCTCTGATGCGCCATGCATTGCATTAATTATGCATCTTGCCTCAGTGCAAACGTGGTGAACACCTCCAGGTACTTAATCGGAGCAGGCTCATCATTGAGGGTTTCAAGAACAGTTGCAAGACGTTTATATTAAGATATATGTATAGTACTGTATATAGACATAGAAATAACCTGAGTGGCTCCCATATGCACTGCATGAGGGATTTTACAGTATGAGGGAAATGTAAAGGCAGCATCTGTCGTACTCCCTCTCAATCTGGACTGCTGAAATCTGCGTTCTCTCCATGTACAGGAGCTGGTGTCGAAGAGGAGGAGGTCCACACAAGATGGATGTGGCTTGAGTTAGACATAAAGCATCAAGGCTAGAACAATAACAGAGACCCTGCATCTAGCATTACTCTGAGAGTCATCCAAATGGAAATTTGTGCCAGTTTTTTTTAAAACTATCTAGAAGGACTTGTGTAAGTTTGTCCCAAACCTTTATACATTAGAAATCAGCTTTGTCTTGGTTATACCATTCTGGGTGTATGAATTTAGTTGCAGTAAAAAGGAACATTTGATAAAATCCAGGATTTTTGCTGCATCAAAAGTTTTAAATTGAAATATTGTGACATAAATTATTCCATGAAGTCAGACTGGATGGCATTTTAGAAGTATCGTGATTGTTTAATTGTATTTATCTTGCGGCAGCTTCTCCTGACAGAGATATCCCACTTGTGGATGCAGTAGAAACATCTATCGAAGCCAAGAGCTCTGGTTCAACAGATGTGACCAGGTTAAAATAACACAGATAAGCAGTGAAAAGAATAAGTAGCTGCTGCTCAACTGAAGTAGTCTCTGCGCGATTCGGAAAAAAAAAAAAAAAAAAAAAACTACACAGGAGGAAAACTGGATACTTTAATATCCAGGATAAACGCGTTGTGTGTTTTTCTTTCCTTTTGTGCAAGTTACTTTCAAAGTTCACGATAAGGGCTGCCGTTTCTGTGTGGTGTCGCTGCGGATGAGCGCGCGTCGGTGGGAGTACCCCTTGAATTGGTCCCTTTTGCAGTGCGGTAGTTAGAGTTGTTGAACACCGAGCACGAGAGAGAGAGAGAGAGAGAGGGAGAGAGAGAGAGAGAGAGAGAGAGAGAGAGGGAGAGAGAGAGAGGAGTGAGAGTGAGAGCGCAGCGGCTGGGTAAGAGAGCAGCGGTTAGAAAGATTAGGTGATCGTTCGAGACTATCAGACATCGACCTGTCACTTTTGTCGCTTCGACTCGACTTTGCTCGGCGGAGGACAGCAGCAGCAGCGGCAGCGACCGAATCCGGTCGGCGCGAGCCTGTGGAAAAACTCCCGAACGCGGTCGTCTCAGCTGGCATGAGCTAACCTAACGTTACCAGACAGATATGGAAACCAAACCATTCTTGTCACTGGGTAAGTTTGTTTCTGTCATGACTACTAAACTTATTAAGTTATAAATGTGAGTTTTTAATGACTTTCTTCGGGAGTTCCAAACGTACTCTTGCTGCTTTTTTTTTTTGTTTTTTTTTTTGACAGCGCGTGCGAGTTGCCAAACACATCAACATGTTAAGAGCTTTTTTTTTTGTTTGTTTTCAAGAAGGTAGTGGAGGCTTCCCTCTTTACTATTACTAACTAAGAACATTGTGTTTTGTTTTCTTTTTTTCCAAACCTTTCGTACGTGTCTTCTCCATATCTCACGTCTAATCTAATCTATGTGAGTTGATGACATGTCGTTTCGGGACGAGCTATGTGCAGAGCTCGCGTGCGATGCAACAAATGTCCTTGTCTTAACTTTGCTTAAAACTTTAATTCAATTTATGCAGTACATAAAACTAGCAAAGCAACATTAGTGTGCTCTAATAAGTACTTAAACACTTTTCATGCGTGTTTGATCACGGACTAATATGTTGTAGAAGCAGGTAATTGAATTACACCAGAACCAAAGCTTCTTTTCTTACTTTTCTTAACATGTGGAAGAAGCTAACTAGACCATGTTATAAGTTTGTTTTTGTGTTTGTATTTTTTATTTTTTTTTTAGTTGCTGCTTGATTAAAAATGCTTTGTTGTCACGTTCAAGCAAATCGGTTTAAGTTTATTAAAGGCTGCTGGTGTGATATATTTTAAAAGTGAATGCAGGTTGTGATCAGTGTTAACAGGTGACCGTGTGAAAAGACTGCACAAAGACCTCTGTCTGAGTCTTCATCAGGACCACAGACTGCAAATGAAAGAACAAATTTATGACTTTATCTTCATTTACAGCCTATGATGGACTCGGATCCAAAATTTGCAATACTGTCACACATGTGGCACGTTTTATGTTTTTATAGAACGAGAGTGGATCCAGATCTAATCGTAAATGTTTTCAAGGATTGAATGCAGAATTTATTGACCTCCTTATTTACATAAAAACACACAACTTCCTGGACCCCGACTCATGAAATTAAGAAAATTAAAATGAACATCTGTTGTCTTTTCCTTTTAATAATCACTGTTTTGTGACATTTCTATCAATGGATCCTTATAATTTCTTGTTTGGAGACATACTGTCAGGAACACAGGCGCTCTGTAAATGATTAATGCTGAGCGCTAATGTAAGTTTGTCAAAGCGAACAGAGCGGACCCTTGTCCCCTGCAGCAGACGTACAGTTCAGAGCTGCTGGAGAGCCCTCTTATTGTGTCTGCTGCCCTTTCATGAGGGCGTCATGTTACACCTCGACACTTATCATCGGCTGCCTGGATCCGCCGAGGCGGTTCAAGGAGGCTTCTGAAAAGCCGGGTGGCTTCTTCTGTTACAGGTTCTGCTCGCAAACACTGTCGCCCTGACTCCCTTTTATGTGGCTACTCAAAAAATACTCCAAACCAACAATATTACACACATTTACAGCCTGTTATTACAGGTGCACTGTATAGTGTGTCCAAGCTGAAAGTGGTTTCAGTCTGTTTCAGTCTGTCTTAATGTACAACAGAGAAGCCTATGCAGGTGCCTGACAGCAGATTCAGCCCTTGCTTGGCAGAAAGCTCCACACACAATTGTTTAAATGACTTTTCACAGCAGTGTCGAATCTCATCTTTCTCTGGTGCTGCATCAGCAGCTTTTCATCGCCCACAGTCCTCATCCGTCCATCCTGAAATCGCCATTTATATTTAAACTTCATCAAAGGTCCACTTGAGAGCTGATTGTTAATTGTCCACTTCAAGGACACGGCTCTCTGGGAAGTCCTTGAACATATTGATTACTATCGCTCAGTGTAATTATCTGTCGTGCCGCATTAGAAATTCTGACATGCAACTGTTTGAAATGACAGCCGGTACATTTCACAGTTATGGATTGGTCATCGGCCGTGATGACGACATCCCCCTTTGGCACAGTTTTCCCAGCAGTTTGTGCTTGACGTGGAGCCCATTCCAACCGCCGACCAGCTCTGTCCATATCTGTCTGGCATTAAGCTGTGAAGACTGGAGGGATGACATTGAGAGGAGAGAGTGTCCTCTTGTCAGAGCAAAATGCAACGGCTAGAGACACACTGTTTGTGAATCACACAAACCAGCCCTAAAGGGAGAGTTTTTTTAAACAATGATTAAAGATCTGCAGTATTCTGCAGGTATTGATCTCCTTTTCGGTTAATTGTTTAGCGACAGATCTGTCAGCAGCTAAGTAGTTCTCCTTAATGCAGTGTCACCTGCTAAATGTTTTGCACATCTATCTTTAATTGAGTTTTACCTCATCCAAACTGGGCTAGGTGACGGATTGCATTGTTGTGGAGACACAGGTTTTTAAAGCTCTCACAGGCACAGTTGTGTTCTTTAAAAAAAACAACTTCACAGCAAATAAGTTGCATGTCTTGTCAAATGTGCATTCATCATGTAGAATTTAAGGATTTAAAATGATAATTTCTACGTCAATTACTACAAAAAGTACTCTTCTTTGTATGTTTTAGCAAAATTTTTAATGGAACCAGACTTTGAATCACAGTCCTATGAAAATGACCTTCATGTTTGTATAGATAACAACTAACATCACAAAATCACTTGTTTGACCACCTGCTAAATAAATGTATGTTGTTTTCCCTTAATCTAGATAAACTACACACATACATGAATACACAGAAAGACAGACAGACACACATGCACACACACAGATGGACACACTCCCTCGAAAAGAATCAAGTTCATTGTGTTGGATGAGAAAGTGAGATCCATGCTGGTTGTGTGTGTGTGTGTGTGTGTGTGTGTGTGTGTGTGTGTGTGTGTGTGTGTGTGTGTGGGAGAGACTGACATTCCTCGTCTAGCAGTAACTCAGGAACAAAGGTAATACAGGGAGAGGGTATCTGTCTTCTGGAAGGGGTGTGTGTGTGTGTGTGTGTGTGTGTGTGTGTGTGTGTGTGTGTGTGTGTGTGTGCGCACGCGGTGGGAGTAGGCTGACTGCACTGCCAAAAGCATTTGGCCAAATTTGTCTTTTACGGCCGTCCAGTTTTGTGTTCCTGATGTGACGCTTTTGCTCCCCTTTTGAGAAAAGGGGCTGCAGCTGTCATTTTTATTGGTGGAGTTTTATAGTGAGTCTTAATGGCTTAAAGTGACAGCTCTCTCCCCTCGACTCTCCCTTTCTCTCTCCCTCTGTCTCACCCATGATGCTTTAAACTCAAACAAATCTAAGAAAAATGTAATAAGAGAAGATTTATGTATGGATCATGAACATGCCACATGTGGCTTTTTAAAAACATATAGTGAATTACAGTGAAATTAGACCTCTGTTTTGATTTCTTTGTCCGACATCTCTCTGATTAGTATTAAGAGTTGGCTTCTGATAAAATAGTGCACATTCCAGATTGATGTCATTCCTTTGCAGCCCACTCTTGTTTATGTTATAAATATCACACCAATCAGAAACCGCCAGGGGGCTTTTTGCTTTTTGATGCAGAAATCATCTTGGTATTTATTTGCTCTGTGCTCATAGGTGGTCTTTATTGATATGCTGAACTTTGTGCCTCTTGCTCTTTATCATTTTACGAATTTGCTTATGGCTTCCAGTGGTCATTTGAAATGGTCATTTTGTCGATTAACATTTCTACTTCTACAGCAAGAAATAGATGAGCATTAAACCCCCATATACAGATTATGTTTTATTAATAGAATCCTGTTAATTATAATCAACCAATCGATCCACAGTACTTCCACAATTTGGATTAGTAGTAGCCTGGTTGCTGCTGCTCAGCGTCGGGGTTTATTACCAGTCCTTTCAGCCTCTGAAGGGCTTTTCCACGGGCCAGCAGTATTCAGGGTGCGTACAGCCACTCTTTTGAAGTGGAAACATAGTCCCAGTTGGGAATTGACCAGATCACACTCATAATTCTCATTGAGAGGAAGGTCAGTTTGTCCTAATCGAGCCAGAGCTCTCCTTCTGCCTGGAAAGGACAGAGGAAAACCTAACGAGTAAGTAAGAATATAGTGTGCATAACAATGGTGATGATAGCATCCTTTAGGAGATAAGAAAAAAACGGTATCAGAGAATAACTGCCAGCTCCACCTCCTCAGAGATCCTCATATTTTTATGTGTGTGGTGATAAAAACGACTATCACGTCCTCGTCTGATCGTGGTAATGCGGGAAAACATCTCCGCTCTTTGGCTGTTTTGACATATTTAGTAATTAAGTTATAAGTGCACCGACTTTGATAGCTATTCGCGGGAGAGGGTGACGTGTTGAGAGAATCCTACATATGCTATGCACCTTCCTATCATTAAATTTCATGATACCCACATTTTTCCACTCTAATTATAATTGGCATCGATGAAAAACAAAGATAAAGAAAATGTCCATTCATTTTTGCTTGACTCGGTATCAGGACAATGGAGCAGGAGTGGATGGAATTTTGTTTTCAGCATGCAGATGATAGGTCGCAGAAGAGAGATTAAATGTCGACGTAATAACAAGTATCTGTTACGCCGTTTGCGATATCATCTGTGCTTAATGTGATCAAAAGGTGCAACAATGCGTTTGATGTCTGCTCTGAGAGATTGGACACTCCAACTGTTTTTCTTAAACTGTATATTCAGGTGTACATACAGCACTCTCTCTACTTTTCAACACTCAAAACACTGTCTGTGTGTGTCTGTGTGTGTGTCTGTTCTTTGTGTGTGTGTGTGTGTGTGTGTGAAGATTCATTGCTGCACCAGAAACAAAGCAAGGTAATTCAGTCTGTGTCTCATTTACCGTTCCTTTCTGAGGCCACGGGGAGCGAGAGGAGGTGTCTCAGTGTGCCTCACACCTCCCTCCCCTCTCTGCACCTCCAACACGGCCATGCAGCACGGGTGCTTCCAGCAGTATGTTTGTTTGTCACCTTGCCAGATGCCAAGGGGGTGGGGGTGTCCACACACCGCCTGGCACCGGGCCACGGAAATCCCACAGCGTTTAAAACATCTCAGTTGCGCTCTATGCGAGCTTGTGCGTGCTTGTGCGACTGTGTGCAAATGGGCGGGTGTTTGGGTGTAAGCAGAAGACTGTCGTTTCAAGAGCAAAGGGTCAAGGTTATGTCCGTTTGCACGTGCATGCTAAGAAACACTTGTTAGTCCGGATCAAGTTGAGGTGCTTTTCATATTTTCACATCCGGATTAATCAGTTGCTCTAATTTCTGAGAGAAATGTTGTGCACATGCTTTTGGATTAAAAGGAGACAGGCTGGACTCAGATATTCTAGTAATGCTTAGTTTATATTTAAATGAAAGGTTTGAAGGTTATACAATAAAGATTTCTTTTTAATTAAAAAGCTTCTCACAGCAAACCTTTAATAAATTAAGTAAGAAATTTTGGAACAGCTGCAACCCAAATTAGATTCACGCAATACACAAAACACAAAACACAAGCAGCCAATTTTAACAGTTTGTAACTTGGTTGTCTAAAGTTGGGATTTATGCTGCTTAACATTAAGACAGCCTTTTTATCCGAGCGTCTGATGTCCCTGATCAACTTGGAGTGATGGTGGATTGTTTTTTCCAAAAACTCCCTCATGAGTCTTATTTGATCCACTTCATCCTCCTTGAGAGGCAAAGCAAGGCAATGTGTGCATACCTGTAAGAAATTCAGAAGATCAGCTAGCATGAATGACCATATTTTATTGTCTAGTCAGTGATGAGCAGTGAAATCAAAGATGTGATGTTTTTTTCTCTGCTACTCACATCAATCCTGTAGCGATTTATTGTTACACATTCTTCCACCTTCTACTTTCTCGCCTGCTTAAGGAAGTCATTGGTGCCACAAACATTTGCCCAACCTCTGCTGCTTCAAACAGGCCTTTTTCTCAGGATCTCTGGCTAAGATGCTCCATGAAATTCTGAGGGATGAAAAATGTACTCTGCTCAAGTGTTAAGAGGAGGTGTAATAACTGCCTCTGTTAATATAAGCAATGTGGTTGAATGTACAAAGAACCAGCCCGGTGTTGATGAGTGTTCTAACAGCTATCGCTCTGTGTCAAATTCTGTCGAATTGGGAGAAAGTGTCTTCTGATAACCTATTCTTTTGTAATCATAAGACAAGCAGTCATCCAACAAATCTCTATCAACAACCTGCATGACTGATATTTGATTAAGATGTCTTTATGCCATCCTAGCACCCACACATGAGATTCCATCTACACTACTACTAAAGCATCACAGCACTGTGAAAAAGGACATCAGCAGTGTTTTGCACGGCTGAATGTCTATTCATCAGCAGTGTTTTGCACAAAAATTAATGTCTGTTCATCCAGAAAAGTCTTCTTTTCATTGGTATCAAAAATGTGATGGGGGATGAGGTTGTGAACCTCATAAATAGAAACATAAATTTTAAGGTGTTCAGTCTTTTTCTTTCCATATAGTTTTGTTAAGTCTCTATTGAATTACGGCGACCTTGCACTGCTGCCAGTCATTTCTGGCGGTGCTGCTTCATGTGTAAAAACTTTTAGAACTTGCACACAAATATGGACAACTTAGACACAGATGAGGAAGGGTTTGTGTGTATCCAAATCCATCTTCAACACGTGTATGAACCTTCACACCGACATCCTTCTGGTGTTTTTCACCAACAATGAAATTCAGTATTTCTGTTCGCAGTGTAAATGTTACTAAGAGGCAGTTGTTCTTGCTGCCATGCTGTTTTGTTTCCCTTCCTCGGTTGAAACTGTCGTTCAACCTGATATCCTTGTCACAACAAAATGAGTGAATTCAGTTTTGGTAAAGCAATCCATTTAAACCCAGTGTGTAAGATTGGAGGTTGTGACTGTAATTTTGATTATCAGGAGATCCAATAAAGGAGCCACCACAACTAAAAGTGGAATATAAATGACTAATTAATGAAGGGTATGAAGGGATACTAGCTGACACTAAAGCAATGATGTTCCATTCACCTCAGAAACACACACACACACACACACACACACACACACACACACGAGTGGTGCAAATTCAGACAGCCTGAACAGAAGTCCGGAGGGCTTTGTCACCTGATGCAGTCGTCTGGTTTTAGGAATGTTCTCCACTTCAGGAAGGCGCGGGGGCGGGGGTGTTATGTATGTAGAAGGAGGGGCTGTCAATCTGGAAATGCAGCACTGACATCACAAAAGCTCTTATTCTTGATATTGACAGATGAACATGTTGTACCAATCGCACCGCTTTGCATAACACAGTTGAAACATAGAACTGATACTTGGAACTGAATGAGAGGTTCTGTACTGAATACAAGTTGTGCCCTTTTTAATTTTTTTTTTTTCATTTGCCTAGAAGACACATTTTACTGCAAAGGTTTGCAGTAAAATTGTGCTATATTATTAGAAACCTGTGAAACATGATGAATTTAAGTACATAATCTTTTTTGTACGTAAATGTAATCTTTTTTTCATAACTGAGCTCCAGGCTGATTGAATATAAAAAGCGAACCAAGGTGTGAGTTTGGAGCTCCTTTACATCAGCCATAAAATTAATTCACCTGATTCATAGATTGGACAGGTCTGCACCCAAGATAGAAGTACTGAGAGTTATATGAATGGATTTTGTGTATTATGGCTTCATTTGAGTGCTCCATGGCACTACGTGCTCTCTTACATGATACATTTAGAAATCAGTGCAGATGTAAGACCGTAATGTCCATAAATGTGTGTGTTATTTAATATATAATGTTCAGAGGAAGAAAATCAAACAGATAGGTAACCTGACAGAAGGAGACAGGCAGGCGCTGGCTGTGTCTTTGTCATCAACGTTCTACATACCAAAGCGCTGACAGTTGCATGCTCAAACGGCTCTGACAAGTGCAAGTGTCGCGTTTCGGAATCTTTCTACTGTTTGCGCTCTGGATGGGAAGGTGGAGAAAGCAGCAGATTAAAATGGGTTTCTTGTTGGAGCAGAACTCTTCCTGGTAGTACTGCATGTACATCACAGTGTGTGTGATAGGATGATTTTTTTTTTCTATAGGCACACACTAGGCCTGCTGCCAAAAGATAATTTGATGATTGATGTTATTTGTGTCATATTCAGTTTTTGTTTGTTATCATGACACATGTGTGTCTTTGTGTGTGTGTGTGTGTGTGTGTCTGTTTGTGTGTGTATTTTGCATGTTTGCATGATAACCACTGTTTTGTGTTGATCTGTAGACTCATAATTATGCATTTGCATGTAGATTTTAGGGTTGTTTGTCTTCGCTGAGCCATGCATACATCCCAGCGTGTCAAAGCCTGCCCTATATGCTTTTTGTCATCATGTGCATGATTCGCAAATGCTGTGTTCTCTATGGTTTTAACCTGTGGTTGCAAGTTCTAGGAAGCACAAAGCACAATCTGCCGGGTCTGGAGCAGTGTGGAAGTGTGCATCTGAAAAGCAGTGTGTGTCTGGGAGAGAGGAGGTCAGGGGTTGTGACTGGGTCATGCTCAGTGGGAGACAAGAAGCTTCAGCAGACATGATAGCGTTTTCTATGGAGGTGAAGAGGAGGGAGAGGTGTTGGTTGGAATAAACAGGATTGGTGACAAGACTTGCTGATGGAAGCAGGAAGTGTGTGACATTTATTTAGGTTGTACGCCGATCATCACATATGACTTTTTCATTTGCAGCATCCGTACAGCGAAACAGCGATTGTGAGAAACAGTTAATTGTTAATTGATCCAAAGAGCGATAAAACAAGACCTCTTCCTCTCTCTGACACACACACACACACACACACACACATACGCACACACACACACACACACACACACACATACACACACACACACACCCACACGGTGTGGAGAATGAGAGTGAATGTTTATTACAGGATGGATGCTAAGGTACCCTGGGGGCTATTAAAGCCTTCACTTAAAAGGCACTATCAGAACCTACTGATGTGGGCTACTTGAGGAAGGAGGGGTAGAGGGGCTATAGAAAGAGAAAGAGAGGGAAAAGAGAAGAAAGAGAAGTCCTTGGAACAGCGAGCAGACGGAGGGAATAAACAGAGCGAGCACATCTGGATTGCCTCAGCAGAATATTTGTGCAACATCTGGAAAAATGCCCTGGAATTTAAGGGTCCCCTCTTTTCATTTCAGTTATTTTCCCCCAGTCTTTTCACTTCTTCTTCTACGTCCTGTGTTCTGTATCTTCAAAGTCTCTCACCCTGGTGTGGCAGGCACGTAAATACCCTCGCACTAATGGAAGTTCAGCGCTCACAGTTTTTACAGCAGGCCAAATTGGGCCCATGTGACCACCTCCCCTTTGTGAAGGGCTTGGATAATTAAGTGGCACAGAAGTGACATGGCAACTGGCTTTGGATGCAGACCTAGACCAGGCCTGGACCAAACACCACCCATCATAAAACCAAGGACGGCTCATATGCAAGGTTGAAATTAACATGAAGTTATACTCTTCATGTTATTTTTCACAAAGTGGCACTGGATTCAGCTGCAGGGCCCTTACAGTTCATGAGAGATGCATGGCGAGGCTTGTTACCCATCAGATCAGAAGTGTGGCTCCGTCTCCTCTCATCATTTGCAGAGAGAGTCTGTGTCCATTAGCATTTAAGATTCAGATGAGCTCCGACCGCCTCCTGTCTCACCTGGACGCGGCTTTGTGAAGGTCAGTGGCGCTGACAACTTGATGTCTTACGCAGAGCTAAGGGGAGAACAGTGGAGTGCCGAGGTACATGCTAATATAGCGACTGCACTGATCAAAAGAGATGCATCATGGTTCGCTCCTGATGGGCTCATTGATGCTTGCCTCCTCCTGAGAGATGCAGTGTGCGCAGACAAAAGCGTAGAAGTGATAGAAAGGAGAAAGTGAGAGACAGGGATGAAGATGGGTTGAGGGAGGTGGGAGACAGGAGCCATGAGGGAGATGCATGTGAGAGAGAGGGAAGTACGAACAAAGACCTCCATTGGTAGGTAATGCAAGTAGAAGCAAATCCAAATATTTATTTTTATTTTATCTGTGAGGAAACAAACAGGCAGTCTCAGCCAATCCATCATGTCTGCAAATCAACTGCACTGATTTTCCCCCTGCTGCTCTGCAGTCAGCCTACGTATTTCTGCGTCGCTGAGCTGACAAGTTTGGCTCCTTTCTAGGAATCCTGATGTTAACAGTACAGGCCACTATGTGTCTGATGATGGATTTTGTACAGTAAGGTTGGCCTGCTTATCTCTATAAGCTCTGGGTAATCTTGGGTAGTTTTCTCGGGTAGTTGAAACTGTAGAAAAACACTTAAAAGATTATATTCACATGATCTCCAGAAACATTTAGCCAAATAAAAAGAAAAAAACATTTCCACCATGCCTTCAGGTCCTTGTGTATTCAGATATCCCTGAAGAATAACGTTCTTCTGGCTTGTCCAATTTTTGTCGACCCTGAATAACATGGCTTTTTGGGACCTCTTTCTTTTAACGGTTTGCACCATCCCTCAGTTTTAAGCAGATTTGATAGTCAGTCTCCTTTGATAAGTAATTTTCATGAGACAAGAATTTTTGTCCTGGAAGACAGACTTTTGGAGCAGTCTCACGCTTCACCAGCTCATCACTGGTGTCTGCAGGTAGCTGTGCAGTGATGTCATTGATGACATTTCAGTTGCAGGAGGACTCTGTAAACCTACAGAGAGTCTCTCACCTATTGACCTGGACCTCACCACAGTTTCAAAAGAAGATTCATTCTTATTGCTGCATCTGTTTTTATGTTCCATGAGGTGAGCGCTGTCACTCCTGGTCCATGCTGTAAAACCTTGAATAAATCTTTAAAGGTTGAGCTAAGAATTTCATATTTACCTCATGAAAGGTCTCTGATAAAGCAATTGTTTGCATTTGAGGGAAGAAGGTGGTCATAATAACTGCATACAGAGAAGGAGGCAGTCACACAGAAACATAAGAGATGCCAGTTCATTTAGAAAATTCCCTTAAAATCCAGGCTAATGACTATTCCAGTGCTGATGTATTACTCATTTATATTTTTGACAGTAAGGCATATTATAGTTCAGCGAAACTGTCTCTTTGCATCTCAGTCTCTGCTGATGTGAACAAATGATTGATATTCCAGAATCTGGAATAGTTTATTTCAGCGGGGCAGAGTTGGTGGGGAGGTGACGGACTAATGGTCTCATGATAAATTTATCCTTCATTTGTATGTGCAGTTTACAGACTATCCCAGTCAGACTTCAGGCTTGTAACTTTAAATCCACATGCTCTGACACCATTTCAGCAAATCTTAAATTCAGTGGCTGCATCTGATTGCATGCAACATTCATTAATTCAGTGTACTTTGTGCACAAAAGTTTGTTACAATTATATTGGAAAACACAGGCATCTCTTCCGTCCCGTTGCTACAGTATGTCGCTAGAAAGAAGTTGATTCATGTGCCGTCCCTCCACTGTCCTTTTGCTTTTGCTCAAGATAGAGGACAGTGCACGATAGAGCCATTAGCCTGTCACAATGGAGCTCTCACAAAGTGGAACGTGTACCCCTCTGTTATGATCATTTTCATGCTATCTCTGGCTCCTGCTTTGTTTCTGGTCTCTGAGGGAAAGTCTGTTTTTGTGTTCGCTGAAAAGCCTCTCTGCCAACCAGAATGCAGCATCACATCTCTCTCGCTGTTCTGAGCCTCATCCCCCTCGGAAGGGAAATAATTTATCAAATGAAAACTGCATTTGTTGTGTAAATGACCACACGCTGTAGGATATTTAATCCTGCTTGCAGTCGATCCCAGTCATGTGACTTGACCTAGTTTTGTCTGCCTGTCTTTCGTCTGTTTCTCTCTTTCATTCTCTTTCACACTCTCTCCTTCTCCCACGGTCTAAGCATCGCTCTGTTCTGCCCCTCTTTCTCTTTCACTGTCATTTCTCCTTTTTCTTTCCCTTTTCGTCGGCCCCTATGTTTTCTGCTGTCTGTATTTAGGTTCTATTTCCAAGGACTTGTCTTCTTCCTTCCGATGTGTTCATATCTGGAATTGTGTGGCCGATATAGCTGACCTTGATTACGGGCTGAATGGTGTGCAGTTTCTGAAATGGAGATATCCATCACATAGAATCAGTGACACTTGCTTCTAGATGACCTGCAGATTTGACAGTAAAATATGAGTTATTACCGAAGCCATGTGTCATCCTTGACCTTTTGAATGTTATGCAGAAATTCTTTTTTGAAAAACATGTATAACAGAAATGTCAAATGACAGATGATGCCAGGTCAGATTTTATTGATGTTTTATAATTTTATTTTATTTTTTTGTTATAATTTAGCAGCATCTTTGTTTTAATAGCCAAACATCCTCTTTAAGTATGCTCATTTTACGCAATTTGTCCCATGACCACGAAACCCTGCCACTGGACATAAAGTATGACAGAACAAAAACAGAAAATGTTAAATCACTACTCTATGTTGTTCTTGGATGTAGACCCTTCATCCAGATGGACTCCAGAATTTAATAGGCCTCCCCTGTTATATGTCCAATATATCCTACCAAGGTTCATGAAAGTCTGTCAGGTATTTTATGTGTAATCGTGCTGACAGACAGACAGACAGTGTGGAAAGCATTACTTCCTCAGCAGAATAGGTAAATGAGAAGAAAAGCAAAAGAAGAAAAAGGAAACAATATTTGGCTGTCTTGATTTTTTTAGATTTAATTAGAAAAAAAAATTACAAAAATTAAGTAATTTTTTTAATATGTCACATTTCTTACAATTTGAAAGAGCACTCTTTATTAAAAGTGTGTGTTACATTTACTTGTGCAACTTTATTTTTGGGACTCACAATAGTACATCCACCCCTATTTGACTTGATCAGATGAGTCAGGTAAAGATGTTTTAGCCAACTCTGTTTGTCTCATTCTTATTCATAAAGAGATAAGGAAAGGGGAAAAACGGGTTTCAAATCTGAAAAGGTCAAATACATGATAAGAGATTGGAGAATGTAAGAGCCTGGATAGATGTCAGTAATAGCAGCTGCTTGGCAGTCTGTAGCATAATGATTTGGGTGCCTCATGGAATGCATGGCATGTATCTGTTCCTGAAAAGCAGAAGAGATTTTTCAGCTTTTAGAATAATACTGTAACTCAGAGCAAACCTCTGTCTCAGATGTGTCAGTCTGCCCTTGAGCATTGCATGTTTTTTAAACACTGGTTTAACATTTCATATTTGCATCCACAAGCTATTTTATAAATACAACAATGGATTATAGACTATTGGAGGCTATTAATTCCTGAAAATATCAATAATGCTTTCACAATAAAAGAAAATTTATATCAATAGATATGATATATCACAGAAGTGATATATTAAGATACCTATTTCATCACTGTAGGTAAGCAACGCTCCACCTTGACAGTGATTTTAGGGCTGCAGTGGGTAGCGCTGTCGCTGCATAGCATGGTGGTTCTTAGTTCTTGGTTTGAGTCCCGATCTGAGCGGAGTTTGTATGTTCTCCCGGTGTCTGCGTAGGTTCTTTCACCGGGTTCTCCAGCTTCCTCCCGCCTCCAAAAACATTCCCTTCAGGCCAGTTTCAAATTGCCCGCACGTGTGAGTGTGCATGAGAGCGGTTGTCTGTCTACAAGTGGCTCCGCGGTGCACTGGCATCACGCCCAGAGTGTACCCTGCCTCACGTCCCCAGTCAGCTCGGATGGGCTCCAGCAACCCATGACTCGCGACAGTGGAAGAAGCTGCTATATAAAATGGATGGAAAATTTCTGGTAAGACCAATAATATGAAGTTTGCTTTGTGACTGTTTTTGCAGAATTGACCCATTTTAGAGTCATTATTTTACTGCAAGTCTTAAAAGCTCAGCAAGGTCCCACCCTTCACCATATTTCTTTCTTTTTTTCATCACATGCAAAATGAAGTAAAGAGTAAGTTGCACTCCTCAGCCAGAACTTTCCTGGACCTTCTCAAGTGTTGGCTTAAGACCTTGGTTTTGACGAGGCCTTTGCTTTCCTAAAACTGTTTCATATGGTATTTTAGTGGGAAAATAAATATTTACCCCTATTTAAAGTCTTAACTGGCCTTCTTGCCATCCTAATAGATTTATCATGCAATGCAAGGTAAGAAAACATTGACATACATTGTCATCTAATTTCAAAGTCACACAATACAAGTAATGTTTTACCTCACTGATGCTCCTTTTTGAACATCATGCTCGGACCTCAAGTGTCAGGTTGAGTTATGATATATTCAAGTGAAGAGCAGCTCATTTTCAGGGGCTTAAGCCATGTCATTCATGTGGCACTTAAAATGCTGACACTTCAGGGTCGACATGGTGAGAGCTTTTTTTTGTCTGTTTGTCATCACATCCTGAACTCTTCATTTTGAAACTTAGCTTTTCTCTGTAGTGAGGCCAGATCAGAAGTGGAACTTTACAGTCAACAGGCTGGAACTGAAATTCCTGCTTAAAAAAACACCTAAAACATTTACCGGTGTATTTAATGCACTGGACTCTAAGAGTTGTTTTGGCTCAAGAGTTCACTTAATCCCTAATTTTAAAATTGTCCTATAAGTGGCCTTTTCATATTTTACTAATCACTAATTTTTTAAAAAAAATTTTCATTTGGTTTTCATTGTCGTTCTGATTTTGGGTGCACACCCATACAGCTGCAGCTCCAGATGTTTCATTCATTCGTGTTTTAAAATACGTCTTTTTTCATGTGACAGCCTGAAACACACCGCTTCCTGTGTTATCCACAATGTGTGTTTCCCTGAATTATTCTTAATTCAGAAATTCACTTTTAGACTGTAAAGGATTGTTTGAAATCAGTGCTGAACATAGTTCAGATGAGGATGAGAATGGGAAACTTTTTTTTTTTTGATCATTGTGTTACCCAATCTATGGGAAATTGGAAATGTAGTTTATTCTACATTTTGGAATTACATTTTCTTAAATAAAGATGTAGACTTTGCATATCTTCAAGTAAGAAAAACCTTAAACCACAAACAGCCTTGTGGAGACAGAATTTTTGAGTCTAATCAAATAGGTCATTTGTGCATTTGCATCCCAGTTTGAGTCATACACTTGGGACAGAAGGCCTCACATCAACAAAGACAGAATGAGAACATGAAAATTTGAACCTTAAGTTCAGTGAGTGGCGATCTTGATTGGTGAATTTAGGTCAGAGTTATAGAACAAATTGTTCAGAAGGGGATGTGGGCGGCTGCACGAGTTCTCCCTTCTGTTTTGTCCTTGGATGTTTGTACATGTTGACATCCTCAGTATGTGGATTGAAGTTGTACAAGGCTGAGGCAGTAAGAGGAGGTTAATGCGGTGATATGGGCTCCTGTACAGATGGCTGTGTAGGCGTGTAGACTCAGTTTATTAGGCTAACAGATAATGTGCTCTGGGACCCTCCGCCAGGACCCATGCAGGCAGTGAGGGAGCACCGTTCGCTGCTTTGGACCACCACTTTCTGTCTGCTTCAAATGGACTTCTGACTTCTGTTAATTCATTAGATTTTCCCCCACAGAATATTCATCTTCGTACTGCAAAGGCAAGCTTTATTTTAATAAGAGTTGAAGGCGAATCTCTTTGATTATCTTCATTAGGTTTCAGCTCTTATTGAAGAGAATGAAGCCTTGTGTCAAATTGCATTCATTAATGAAGTTTAAAAATAGCTGTCTTGACACTGGATTGGAGCAACGCAATCCTACAATTTATTTTATAAACACCCACCCGTGATCCATTACAGAAATGTCATCAAACAGTTTTATCTTTGGTCTCTGGCGGTGATATTTCACAGCTAAAATAGGGCCTGTACTCTCTCTGCCAAAGGCTGTCGGTGTGACCAGATTGACCGTCATGTGGATGGCTACTGTAAAGATCAGCAGAGGGATAGTAGAGTTTTAAATGCTTCCCTGTGTCCTTTCTGCAGTAAAAGGAACCTCTTTAAACCATGCAACTTTTTCTGTGTCTAATCACACAAATTTGATTAGAGTCTGCAGTGAG
The DNA here is from genome assembly GCA_013358685.1 of Antennarius maculatus. Lineage (NCBI taxonomy): Eukaryota > Metazoa > Chordata > Actinopteri > Lophiiformes > Antennariidae > Antennarius > Antennarius maculatus. The sequence continues at coordinate 14,649,626 of CM023623.1, forward strand.
GCCCTTGTTCCCATATTTGCCTTGGAGAAAAGTTCTGACGTACACGAGTGGTCTCTGAACCAGCCCCTTCTTTTCTTCCCCTTTAACCTCATTTACCACACTCCTTTGGTTTCCCTGGTTATAAATTATCAAGAGCCGCTGCTTTAGTGTCATCTAAGCTTAACCCCAACATTGTGTAATGTTTTATACAAAGCTACAAGAGGAAGCACTCTGTGGGAATGATGAAGCCGAGAAATTGGTAGAAAAGGAGCCACGGCCAGAATATACTGTATCTGACTTGCCTTCAGATTATTCATTCATTCATTTTCTACCGCCGTAGCGGGTCACGGGGAGCTGGAGCCTAACTCAGCTGACATAGGGCATGAGGCGGGGGACACTCCAGGCACGATGCCAGTGCACCGCAGAGCCACACAAAGACGGACAACCACGCACACACACACTCACTCCTACGGGCAATTTGGGACCGGCCAATCAACCTGAAGCGCATGCTTTTGGAGGTGGGAGGAAACCGGAGAACCTGGAGAGAACCCACGCAGACACGGGGAGAGCATGCAAACTCCGCACAGAGCTGGACTCGAATCCGGACCCGCCGTGTTGTGAGGCGACAGCGCTACCCACTGTGCCACAGTGCTGCCCGCCTTCAAATTAATCCTACAATATTTTTAAATACCTCTACAGCTGTTACAGGGGTGGGTTGGAGGGGTGACGGTATTAAACCACTATTAAAAGTCCAGTAACTTGCGGAGGTGGTGGTTTTAGTCATTCACACTATGAACTACAACGTAGGTGGAGTATTTTTAGGTGTCAGACTTCGCCACAACCACATTGTCAGTATTCTCCAGATGTGTTGTCCATGAAGTTAAAGAATTATGTCTGCCTCTTTGACAGCAGTCAAAACCCATACGTTGACAAGGACAATGAAGCAGCAACAGAGTTTTACGAAAGATGCTTTACGTATATGTTTTTACTTGAGAAGCACACAAGTCAAGGTTTCTTAGTTGTACAAAGCTCGAGAGAATGAGCTGAGGGGATTCTGGTGTGGTGTGTAACAGTATTTCAGTGCAGTGCTATCTCTGTTCAGTCTATAAATCAGGACAATTTACAACTTGACTTTAATTAAAGTTCATTTTGTCCTATCATTTTAATCTAAGATTTACTATTATTGTTCCTTCGAGGTGCAATGGTTTTGAGCATTACCTAAAGCAATGCCAGTGGACTATGAAGAGACATGTGCTGGTTCACCATTTTTCAAATGCCATTGTTGTCAACGTTATCTTTTCCACAGATACCTCAGTTTTAAATGCCACAATTGTGAAACTGGCAGTTTCACTGTGCTCACACTGTGTGAAGGTGCAGACTCAATTTCAGACAACTCATTTTTTTAAAGCTGGTACAGAAAGGTGCTCTTGTTCATTTCAAACATGCCTCATTTTAAGACTCCCCAAACACAGTGGTTTAATAAGTCATTCAATAAAACTGTCCAATTAAGTGTTTATTGCCAGTCCAGACCTCAACAGTGGTCGGCTTTGTGTCTCAAGTCTCCAGAAACAAATGCCAGTTGCAGCTTCCAGTCAACATTATTTCCAGTTAAATGATGACTCGTACGTGTCATTTTATAAAATTAATTTTTGGTGTCTCAGGATGTTCTGGCTGAACCTTAGAATTATGTCTTCAACCAAAATCTTGGCCATCTGTTTCTGGACCTGTCTTACACTCATTAGAGCCCAAAGCAGCCCTCAGGGAAGATGCTACCTTACTTCATTTAAAGTTAATGCACTTTAGTGAAGAGTATTTAACATATTAATATGTTTGTCAGTTGCATCTTACCCCAAGTTCCAACCTGTAGGTTTGACAAAATGAACCAATAACAATATGCAACTTACCTCAGAGGCCTGTAAGTCATTTCAAAGCTAAAGCTCTTGTTTATCTGATTGCTCACATTGTGATTTGGTTCTCCTTCTCTCATTGACCTGCCCTGTCTCCGGCGTGGCCTTAAGCCCTCAAAATGTTAGTAATGGTATTGCTTAGAATGGAATTGAAAGCCGAGCTAAAAAGCATGTAATTAATCTGGAAAGAGAAGCACGTTGTAACAACAACACCAAAAGGATGTGTATAAAATATGTCAAAGCTGTTTTTCTTTTTATAATGGTATTTTGCCTCCAGTGTTTTCTTGTGGTTTGCTTTGTAGTCCTCGATCTGCTCAGGCTAGAGATAAATCAAGATGAAAAGAGAGGAGCAGGTTGGATGCTTGCCATTCAGATGATCGGGATCAGAGTGCGATGCAGTGCTTGCAGTGAAATGTTTGGTAAGCTCATGGGTCCCAGAGTGTGTTTTACGTCCTCACATAGAAATGAAATGAAGGAATGGTTGTTTTGGCATTTAGGCTTTGCCAGGGCGGTAATGGTGAATGTAATGAGATGATTCTCGATAGGATTAGCTCAATATGGAGAAAAGCAATCATTATAACATGATACTTGATGCCTTTGATTTGTAAAGGAATAGGGTGAAGCCCATACAAAGTGTTACAAAGGATTATAAAAATGAATTGATGTGTTGATGATGACGATGGAAACTAAGCCTTATTATTATATTGTCGAGTAATGACAGAATGACTTATGCAATTAGTCATTTATTGTTGAAGAATATCAAAGTCAAGTCAAAGTCAGCTTTATTGCCAAGTCTACCATATATGCACGACATACAGCACAGATGAAAGTGCAGTCCTCTCTGACCCACGGTTAACAGGCAGTACAACACAGGCAGAACAACAGGAAGTACAACAAGCAGTACAACAGGTAGTGCAGTATATTTGAGGTCTTACCAAAATTTTGCTCAATTTCTTGTTCAACTAGAAAATCAGGACCGTAAATAACTTGGGACTGAATAAATTAATACATGCAAAGTGTTTAGGCTAAATTCTGAATGAGAATTATCCTTGTGTATTGTTAAGATTTAATCAATTCTGATACAATGCCAAAGCATTGATACTCATATCAACAGTTTATATCATTAAGTCCAAAGGTGAAGGTGACATGAAACAGTGTTATTGGTGATTGGTTGGTAGCAAGGGTGGGGCTCTGGTTTTCTCCCTACAGTGAAAAATCAGTAGTACAACATTAATAACCAGGTTGTGTGGACAGGTCACATAAATCATAAATAAACATTTTGCCACATGTGCTTATATTTGTTTTAGCTCAGAAGAATGCTGTGGCTTCCATGTTTAAAAGGCAGAATTAATCAACATAATGGAGACATTTACTTCTTTCAAAACCATCAGAAAACAACACTCTTGAGAAAATTGACTGACAGTGGCACATGTCATGTCAGACACATTCTTTCATTCATTTTCTAAACCCACTTTTTCCGCTATCGTAAGTCGCAGGGTACTGAAGCCTATCCCAGCCAACAGGGGGCGTGAGGCAGGGGATACTCCTGGTGTGATGTCAGTGTGCCATGGAGCCACATATATACACAGACAAACATGCATGCACACACTCACACCTATGGGCAATTTAGGACCGTCCACTTAACCTGAAGCGCATGTTTTTAGATGTGGGACGAAGCTGGAGAACTCTGAGAGAACCCACACCAGACACAGGGAGAACATGCAAACTCCGAACCCGGAACCACCTTGCTATGTGGCGACAGCACTACCCACTGCGCCACAGTGCCACCCATGCCAGACACAAAACAATCTTTATATTTATTATGGTAAATGGATGTGGCTGTAGCTCATTGTTTACACATGAAACATTTAAAAGCTTGTCTGTGGAGAAACCAAAATCTTTATTTTGAAATGCATAGCAAGAAATGCTCTCCGTACACAAGGATTCCCAGCAGGTAACAGCTTATACCATGGTATCTACTTGGTCGACTTGATAGCATTTACCCTCTTGAGTTATTTAGCAGACAGGTACAGACTGCATGATCAGGTCAAGATTTTGTTTTTGCAAATCACATCCACAAGAAAAGGTACACTAAGGTCATAACACTCCAACATTGATTTTACATGGTCAGGAGCCTGACTCCTAAAGAATATTTGCTTCCATTAGTAATGCAGAAATAAAAGAAAACAGTTACAAGTTACATATTAATCAAAATCTTCCGAATTTGAATCATGTGAATTTACCATTTTGGGATCAATAAAGTATAAATCTGTCCGTCTGTCTGTCTGTCTAATCTAGTTATGCAGTAAATATCAGTTTATGTTAATTTTAATTCTTTCATCCTGAGGAAACAGAAAATCCAATAACTAATATCTCATGCACCCAGGGCAAACACTGGATTAACAAAGTCAAGTCTAAGACCGTTGTGTAGGACAGACAGGATTGTGTAATTGTTGGTCTCTCACACAGGTCGTCTTTTCTTTTTCTCATATGGACCTTGTATGTTGTAGAATGCAGTCAACAGCATTCAAGGTGGTAGTGATTGATGGCTCCTCTGTTGGTCTGTTGTCCTGCATACCCTATCTGGACCCTATCCCCTGGAATTCCATGTGGGAAAGGTTTTTTATTGCACCTGGGAGATGCATTAAAGGCCTAATGAACTTTGACCTTGGTCTTGATCACCCTAGCAACATGGTACATCAACAATAGCTCTCTGCTAAGAGAGCTCAGCTTGCACTACCTCAAACTCTCATAAATACTTGCATGTATTTCATTCAAAAGACTTCAGTTTGTGGGATCTTGTAAATACTGGATGCAGCTTCTCTGATGTATCCCAGATACATCAGAGAAAGTGTCCTTAAAAGAAAATCTGTCAGTTGCACTGTCCTCAGGGAGCTTTGTTATTATGGTACATTTTTACACCTTTGTTTCATTAGAAACTTGTCATTAAGCGTTTCTTTTATTAGCCTTATAGCAATAAAAATACTTCTTTCATTAGTGGACCTTCTCAAAGGCTTGCGTTCATTAGCGCGAGGCTGTAAAGGCTGGATGTGATTTCATTAGTGGACTATCTTTAATAAGGAAACACCCAGTGTGTTTACTTCACTCCAAAGATCCCCAGATAATGTACATTGGCTGCCAGTGAAGGGAATGCTTGAGCTTGTGTCATGAAGATATGGTCATTCATTCATTTACTCATCCTTAAATCCGGTTTTTCCACCGTTGCGGGTCACGGGATGCTGGAGCCAGCCTACTTGTGGTTGTAGGGCAGAGCCGTATGGAGACACACAGACAAACATGCACACCCACACTCACACCTACGGACAATTTGTGAAGATCATACAGTTATTAAAGTCAATGAGGTACTTGCTGAAGTGAAAAGAAACATCAAACGGTTCTGTTTTAGGAGTTTTGCTAAAGTGTACAGGCCAAGACTTATTGATGCTGTGGTAGTGGGTTTTACCTGGATAGCAAATCCTCAGACTGCACACACACATGCGAGCTTTGATGATTTACTTCAAGGCCTGAAAATTAAAGCCTTTCACCGACATCAGTGTATGATGCCAGCAGGAAAAAAAGACATGTACAAACCTTTATGTGAGTCATCTTTTTTTATATACGTGACTCAGAATTCCGTGTATTTACATTGAAAGCAGATTTTTTTTTTTCTTACAGGTGAAGTTCATGTTGAGGGTCAAACTAATTTGTTCCTTCTTGTTTTGTCTTAAGCTTTAGCTGACATACCAAGTGTTTGAACATCACACTTTAGCATTACTCTGTCCCTGTGGGAACATTGTCTGGTGGACGGCTGTCAGGGTTGGCCTTTCTTGTTGGAGGGGCTGCTGTCTGCTTAGTTTACTGCTGATTTTGGACAAGTCCGGTTTGACTGGGAGCCAAGGTTTATGTGTTAATGCTTTAATGTTCAATGGCATTGCTTTGAGCTCTATGCCATATGTCATTATTTGCCCTTTGACTTTTTCATACAGCTAGGAATGCACTTTCTCCTCATCCTTGAATTCTCAGAAAAGTCATTCTGCATTGGAGATATACAAGCAGGGCAAAATCGACTTTGATGAACTTTTTTTTTTTTAACTGTAATTTGTATTATCTGTAATTAATTTGTCAAGTTTCTACTTTCCTTGTATAATTTCAAATGTGCACAATGTATGTTTCAGAATCTGGGGTATTATATGTATGGCACAATATCGAACAACTTCATCAGGGACATTGAGCTACTCTGTTTGTGTAATGGAAAACAAATATCTTTAGATTTTTGATGCTCTCACTTGATAGCTCATACCCAGTTACGATGAAAAACAAGCTTGAATTTTTGTGGCCAACTAATGTAATAAATATTTAACCTTAAAATTTTTCTTAGAAGTTACACACAGTCCTCATGTTGATGCATAAATAGATCATGTGACTACAGGGAACATTCTTCCCCCCAGCATGTCTTAGCTCCAAATGATACCCATGCAACTGTTTTTTGTGTCACTGCTCTTTTTCTCAGTTCAGATCCAGAGTCTGATAGCAAGAAACAAAAGTGTAATTGTGCTCTGAAAACGAGATGAACTAAACTTAAGATGAACATCTACGTGACATTTAATGCAACTGCAAAGATTTCTCTGTATCAGTTTTCTGTAATTCAGAATTTGTTTGAATGATCTTCGTTTTCTTGTATTTCACATGCAAACACACATCCACATAACTACACTTATGTGGAATATACACGCTTCCACAGCCTTAATAAAGTATCAGCGTCCCATACAGCTTATCAAGGGGAACTAATTCAATATCTCTTTGCTTGTTCTAAATGTCATCCTGTGAGCTCATCCGGACTGACATGGTTTTCATTGTGGCAATAAAGAGGCTTTATTTGCCTCAGAATGCAATAAGGGGGGAGGGAGTTTCCTGTAAATGTGAAGGTCATCTTGAGGAATGGATAAAATTTGGATTTGCATTGACCTGTCGATGACAGTGAAACCTGCTTGAGCTAGCCAATTAGCAAAGACAAACAAATCCTCCTTTGAATTAAAAAAAAAATAAATATATATATATATATATATATATATATATATACATTTTTTTTTATTAGTGTTAGGTTTTTGATGCATTGTTTGATTTTGCATATGTTTTAATGTTATCATTTTACACTGTGTAAATCCTACTCCAACTATTTCTTACAATCTTTTTCTATTCCACCCAGTTCTAAATATTCAAGTGCTATAACCTCCAAAATATCTTTATCTATGTAACTTCTAGTTTAGTGTAGGTTTTTCCTTTTCTCTTAATGTTTGCTGCATATTGTCTAGTCTGGTCAGCTTACAGAGTTACGTCATTGTGCTAGATAATGACTTTCCTATTGAGAATGACCATTTTAACCCCAGAGGCAGACAGTAAGACATCTTGCCCCTCGGGGCACCCCAGTCTAATCTGGCAATTTTGCCCACTCAGAGCTGCTATCCACAGGCTGTTTTTTGCCCTTTTCCTCTTCATCTTCACCCATAATTCAGCAGGCTCTGTTCACTTTGTGGAGTCCTTGCCCTGAATGCACTCATAGATCCCACCTGAACAGTGAGCTGGTGTGATGTTACCACTGTGGAGGTTAGGAAAAGGGCAAAGTGGCCACAGAAGTGTGCAAATGTGAATAGTTAGCTTTCTCCAGCAGTTGCGCTACTCTAGCTGGGGTGTATATTATATCAACATGCTCATCAACACAACTCTAAACCTTTTCTATTCTTCAAAATGTTTAGTCTGCATTTTGTTTCTGTTTTTCATCTCTAATTTATCTTCATACTTGTCTTTTCAGGCTTTTTGAAGCCACAGTGCTCATTGGCTCCTCCGATGCAGCGAGGTCGCCCAGGTGAGGCATGTTCTTGTTTCACCGGAATGTGTCCCCTCCATCAGCGTCGCCTATCCTCAGGTAACAAGGAGTTCATAAACAGACCTGTAGCTTCTTTTCCATTTGTTGGTTCTCTGCTGAAATGTAAAGAATGCACTTGTCCTTTGTAAACTGCCAGGTAAGGAATGTATGTTGTGCTAGTGGTGTTCAAAAAAATCATCAACTGCAAATCAGTGACAGGGAAGTCGAAGGAGACTGGTGTGTACCTCATGACTTATCTATAAATAATACCTTATTATCCAAAATATTGTCTCACCTCAGTGAATTTGATCAGTACTCAAAATAGCAAAAATTATTTCTAGTTTGGTTCATTCTTTTGTGTGTACAATAGGATAGGATAGAAGACACAACATACATACAAATGTAATTATAGCTTTTGTTTATTTGATTGACTTGACCTAACTATAATGTGTTTTCATTATTTTTGTTATCTAAAATTAACAATATTTTCTTTAATAACAAATAGTTTTTAAAGGCATAGAAAGGCTTTTGTTTATTTATTTGAGTTTCTGTAGTAATTCGTTTTAACTGTTTTTCATATGTTGGAAAGCATTGCGTGTTTCTGCTACACACACACACACACACACACACACACATGCGCGCACACACATACACACAATCATAACCCTGCTTCTGGTCAGAGGTGTGACCAGGAGCCTTTTTGCAGGCTTGTTTTTCTGGTCATTCATTTTGCATATGTATCCAATGTTGAACAAGTTAACAGAGTCAGACATTAGGTCCAGGTAGTGATGAGTATGAACACATCACATGTAATTTATTTATTATTTTAATAAATTTACTAATATTATGCTTGTAGCTGTAAAACTGCTCTTTACTGTGGTTTTCACCCACTGACTGGTCAGAATAAAACAGAACAGGTATATTATTCTTCTGTGTCTTTTCAAAGTTGCTCTGCTTTAAGATTTATTGGTTGAAAGCTGGCACTAAATCTGTACTCTAACATGTGGTATAAGAAGATGAATTCATCACTTCATCTCTAAGGCCTCACTCTGCGGAGTCAGAGCTGTAACCAGCTGAGCTGCCTGTCATGTGAGGAGAGCATGACTCGTTTTGTAAGACATACTCACTTAAACATAAAGACAACTCAGCATTTTGATTTTAAAACAAGGTCCTTTTGAATTTTATGAATATCCATTCTTTTAATGTTCACGGTCATATTTAACAAATGTTTTACATATAAATCCAGACATATTTGCAAATTAATTTTTTGGCCAATTAATATATCTGTACAATAATTTAAAGCTGAAATATTTTCCTTTTAATTCAGGTTTTACTTTGTTTCGTCATCGCTTAGTTTAATTTAGCGCTGCCTATTACATGTTAAATCTCCATGGTTTGCTTGATTTAAGATATGCAGTATTTCTTCTCTTTAATCTTCTCTTTAATCAAAATTGACAAAATAAATCCAGCTATCACGTTATTTTCTTTGGAAGATTTTTTTAAATTCACTAGAGGCGGAGGGAGAACCCCCTCCCCTGTTTTTCAGTCAAATACTTTTTCATGGACAAGTTTCAGCATGATCTGTAAGTTTTTTTCCACCAAACTCACCCCTATCTTTGTGTATTTTACAGAACTATCATGATTGATGGCAGCATTTTTTTCTGTCAGGGCACAGCCTGCAGTAAGGATAGATGTATTTCCTGAACAATTAAGAGCATCTGAATTATTGATGCCGTCTTCCTTAAGTTTGTTAAAGTTTCACTTTCTTTGTGTTGTAGATATTTTCTGGTTCACTGCGGTCCGAGTCACATAGATTATTTTTTGGACTTCAAAGTCAGAGGTAAATGGAAAAGAGTAGAAATGACAGGGTTGAATTTTACACCTGGTGCTGAAATTTTACTTTTTTTAAAGATGTAAAACAAGTTCATGTCAAATTTTCCCTGGGCAGCTAAGAGCAGAGTTAACATCTGCAAAAAAGTGCAGTAACTGTCACGGCAAAGGCTGGACAGCAGTTCTGGAGTCTGAAGTTTATGGTCTCTGTAATAATTATGGGTCTAATTATGGAATGTGTTACTATAAATCTACCAAGTGTGCTCAGATTTTGTGACTGTCCTCCAATCCTTGTGTTCCAGCTGCCTTACTATGACCACAATGACATGCCGCTGTGGGAGGTGTGAGTCTCATAGTGGGGACAGAGCAGGAGGTTTCTGGGAAGGTTAGCAAACCTCGCCCGGGGAATCGTTTTCAAAACTGATCCGCTGAACTCCGGGCCGCACACTGATGTGGCCGGTCTCGGGTTTCAGCGGTTCTACATTGTTTGGGCTTTTCAAAAACAAACTCTTACTGGAAAGGGACTGTGAGAACCCTAATGTTCAGGACTTCGTTTTTCTGTTGGATCATTTTGAGAAAAGGCAATAAGTTAGTGTTTCTTTTATGAGAACAAAGTTTTGATGGGAAAAACGTTTTCTTGTATGAATTGTGGTGTATGAGGTGAGCTACAGGAAAGGCATAAAAGAGACGACATTGAAAACAGGGCTTTTTATAAAAGTCCTTACAATGCAGGCCTTGTGCTGTGATTTGGTCTGTCCTTACCAAGCTGCGCAGAGGAATGGAAAAGATTATCCACAGGAATGTCTGGGGTGCCCTCAAACGAAGCGGGCTGTATTGCTGGCCAATGAGAGTGAGGCCTGCAGAGCGGCGGGCTAATTTTTTCCTGATGAACTCAGTCGCCTGTTCCACAATGCAGTCTGATTGCCAGGGCTGAACCCACATATGTTCTGTGTTTGGAGGCTCCAAATGACAGGACCAATTCGGCCTGTAGAGAAAATGGGGCAGCAACATTGGGCTAACTCTCCTCTTATTATATTTCGTAAGACTGGATGTGGTTTGAGTGACGATGTCCTTAAAATGCACTACATAATAGAAATCCCATCCTTTATTTCTCCTCACCTGCTGAAATTACTTCAGCTGGCACTCTGTTAGCATTTTGATTCATTACTCTTCATTGTTTTGTTCAAGTATTAATGTCTTCTGAAGCCAAACCACCTAAGTGTTCACGACACTCTTCACACACTTCACAACAAAAAATTATTCCATTGCCCCTCATATGCCAATTAATTTGGAACACATTTACTATTCATTGCTTTGACAGAGGCCATTTGACTCCCATCACTAAGACCCACACCAGACTTAACTACAAGGAAATACAAGTGATACAAACATGGAATGTGTGTGCACACACATTGTTTTTTTCTGCGGTTCTTTTTAGCATCAGTGTGGCAGTAAAAAGCCATGTGGTGGGCTTCTGGAGCGAGGCAGCATGTGTTTGTAGACCTTGTGGTCACACAGCAGGGTCTGAGACTTGAGGTTGGGATTGGGGGGTGTGAAGAAAGCTAAAAGGAAGAGTTGGAGGAGTTAAAGTGGCTCTCGACCCCTCATATTTCCCATTGCAGGGTCCTCCAAAGGTTAGAAGGGTCAAAGAGAACGAGCTTGTTAGCTTCTCTATGCTTCGTGCTCCCCAAGCTCTAATTGGCTGGCTGGAGTTATACTCTCCTTGGCTGCTTCTTGCGGTTTCCAACCAACCGGACTCATCCTCAGCAGCAAACCATCTAATCTGTGCTCCTCCTGTGCCGGGTGTTTGTTATCGAAGACTGTCTTTTGTCATATTGAGGATAAGAACTGCCAAGCTGTTCAGTTAATTGGCAGGTTTCATTTATATTGAACTTGCCAGATACTGTGAGACATATGGCCTGTTTCTCAAAATATACAAACTTTCACGTTCCTTGTAAATATTATTGCCTTCCCTCTGCAGAATAATTAGCACATTTGTTGTAAACATGAATCGGATAAGGAAGTACAAATACAAATCAAATAAATTAGAGATGATAAATACCTTTTTCCATTTATAGTTTACTTTGTTTCAGTTTGTGCCAGAACTAGTTATTAGTAGTAAGTCAACGTCTGCTGCATTTATTCTTGATAAAATTGATGTTTACTGTGTTCCAAATGGTTTTATTTGGTGCTCAGAAGCTAAGCTAGTAGCTAAGTTGACTTTCTCATATTTAGTGATTACATACAAGTGTATGGTATAGAAATATGGTATCTTTTGAGATTAAAAACAAGGTTGGTGAGAACATAAATGTTCAACCACAACAGTATAGTTGTGTGATGTAAAATTAAACAAAAAATTAAAAATGCTAAAACGCTTTTTAAACTGTTTTCTGTGATTAAAATGGATCGCAGTTTCTTTACTGCAAGTGACAACGACCATCTGCAACTTCGCCACCTAATTCATTGTACTGTAATTATAAAATATTACGACAAGCTTCAAGAAGTTCAGTAGTAGGGTACTACTAAGTAAGTAAGGTTTACAGCTTGTATTATCTCATTTACTGTCAGACGTTGTCAAAGCAGTGACAGTGGTTTTAGAGCATTTTGGCTAATCTTTCAAGATTCACTGAATATTATGTTCTCTGATCACGTAAACACCAATACCATCAAAAGAAAGAGCAGATACTTTTCTTCCATCGGGAATAAAAATGTATTTCTACCTTTTTCCATTCATTAGTAATTGACAGTAGAACATTGACTGGTTTCACCAAAACCACTATGGTTCTTGACCAAAAAATGGACAAAACAAACTTTTTATTAAAGCTGACATCTCAAACATTTTGATAAAGGTTTCGTTCTGTAAAACAACACAGAGAAAGGGCTTTTGATGTTAAAATACTTTATTTACGAATATAACAATATTCATCCTCTACATTTGATAAAAACGTATGATTTTTTTCTTTTTGTGCTCTTGCAACTATAGCAGATTTTGTGACATCTGTGGCAGCTCTCTGGAGTCCAGGGCTGGACTCTCTGGAGTCCAGAGAGTCCAGCTCACCTAGTGGTGAGGGGGATGTGATTCGAACCTTCATCTATTTATCCTCTCTATCATCTCAGTGTTATTCTCAGTGTTATTTTCTTACGATTAGGATACTCTTTACTAGGGTCGGCAGTGGCTCAGCGGTAGAGCAAACGCGGTAGACCAGACATCGCCCCGCCATCGTTGGTTCGAGTCTCGCTCCCGCCAGACATCTTCAGAGTGTGAGCTGACAGTAGGGGTGTCAGTTCACCTCCCAGACACTGCCGAGGCACCCTTGAGCAAGGCGCCCCCCCCCCCGCCCCCCCACAAGCTGCTCATTGGGGCGCACCCCGAAGTCGCGACCCATCACTCCGCCTCCCCCAGTACTGAATGATGTGATTATTTGAATGCCAGCAGGCCCCCTAGTGTGTTGTGTTTACAGGGGCCTGTATACAGTGTTTGTGTGTGCTACTAACACATATACAGTATATATACATGTACAATGGAGTGTAAAGATAATTTACCCGTTTGTGTGGATAGTAAAGTGTGCTTTAATCTTTAATCTTTCTCCCTGAACTACTGTGATACATAGTATGCGCAAGTGTGAACTGCCTGAGTTTGTCCTATTTCCAAATTTCACTATTGTCCCTCTCGTGTCCCCACATCATCTTCTCACATAATGGTCCTGTTTCACAAAGACAGGGCTAACAAACCCTGAGGTAAACCTCAACTTGGAAAACCAGGGATTTTGGTTTCACAAATGCTTTTCAGGGTTAGTTTTGTTAAACCAGAGTAAGTTGACCCGCAGTTTAACAAGCGCGACAACTCTTAAAAAAAAAAAAGCCATCATCAATGGAGCCCCGATTCGACGATTCACCATGACGACGGACGAGATGCACACCGCAGCGCTTTACGGCAGTCGAAGTGCAGATTTTAATTCAAGCATATGAAGACTTTGAGGACATTTTCCGAAATAAGAGCAACAGCAGTGCAGCTACATAGAAGAGGGAGATGGCGTGGGAGTGAATATATTGGTAGAAGGACGCTGAGTTTTGAACTGCCAGGCAGGAGGCCTAGAGAAAGACCAAAGAGGAGGTTTATGGATGTAGTGAAAGAGGACATGAAGGTAGTTGGTGTGAGAGAAGAGGATACAGAAGACAGGGTCAGATGGAGGCAACTGATTTGCTGTGGTGACCCCTGAAGGGAAAAGCCAAAAGAAAAAAAAAAGAAGATGTCAATATTAGTGAATGACTTCATTAATTAAGAACTAATCTGTTTCTCTAGTCTGGATTCACTGAATACCTGTCCACTATTTTCACTTTGGGCACTATTTGAGGATGTATTAGTCCCTCGTGGTCAACTCTCATACCAGAACCACACTGGGATGTATCTGCAGACACTGGTCCTGGCACAGAATGACAGCAACCATCTACTATGGCTCACTAGAAATCTGAGTGTCTGTCTTTTGTTGCCTGCAATCCCTGAGCAGCACAGTCGGAGTGAAATGCTATCTTATTGTTACAGTTCAGTCTCAGAGGAGAGCAGACATCCAGGCACATGGGACCAACAGGAAGCGGTCACATCCCCACTGTCATTGTCATCCCCACAGTGTAATTTTGGTCAGGAGGGTAAAAGTTTGAAAGGTGAACTTCAATTCTTTACTGAATTTAAACCCTCAAAGGCTACTGTTATGGGTGTAAACTGAATTGTAAAGGAAACAATAGGAAGTGGAGCATGATTTTATGCTTAATGGGTTTTTGAGTTGAATACAAAACAACCCATTGTATCCTTTAAAAATCATCCCTTTGTACTGTTCTTTTCTTTCATGTCCAAAATGATTCTTCTTATTTTAAATTCATCTTCTGTTGCATCTTCTGTTATATTTAGGTTGTCAATAATGTATTCTCTCAGAGGCAGTGCATGGTTAATCTCCATATGCCACAGATTCCAGCTCTCATCTGAGTCGGTCCTGACCCGTCGAGTGAGTTTCCAGTACAGCCTGCGTGGGTTTGCAACTCAAAAGGGAGAAAAAAAATGCATTTTTAACATCAATTAAACATGAATAAGCATGTTCTCATTCTTCAGGCCCCATGTTGCCTAACACCGAACATTATGTTAATTGCGTCATCTCATGGAGGGTATGCTGCTGAAATATAGGGGTGAATGAATGAGTTAAATGAAAAACAATTAATATGTACCTCTTAACCAGATATCTTCTTCTGTATTGCATGTCCATATTGACAGGCCTGGGTGTTATGTGATAACGGGGAGCTTGACTAAATGTTGATGGGGCACTGGTCTCATTGTGTGGGTTAATGTATTTTTTTGTGCTGAGTAAACAAGACGCAGGAATACACTATTGAGTAACTATTTTCTAGATATAGAAAATAGTTACTCAATAAAAGGGGTTTGCGATGGATGAACATGGTGAAAAGCAAAAGTTCACATAGAAATACAATTTTTGAAAAGGCCATTAATTACATGGCCTCTTTGTTTTTCCTGTGTCTTCCAAATTGATTGAGAATCTGAAAGGTTTTGTGTTAAACATCTGGATCAGCCAACAGTAACAGGGCCACATATTTGGACAAGGTCAAAACCGAGGGAGATGCCATTTTTGTGGTTTATTTATCAAATCTTGTTTTCTCTCTGAACCATGCATATTCCAGTTCTCATGATTTATAACACTGAAGAACAACACAATACTTTTAGTGTCATGTGATGTCACATTACGAGGTTGAACATTAGGTCAGAGTGTTTGATTATTTGGAGTGAGGCCTTGTTTTCCTTGTTAGTACAGATGCCAATGAGATGCTGCAGCAGTCTTTGTTAATGTGACATGGAGAAATTCATGTGTGATCACAGGCCTGTGTGTTCAGCAGTTTGTGGAGGAGCTCAGCTGTGCTTTCAGATTGGATTGGGAGCTGTATATTGTCAGCATCAGTTCTGGCTTTCCCCTTCTCACTGTGGTCAGTTGCCTCAGTCCTATCCATGGGAATATTGAGGGTGATGTGACTACTCATCATTGGCTCTATGCTTGTGCCTCCCTGAATGAGCAGAAGTGAGCAAGTACTCGGCAATGGAGGAGGGTGGCTGTCTTTAGTTTGATGCTAAAACAATTTGACACAGCCTAGTGATGGGGAGGATGGGGGCTGGGGTGGATTAGTGCACCCGAGCACTTGTTGCAAATGTTACCAAGGCTGATGAAGCGGAAGGTTGGTAACGTAGCACCTGCCACCCTAGTTTGTACAGGTTCTGCCCTTGTGCCCCCAGAAAGGGCAAACCAGGATGTAAGAAGGGTAGGGGATTATCAGTCAAAAAGATCTGCAGGACTTTCTAATGTATGATTTTTCAGGCCCACCCCTGTTCACTAATGCAGTCCAGGATATGTTGGGATGTGAAAGAAATTTCTTCGGGGGTACAGAGGAAAAGAATAGCGCCATTTTAATACATCAGCTAATGGAAATGCCTTGTCAGGATATACTCTGGGAACCTGTCAGCTTTGGAGGAGCAGACTGTGGTCAGTATTGGAATTTTAAGGCCGCTGTTTTATCAGACAAACGGGACAATATTCAAATGTAAGGAACTATGAAGTCACAGTGAGGACCCTATTGATGATGATAATACATCCAAGCAGTCAAAACTTGTTCATTGTAAGACAGTGAATTCATCATTCCACTCATACCCACTGTCCGTGGGCTGAGGCAGATGCAGACAGGGCATAGACAGGGGAAGTACCACTGAGGGTTGACCTTTAGTGTCTGGCTGTACAGTCAATGGGACTGTGTGACAGAGTTGAGCCTTTTTGAAAGAACATTCCAAACACCACAGGGACATCGTGTCCACAAGTCCATTACATTCACTGTGATTGATCAAAGTGACTAATTTGATTGTGTAGCAACAGTGCTGTGGCTTTGAAAGGAGAATGGGAAAAGAGAGAGTAAAATGTTGAGAGGAGGCAGCAAAGAGGTAGCAGAGCAGGGTAGGAGGGGTAATTCAAATCATAAACACTGTCAATATTGATGTGTCTCGAGTGTCAACAAATGATTTTTGCTGGTGTGATTCATTTAGCAAGACATTGATGAATTATGCTAATAATATTTTCTGGTTCAGGAACCTTTAAACATCTTGAAGCAACAGCGGAGAAAATTTTTAAAAAGTCAAGCGGGACATTCAGAACAAAATATGATGTAATGCAGATTAATTTTGATAACTTATAACATTTCTAAATATTGTCTAAATGTGTCTTGAAGTATATATATTAGGGCTGTTACTTTAATGCGTTAATTAGATTAATCAATTATGCTGAAAAATTAATGTACTATAAAAATTAACGTAATTAATCGCAAGTGGCAAGTCAATGCGCAAGCATTTTAAATTTGGCCCATTGAGGGACCCGTAGGCTATAGCAGCACGTCACTTCCTACCTGCACCACTAGTCAAAAGCAGAGTGACTGACAACAGAGATGGACACGACACAGGAGACCGAGGCAAGCCTACTCGGACCTTTTGGAGGAAAGTTTATTTATAAAAAGAACAAAGATGGGACTCAACAAAAACACAGTGATTCTGTGCTGCCAATCTACGCTGTTGACGCCTCCGTCAGTCTGCCCCAGGGCAGTTGTGGCTACACACGTAGCTTACCATCACCAAGTATGAATGAGGAGTGAATGAATAATGGATCCGATGTAAAGCGTCTTTGAGTGTCCAGAAAAGCGCTATATAAATCAAATCCATTATAATAATAATAATCATAATAATTATTATTATTATTATTATTATTATTAGTAGTAGTAGTAGTAGTAGTAGTAGTAGTAGTAGTAGTAGTAGTAGTAGTAGTAGATAATTTTCATATCACCGAAGCAGCTCCAGTCTAACGTGTCATTTAAATGCAAAACATGTCAAGGACACAGAGTTGAACGTTAGCTTACCCTTTTAAAGGAAAAGCCTGTTGACATCTTGCTCTTTAGTTGCCTTATTTAGAGGCATGTTATACTATTCATTTTGAATTGCCATATTGAGTCAGCTTTAGTATTCATTTGGATTGAGAGTCTGCTTATGTGCCTATTTGAGACTCAGCCTTATTTTATTTCTGAATTTTATTTATTTTATTTAACTGTATTCATATTGCATTTTTGAGAAATGCACCTGGCCTAATTGTTTTGCTGATGTGCTTGGCCTTTTTTCTTTTGAAATTCATTTTTAAAGCACACTTAACCAATAAAAATGTGGATTTCAAATCTTCTCTTCTTGGTGCATTCTATTGATTAGTCATGCACAATTTTGTAATGTCCTAGAATTCAAATTCTTTATTTGAGGGCCTTTAGCAGGTATTAGATTGAAATGTTAATTAATTACAAACCCTGTAATTAATTAGATTTTTTTTAATCACCTGACAGCACTAATATATACACACACACACACACACACACACACACACACACACACACACACACACACACACACACACACAATATATATATATATGAAGTGTGTGTCTATCATATAAGCTGCTCCTATATAATTCCTTCCTTAGAGAGCAAAAGAGAGCAACGATAGGCTCTCTTAGGAAGGAGTTAATCATTTACATGACAGATTTGCACTAAATATTATGAAACTATCTAGGGGATGTGGAACATTGAGTCCCTTACTGTTAATGCTTACCAAGTGAAGAATCCTGTCCTGTGGAGACAGCAGCATCAGGCTCGTAATGCCAGGTCTAATGCATTTGTTTAATGCAGGAACATTCTGTATGCTAATGTTTCAGTGAGGGAAGGTTGTTTCAGATATACATTTGCATGCATTTGTGGTTTTTTTTTTTTGTGCACACTGTATTTAAAATGCTGGCTGCTCCACATCTGTCGCACCAGCTGTGCTTGATCGCATTTCAGATTTAGCATGCAGCGCCCAGGTGAGCCTGCTACATTCTAAAACCCACATGAAATGACCTGTGTTTTGCTTTCTTGATAACATTTGTTAAAAATATTGTCAAGTTTGGATTTTCAAGGTCATCTATGTTTATGTCAGAGGCAGCAGCTGCCTGTAACTTGATCATGACATATATAATTATGCTTATTAAACACACTTCCTTCCATGTGTTTAATTTATTGTGACACACGCAGGCAAGGCATTTGTGTGAACCTTATGATTACAGATCAGTTGAGTTACTATTGGTTTGCCAACGTGTCAACCGACACCAATGCAACACCAGTTCCATTATTCAGACTTTCTCAGCATAGGGACAGACACTGAAATGTCACTAGAAGAGTGTGCGTAACAAGCCCCATGTGTATAAACAGAGATGGATGGAAGAACTGAAAAGCTGTCATGTGTGGGTAACGTGCATACAAGTGCACATGCAGCTCACAACATCAGCTGGAGCATGCATGGTGGACATGTCTGTTGATGTTAACACAACAAGTGTTTTCTATGTTTATCTGCCCTCCTTGTGCCTCCCAGGGGTCAACGAGTTTGCAATAACATTCAGCGCACACGGAAAAACAAACAAGTCTATTATCACTGATTGTATTGCAGTGTTATGTGATAATCATATATTTGTATATATATGTTATTTGCCTCTCACTTCCCGTGTGCCCAATCATCATTTGTAAACTCGACACATTTTGGAATATGGTAGGGAAGAAATTAATGTTCATAATGATCATAACCTGAGAGGAGCACTATCTTCTGAGCAGCATGCCCAAAACAGACATTTACAACACAGTTTTACTGTTATCTAACTACATGAGTTTAAGACACCGATACTATCTGCAGTGGAAAAAACAGATGTGACTTTGGCCTGCTGTAATGGTTGGCGAAAATGTCTGATTGATCTTTATCCGTGAGAATATTACCTAATGTCTAAACCGTGATGTTGGCTGTGTTTGTGTGTTAGCAGAGATACAGATTTTCATTAACCTTACCCAAGCTGTGTGGAATCTGTTATAATGTGTCTCTACTGTGTTGTAAAACACACATCACACAGTAACATGGCTCAGAAAGGTTTAGTGATCCGCTCTGGTCAATGAGTTCTTCTGATTCAAGCTTCTGCCTGATGACGTGATTTTGTACGAGCGCACAAATCTAGATGTCCTTTCAAAGATGAGAGTCTCTCAAAGGCAGTTTGCAGTCATTTAATTTACCACTTAAAGCTGAACAACCATGAATAGAAAACACAAAACAAAAAATTTGATGCCACCTCCACTCCATTCAAACACAACACCTTTAGTTCCCGATGCAGTCTGTCCTGTTTCAATGAAAAAAACTCAATTTTATGCAAATAATCCCTTAAGTACCTCTTTAAGAATCGCAAAGAGAAAGAAGACACAACAATTTCAAGTGCAACAGTTACATGACTAAATAATGTTGATTGTCTGCTTCAATTTTTTCCATTGATTGACTGAATGTTAAGGAGGGGTGCATATTTAAAACTCTGCCATGCTGATACAGGCGTGATCTGATCATCTTCAGGGGTATACATTGTTGTATGGAGTGACTTTGGACTATATTGTCATTTATAATTTCTCTGATGATCAGAATCAGTGTAAATATCTGGCAGGTTGTTGCCAGGCATCAGATGTGGAATACAGTTGCAGACTTGAGCATATAGACAGACAAGTTTAGTTATTATATATACAATAATATCTTTTAATGTTCAATTCTATGATAGTCCACAAATATTAATTTATAATTTTTCTTCATAATCTTAAACTGCAAGGTAACCACAAAATGAAATACTCAAATATTATTTACATGGACCATTGAGCAAAGTTTTATTTGTAAGATTTTCATGTTCATACTGTAAACAAATATTTGTCCAACAAAAACCTGACTAATATACAAAAACGTGTGCATGTTGTTAGGATGATAGACTGAAAGCTGGGTTCCAGTCCTTACATTTTGATTTCATCATTTCTGTCTTCTTGTAACATGCTGTTAAAATGAAAAACAAGAAACACTGGAATAAAAAAAGAAAATATTTGGAGCTGCTGAAACTTTATGGCAATTTGTCAACATATCTACACTCTACGTGCTTGGTGTAGGTTCCCCAGTCCTTACAAGAAATCTTAGCATAACATGGCTTACAGAACCAAACAGGCAATCAAAAATCCAGTAACAAAATTTGACAGATGTTAGGAAACAGCATTTGTGACTTATCCTATATACACTTCTTTTTCCAGTGAGCTATTTATGAGTTGGGTTACGTGAAAGTAGGGCGTGAAACTTCTCAGCATGATAAATGTAGAGAAAGTTTAATGGCATAAAAGTCTAGAGGACAGTAAAAGCAGCAGAAGACTCCAAAACGTAATACTGAAAGGTTCACGCAAGAAAAACTGAAACATGGAAATCAGAGTAACTTTCTCATTATTAAAATGAAGTTGAGTTTAAAGTTGGTACGATGTGTTTTGAGAGGTTTTATTCTAGTAAACACTTAAAGTAGGATTTTTGTCTAAGTGTTTACTTCAAAGATGTGATACATATCAAATAGTGGCTGCAGAAAACCCCTCTCTTGTGTTTTGTGGCAACCAGTGACCTGTAGCAACTTAAATAAATCCTTCAAACTGTTCCATGCATACCATACTGTACATCAGACTGCATTTAAAGTTGAAAGGGAGGAAGCGGCTTGCATCACTCAGACAGGAGGAAGAACATGTGGGTGACTTATGTCTGGTCTTAATATGGATTCAGGAGGTTTCATGTTGTACGGAAGTATTTAATGTCTTGATTTATGTGCACTTAAATAACACATGTTCTGTTTCTTTTTCACATGAATTGAACAGTATTTGTCACATTTAAATGTCTTGAATAGCATTGCTTACTTTTTATTTGTTTGCTTGTCTGTGTACCTTGAAGTACATAATCTGGTACCTGTGTACAGGATAGGGCAGAGCAAGTTGGGGTTCCTCCTCATGTTTACTTCCATGTTCTATATTGCAAATCCCTCAGCGTACCAAACCAGGAAGACAAAGGCGCCCTGCTTTCCTGTTTGTGTGCTGCTGGGTAGTTGAAGGGAAGGCACGCCAGAGAAATGAGGGAAATTAGAATCACACACAATCACTGTGAATATATAAATCTCCAGTTATAGACAGCAACAACATATTTATACGGACTTTGACGTGGGTTTTTCCAACTGTCTGAAATACTCAGACTTGCTGTCTTTCTGTAGGCATTTAACTTGCCTTTCATGACAACTGTTGATCTGATCCACTTCAGTCTGTGCATTTGAGCTACATGGGGGCTCATGGTCTTTCTGTTTAATGCTCAGTATTGATTAATCGAGAAAAAAACAGTCAGTGGGACCAGGGACTTTGACACAAGTGACACCACACCGAGATGACGTTGTGGTCCAATAAATATTATGAATATTAGCTATTCAGGGTTAATAATGATCTTATTTCATAGACATCACCCATAGTGTGTGAGCATTTAAAATGGCTATCCAAAATTGTGGTTTAGTGATGCTCTGCAAACTGGAACTGTCTGTTACAGTCTCTATTCTGTTGCTGCTGTTGAGAATAACAACACTTCTCTATCCTCCCTTACCGTTCCTCTCCATCACTAACTTTCCTTCTCAACTCCGTCCCCCTTTGCTCCCCGTCTCTCCCATTTTCTTTTTGTCCGTGTGATTAATCCTGAATCATGTTCCAGCGGATGTAGTCTTCAGACAACTAAGCCAATAAATAAGGTCTATGTGATTGATCCTCCTGCCTGTCTTGTTTACACAGTGTTGGCTCTCCTGCACCCAAAGGAGATAAAGGTTGACCTTTCACACGTGGGGCAGCCCACCCTCTTTATCTCGCATCATTGTGCAGCTGAAGAGTCAATAGGAAGCAATCATGTGAGGTTTGACTGAGGATAACGGTGAAAAACACTCAAGTTTGGGTGAGTGGGGATGATGAAGGGAAAAAATGGATGTTTTCCTCTGATGTTCACGTCCATATAATTTCATCGCCCCTGGCGGAGGTCTTATTTCTTGAAGGGCCTATGTGTGGGAGAAAGAGGCCATGTTGTGCAGCCACTGTCTCATGAATCAACTGCTAGAATCTTTTGACCCACCACTCCCCCGATCAACTCTGGAGTTCAGAGGTTGTCTCTGAGGTTTGTCTGATCTTGTCTGATCTTACATAATCTGCACTTCAGCGTCAGTTTGACAAGAATAAATTGGCCCTCTATAGGTTGTGGACTTGAACTGCAGTTCCAGTTTTTTAATCTAATCTTGCATGAATTTTAACAGCACATTTCATTTGCAGCTGTCTATCTTCTGTTTTTTATTGCTGAGCCAAAATGTTGTGATTTGACATTTCCTGGTTCTAGATTCAAACATGACTATTTGTTTTTACATTTAAAAAAGTTTGTTTTTTTTTAATTGGCATTCTGTTTCTCCTCCTGAAAGTTTATTAATCAAGGCATTGTATTTTTTGCCACTGAAGCGCTTATCCAGTGAATTAACTGATGATTGAAGCTCCTGCTATGATGCTGCTTGGTTGCGCAGCCAGAGCAGAATAGACGTTAAGCTCTTTTTATCTTGTCATACATCCCTCATTATGATGTCTACGCTCTGCAGATGACAGCCATTTGACCCAATGACCCCTGTCAGGCTGCCTCGTTTAGCTACTAGCACTAATCTCACCCTCCATAATGCACCGATGGGTTTGTCCCATTATGACCACAAGAGTGGCTTTGGCTTTTGTTTGCCGCTTCACTGTCAAGCAGTGGAGTTGTGAAAAGAGTTGACCTCCTGCCTGTGACCTATCCATTAGCATACTTGTTCAAGTATGTTTTTCTTCCACTTCCTCTTTTCTTTTTTTTTCTTCCAGCGCTATCCCTGAGGTATGGGGGGAATAGATAGAGGGAGTGGAGCAGAGAAAAGGAGAGAGTACTGAGATAATCTACAGGGGATTGTGGGAACCCACTGATAAAGGCTTGCATCTTAATCCATTCTAAGGCCTGTCTTGTGGTGTATGAGCTTTTATGTGATCATTAAGAGTGTGTGCTCGCATGCACATCCATGTGTGTGCTTTAGGTGTGTGTGTGTGTGTGTGTGTGTGTGTGTGTTTGTGTATACAAATTATGTGTGTGTGTGTGTGTGTGTATATGTATATAAGTGGTGTGTGTGTGTGTGTGTGTGTGTGTGTGGTTTGTGTATTTGATATGTTAATTCATCCTTTTTTTGCCATGGCTGATGCAGTAGTTAGAGGTTTTTGAATCTTGTGCTTCAAGGCTCCAAGAGATCTTCAAATATCTTAAGTAGAAACACGCCACCTTGACAACAAGGCAACTCTCGCTACACATAATGACTTGCGTTATGACTCAAAAGTGCATTAAAGGCACTAATTAATGCACCACGATCCTCCCTCTAATGCAGTGCACTAGGAAGAGATCGCTCCCTCCCTCTCCCAGCTTATGTGTTCAGCTCTCTCGCTCCTCCTTAAGCTTTAGTGGAATTTGGCTGATGTGCACCAAGGGGAGGAGAGGAGGGAGGCGCTCATCTTGTTTCAGTGCTTTATGAGTCTGATGTGTATGTCTGTAATTGCGGTTATGGGTGATTAAACTCCCGATGCCCCACAGGATCCACAGCCAGCTATCAGTCAGCGTCAGGCCGAGCTGAGCAGCGCTGACTTCAGAGCCAGACTGTTTTGTCTTAGCGGCTGTCCCTCACATGCTGCTACTGCTGCATATCACCCTCTACCATATTCCATTACCATTAATGTAATTGATTCACGTGTAAAATGACAAATGCTAATTGTCATGTTTCAGAACCTTTCACCCAGTATTATTATTATAAATGACAGCTAAGCCCTGAAGAATTTTAGTTACTGATGAAATCCTGGTCAATCATCTCTTGATTTTGATCATCTGTTAATTCTTTGTCATTTTGTTACTTAAAGAGAACAAATATTCATGGACTTTAGCATCTCAGATGCTGTTTCCTGTGACAAAACAGTTGGATCATTTGGTGTCTTTCAGTAATGTTTCTGTCAGTAAACTTATTGTTTTTGACACAAATGAACAGCATCACAATATTTTGTTTATTCACACCGCCATATGAATAAAATTATCTTTTGTTGAGTGTGTCTAAATATGGAGATCATGTGTAGGTTGATGCAATTGGTGAATTTAATGAAGGCTTATTTCATGGTTTATTTATGCATTCATGCCAGTGCACAATGTGCTTCCATGGACATTTTTTTTGTATGTGTGTCAGAATTCTATTTCTGAAGCAAGAGAGGCCTTGAGGCCTGATCCTTCCTGGTCTAATTGTCATGTTAATCATGTTTCTGTTGCTGGATATCAGTGTCTATATTTCTACCATGACTTATCTCTAGAGGCGGGAGTCCTGTCCTCCTCTCCATCCCTCTCCAGTACTTCCCTTGCAAGGAGACGGTGTTTCTCTCATCTGAAGGGAGCTAGCTCCAAACAGTCACATTAGGTTTAGTCCAAATTAAACACTTGAGAATGTGTGTAGTAATGAGCAGCTTATCTCTAGGCCTCCTCCCACTAATTGTTGATTTGGCCGAGCTTTCTCTTCTGTTGATATTTGGATGTTTTCTCTCCCACCCCCACACACATTACCCTTTAGAACAGTACAGATTCCATGAGGAAACCCACAACCCGTCTTCACTGTTAGTCATGGCAGCATGACTTCATAGAGGATATATGGTATATGGTCATGAGGCGAACAGAAATACATTTTGTCAAAGCACATTAAGACAGACATGTAAAGTTAAAAGTGGGTGAAAAGTGGATGATTGAGAAAGAAGTTGATTTAACTCCTGTTGCACCACATTTGAAGCCCTTGCATTGACCCGACTCTGACAGGTCACCTCAGGTTGTACTGGCGCTGTAATGTATAAGGGTCTGTTTGGAGGTCAGGAGATGACGAACTAGGGGCTGATTAATGTGTGACAGCACACGTGGAACATAAACAGGATAAACAGACTTGCTCGTCTGCCCTGTGCTTGTCCTTAAGTGTTTCCTCTTTTCAATTTACATTTTTTGCGATTATGGTAGAATAACCCGAGTCATCCTTTTTAAATATACAGAAAGTCATTGAATGTTCAAGAGTCTTTCCAGAACAGTGTTTTGTCAGATGTTTTTCTGTTATTCTTTAGGTTTGGAAATCCAGTTACTCTGTTAATAACTTATTACAGTAAAATGAGTCCACTAAAATACAAATAATCTTTCCAAATGAGTCCACTAAACCACAAATAATCTTTCCACTAGTCATACTTCATCGCTCTTAAGGTGGGTGGAACACTCAAGCTGAAGCTTGTTTTGAAAGTTCCCCGGAAAGTCAGATGAAGACACATCCCCATTTTCTTTTCATTAGCAATCCTTGTGACTTCCAGTGGTTCCTGCTTCTTTACATTTGCACTTGATTTTTGTTCGTTTAAAAACTGAAATTCTGTTTATATAATGCTGCTTATAATTGAGGAGCTATCTGCTTCTTGAGTGTATCCTAATACTTACTGTTTGATCACACCCTGTTTTTTGACTATTCTTGGTGTTTTTGAGCCTTTTGATCTACTTTTCTTTTCATAAAAAAATAATCCCCCTTGGTGGAAAAACCCGTGCTGAAGCTCCTTTTTAAAAGTCTTGTTGGATGGTGTGTGTTTGTTGGAAAGCTGCCAGTGAAAATGTAAGAGAGAGGAAGTCAGCAGACTGGCTGTCTTCTGTTCGCTGTTGTTCAGATTGACTCTGTCAGGTCAGCCTTTGAGGCCCAAGATCCAGGTGGTCTGTTCTCTGTGGTGCCCCCCCCCTCACAGTTCTCTCCTACTACCGTCCCATGCCCACAAATATGCCCGGCATTAGCAGCTTCCTCCTAGAGCAGTGGTATCTTTTCTCCACCAATTGCAAGCCTCTGCGACCATGGGCACATCAACATGAGCCATTAAACAACACCTGTTCCTCTAAAGTGTGGCTGTTCATGCCAATCATAACACCCACTTTAGTTTGCCTTTGTCCGGCAGCCAATCCCAACATGTAATTCACAGGCATCCAGGCAATGAGAAGCAAAGTCAGAAAGAAATTCATATTCCATGACCGAAGAACAGCCCTTCCAGAAAAGGACTTTTTCCAGCCCAAATGTCACAGCAAATGTGTGCTGTGTCATTGCATCATTGGGACAAAAAGAATCTTACTGTAAAGCAGCATTTTGAGAAGACTGAGGGACGATTGTTTGCTGGTGAGACTCTGGAAAAAAAAAAGCACACTTAGTTCTTTTTTAAAAGTCTGAAAGCCTTGCCTTTGCTTGTAAGTACAGACTTGTAAACATAATTACTTAAAACATAGGAGATTTGTTTTTGGAATATTTTTCCTGTTAGAAACAACATAGGGGTTGGCATTGCTTCAGGTGGCACAATGATGTTGTTTGTGTTGAGGTTTCTTGGCAGCAACAACAAGCCAAAAGACAAGCTTAATTAAAACATTGATATAGAGTACAGCTGGTGAGAAAGGATTTCTTTATTGAATTATTTGACTTCTCTGAGGATAATATAGGGCATCTGGAATCATATGTGTTTATGCAATGTTTTCAGTGATTGTGTCTTTTCCAACTGTAATCTATTGTGTTTTTAGATATGCTTCTAAAGATGTTTTTGTTTTGGACATTTAGCCTTCAGCTTGTTTGAAGATATTTTTTTAACAAATAGTTGAACAATTGCATATTTGAAAAAAGGACATGCTTTAAGATGAAACAAGTACGACGAGTTGGAACTAGCAAGGAATCAATAAGAAAAGTAGGTGGTAAAAAAAAACGAAGCATCCGGAGAAAACTGGATAAGCAGTCTCCAGGATCTGATTCTTTTTTTAACCTTTAGCCATGAGCTAGCGCTGTCAATCAAGTCCCTGTTAATTGCGGGACTCCATAGTGAAAGATAAAGATAAACATGAGTGTAAAAGCAAAAAAGTAAATGATGAGAGGGGGAGTTTGAAAAAAGAGAGACGTCTGGGCTGGTAAGCTGAGGCAGATATCCAAGAGGA
The DNA here is from genome assembly GCA_013358685.1 of Antennarius maculatus. Lineage (NCBI taxonomy): Eukaryota > Metazoa > Chordata > Actinopteri > Lophiiformes > Antennariidae > Antennarius > Antennarius maculatus. Next base: position 14,677,203 of record CM023623.1, read on the forward strand.
AAAGGAGCTGGCAGTGCTCTCGCCAGTGTGTCTTCACAGGACATGAAAGATACGCTACTCCAAACTGGGATTATCCCACACCTCTGGGGAGCTCCTCTAATGAGTAGGGAAGGCAAATGGAAGATGTGGAGAGAAACTGAAGGAGACAGGAGAGAAGGAGGACACAAAAACTGAATGAGGGCACAAGCATCAAATTGTAGGAAAAGAAACAAATCCATCAGGTTTCTGGATGGACCGTGGTCATGATATATTGCATGACCACCTTTCTCTTTTTTTTTCTTTGTTTCTAAATGTGGCTTCAACCATCTAAACACCTAACTCTATAGGTAATTCTCCTTAAAGCCAATGCTTTAAGGGCATCTGACTCATGCATCAAATGCGAGGACAAAGATCTGTGCTGAAAAAATCCTCATCCGACTCAACTCACAAGTGCCAGAGAGAATTTTCAGAAATATATTTTTTCTTAATTCCACTGCATCCAGTTTGTCTTGTTTTACCATACTGATGTTCACCTATAGGTATGTCTGGAAACCTATCCAACACATCATACAGTAAGACATCAATAAAAAAAAATGTGTTTAGTTTTTTTAAACCTGAGGATGACAGTCTTTATCTGTTGTGAATTGAATCATTACAGTAGTTTGGACCATTGATAAGAGAAATTTAATCAATTCAGAATGTATATCTTAATTTTTTACTTTCTTTCATCCACTTTTGATTCAATATGCATACATTCTGCACTTGAAAATCCAACCTAACCTTGAACTTCTACATAGATCATCTGGACTTCTTTCTTGATCATGTGAATCTAGGTTTTTCAACTGAGAGACCACATCTTGATTAGGATTATTTGTTTGCATTGGTAGGAGCTTTAGACTTTCCAGTAGAATGACATATGCATTTGAAACAGAGCAATACACAGCATTACTGTACATTGTTGATATAATCTCTTTGAGTTGTGCGTTTGACTTATTTTATTGATAATGAGCCAACAGTGAATTGATTTGTGTACTGGACAGGCAATGTGTGTGCAGTTGAGCAAGAGAGGGTTGGGGTGAGGTCGGACCTCATCATTCAGCCTTTTTGCTTGTTTATCTTGGCGATGATGCCCCTCTGATAGCTCTCTCTCTGCCCTGCAGGATTTTGTTATTTGTTTGTGAGTCGATAGACTGATCCAAAGTACACTTTTCCGGTGACAATCATGCACAGAACACATATGCACACTTAGCATATGCAACCCCGTTATCAAGGCTCTAGTCACAAGGCGTCTTCCTGCAGCACACACACTTACAGTTTTATCACCCTCCTTAAAAACAAAAACTTACTGTTTTTTTTTCTCTTTTTTTTAAGTTGCTACAAACTGCTCCCAGGGTATCCAGATTTTTTTCCCGAAATTCTCTACAATTCTCTGAAATAGATTCTCTCCTATTTGCAGTTTGAATCTATCTTATTTACTTATGAATCTCTGTTTCTCTTGTCTGTGACCATCTATTGATTAGCCAGATCATCTCTTATTCTCCCGGGTCCCTTTATATCAGGCTTGGTTCCTAAAGGGACAGATAGAGGGATGGGACAGTTCAACTCGGCGCTTCGAGAGCTTCAACTTCTCTGTCCCAAAATTTGAATTTATCTTCACTTAATTTATGATTTATCTTCACTTAATTGGAATTAATTGAACAGAATCTGATTTACATGAAACTACATCCAACCTAAACTTAAACATCCTTTTTCATAAGCTGTGATACTGCCTCTTCAAACCCAGCTGTGCTGCCTAGCACCATCTGTCCTAGGGGTAATCCAGGTTCTGTACAGGATGAAACACTTAAACAGTAGAATAACAACATGTTTCAGCATTTCCTCAATACAAATGGAAGTCATCTATCACCTGCTGCCTCTGAACAAGTTGTCAAGTGGAAGATTTTTCATTCTAATGTCACCAGAGGGAAGAAGCAGTTTATTTTTTCTTATTAGTAATTGGCACAATTATTCCCAAAAGACTGATGGATTTATGTTTACGGATTAATGTTGAGACTTCTTTACAGCAAGCATACACACCTTGTGGATTTAATCTTCCTCCACTTCAATTGTTATTTTCCCACTTCCTCATTTGCATGTATTTGTTAAATGTTGCAAGAGTAATATAATTTTTCTTGAATGACTATCACACTTTGTGGTGTGGTGGTACAGTGTCGCCTCACCTTCAGAAGGTTCCGGGCTTGACTCCTTTCTCTGTGGAGTTTTGAAGTTCTAACGTCTAAGGTTCTGTCTGGGTTCTCCAGCTTCCTCCAAAACATTTAGTTTAGGTGAACTGGTTGCACCAAATTGTCTGTAGGTGTGAGAGTTTTTTTTCCCTCATAATGCCATGACATTATGAGGGAAAAGAGCTGTCTTGGGAGTCTAGTGTCTACTTGGTGTTTATTATTTAGTATTTAACATTATGAAGTTAAAGTAATTTATATAGAGGTATTGTTTTTCTTATCTTCATACTTTTCAAAATACAATTTCTCTTCATGTATTACCCAGGCAATTTATTGATAACTAATAAAATGAAAATAATCAAAAGCAGTCCTCTGATTATTCAATATTTTTAAATTTCACAGAACATTGTGCTTTGCTGTAACATTCTATTTGTCTGCCTTTGTGTTTTTGTACTTGTCTTGGCCATGTGCCCTCAAGTGTGTTTTGGCAGTGAGTGAGCCGGATAAAGGTCTGTGTTGTGATTTTTTTTTTTTTTTTTTTTTTTTTTTTTCTGGATGCAACACAAGAGGAAGCTTTATGAATCATGGCTTCCTGGCAGCCTGACATTTCCTTGGTTACTTTGATTCTCACAGCAGTCTCAGACATGATAGCTCAGGGGGCATTAACAGCACAAATATGATATTATGTTTTAGCTGAATCTATTATCAAGAAAAATGGCACAAAATTATTTAATGACACCGGGTTCCTCCAAGATAAGAGGCTGAACAAAGTTGAATCTCTCACATAATCATCTTTCTGTAGACTGGCTGAGGTCATTCAAAGGAGCTGTTTTTGTTTAACATATTGGACTTCATTAACCTAATCCTCTCCTCCCACTTGCAAAGCAGCAAAGTCGCTGAAAAGGTAAGGAGTTCTCAAAAGGAGACGGAAAGCATGAGTTGCAAAATCTAATTTCCTCTTCTGAAGACAGCTCCCCAGACAGCAGTGGTAATTATTGCTCCATGCCATGTCTTTGGTCAACAGGTTTTTGTCTGTCACTGCTTATGATATAAGCTGCTAACCACAGAACAGCCAGCGTGATGCATTCACCATGGTGGTTGTCTGTATATTACATCTTCTTCTTTTCTTTTTACACTATATGAAAGGTGTGATGAGTAAAAATGTTCTAAGGTTCTATTCTGCCTTGCTGGTCACGGGTGTGCTGGAGTCTATCCCAGCTGGCTACTGTTGAGAGGCGGGGTACACCCTAGACATGTTGCCAGCACATTGTGGAGAATTCCACAAATAATAAATTAATTTGTATTTTGTACAACCAGGTATTAGACCTTAACCCTAAGGCTGTATGACCTTAACCCTAAGTCCCTAGGACCTCAAACTGAGAGACTTCAAAAAAAGTTTTGATTTAAACTTTCATAAAAGTGCAGATATCATTGCAGCTGCTCTGTCTTGCCATGTCTTGTTTTGCCAGAAGTCTCGTTTGGAGCAGACTGCTCCAAACGAGACGGGGATCAATGATGGGGATCATTAGTTTTTCCCCATCAAGTCCAAATTGCAGTAATGAGCATGCAGGACAAAAAGTGATGAGCGTGGAGGAAAATAAATAATTGTAAATACAGTGTACTGTTACCTCATATGGTTCATTTTGTGTTGGGATATGAGAGAAGAACAAACATGTAAAAGCAAAAGCCCATTATTTTGTTCATTAGGTAAGACCATGATGTTATTCGGTAGTTTTAAGTGGTGCTGATCAAATGCTACTATCTGTAGTTCTGTAACTATAGTAGTTCATATTTCATTGGTTTGAGTTGATTTTTATCCATCTTTTGTGTTCAGTCCCATGCATGCATAGTCATTAAGAAAACTTTCTATCTTTCTACCTTGTCATGAGAAATGAGATATTCAAGTAATGAGTATATGGTGGGATAATATGATCCATCCATCCATTCTCTACCGCTTATCCGGGGTCGGGTCGCAGGGGCAGCAGCTTGAGCAGGGAAGTCCAGACTTCCCTCTCCCTAGCCACTTCGTCCAGCTCCTCCGGGAGAATCCCAAGACGTTCCCAGGCCAGCCGGGAGACATAGTCTCTCCAGCATGTCCTGGGTCGTTCCGGTAGGACGTGCCCGGAACACCTCACCAGGGAGGCTTCCAGGAGGCATCCTGACCAGATGCCCGAGCCACTTCATCTGGCTCCTCTCGATGCGGAGGAGCAGCGGCTCGACTCTGAGTCCCTCCCGGATGACCGAACTTCTCACCCTATCTCTAAGGGAGAGCCCAGACACCCTGCGGAGGAAACTCATTTCGGCCGCTTGTATCCTGGATCTCGTTCTTTCGGTCACGACCCACAGCTCGTGACCATAGGTGAGGGCAGGAACGTAGATCGACCGGTAAATCGAGAGCTTTGCCTTTCGGCTCAGCTCCTTCTTCACCACGACGGACCGATACAGAGTCCGCATCACTGCAGACGCTGCACCGATCCGCCTGTCGATCTCCCGTTCCATCGTACCCTCACTCGTGAACGAGACCCCGAGATACTTGAACTCCTCCACTTGGGGCAGGATCTCATCCCCAACCCGGAGAGGGCACTCCACCCTTTTCTGACTGAGGACCATGGTCTCAGATTTGGAGGTGCTGATTCTCATCCCAACCGCTTCACACTCGGCTGTGAACTGTTCCAGTGAGAGTTGGAGATCACGGCTTAATGAAGCCAACAGCACCACGTCATCTGCAAAAATCAGAGACGCAATACTGAGGCCACCAAACCGGACACCCTCAACGCCTTAGCTGCGCCTAGAAATTCTGTCCATAAAAGCTATGAACAGAATCGGTGACAAAGGGCAGCCTTGGCGGAACATGGTCCACTCAGACTCAATGTCCCCCGCCTCCCCCGGAACCTGGGTGAAGTTCTGCCGGAGGTGGGAGTTGAAACTCCTTCTGACAGGGGATTCCGCCAGGCGTTCACAGCAGACCCTCACAATACGTTTGGGTCTGCCAGGTCGGACCGTCATCTTCCCCCACCATCTGAGCCAACACACCACCAGGTGGTGATCGGTTGACAGCTCTGCCCCTCTCTTCGCCCGAGTGTCCAAGACATGCGGCCGCAAGTCCGATGACACGACCACAAAGGCGATCATCGAACTGCGGCCTAGGGTGTCCTGGTGCCAAGTGCACATATGGACACCCTTATGTCTGAACATGGTGTTCATTATGGACAGTCCGTGACGAGCACAGAAGTCCAATAACTGAACACCATTCGGGTTCTGATCGGGGGGGGCCGTTCTTCCCAATCACGCCCTTCCAGGTCTCACTGTCATTGCCCACATGAGCATTGAAGTCCCCCAGCAGAACGATGGAGTCCCTAGTGGGAGCGCTCTCCAGCACCCCCTCCAAGGACTCCAAAAAGGGTGGGTACTCTGAACTGCTGTTTGGTGCATAAGCAGAAACAACAGTCAGGACCCGTCCCCCCACCCGAAGGCGGAGGGAGGCTACCCTCTCGTCCACCGGGGTGAACCCCGAATGTACAGGCGCCAAGCCGGGGGGCTATAAGTATACCCACACCTGCTCGGCGTCTCTCACCATGAGCAACTCCAGAGTGGAAGAGAGTCCAACCCCTCTCGAGAAGACTGGTACCAGAGCCCAAGCTGTGTGTGGAGGTGAGCCCGACTATATCTAGTCGGAACATCTCGACCTCACACACCAGCTCGGGCTCCTTCCCTGCCAGAGAGGTGACATTCCACGTCCCAAGAGCCAGCTTCTGTAGCCGGGGATCGGATCGCCAAGGTCCCCGCCTTCGGCCACCGCCCAGCTCACAGTGCACCCGACCCCTATGGCCCCTCTCACAGGTGGTGAGCCCATGGGAAGGATAATATGATCGAATTTTGTTAGTAGTAAGTTATCAACTTTTGGACAGATAAATGACATTAACAACAGAAATCTCTTCAACTTTGATCATGTCAGGGGCTAAATAAAAAGTTCTAAGCAAGTCTGACAGTGCAATAAAATTAATTTTCTAAGTAAACTACTCCTTTTATTGTTGCAAACATAATAGTTTCACTCAGACTTTGGTCACTAAAAGCAATCAATCACAAATTAATTCAAATATTAGAGGCATTTTTAAAAGTAAATGATACCTTTTGTGCTTATCATGGTCATTTTTCCACTGAAACTGAATATTCACAACAACGAAGGTTAAAAAGAAATATGAGATGATATATGATAATTATGATAAAGCAGATTTAATGATACATAATTAAAAAAACGTATATTAAATTAAATGTTTTGCACAACTAAAAGTGAAAAAAATGTATTTCAATCTCAAGCCTCTTGCTCATTCGGTAAATAATACAAATATTAATGTTATTTAAAAATAAAGCTGTGCAAAAAAACCTGCAACCAGTGACTAATTAGTTACAAGATTTCCGTAGAGAAACATGACACTTGTACGGAATCCATCTATCCATATTTTCATTTTCAATGATTCAATCCCCGAAAGGAAGTTAATAGCACACTCTAGTTAGTTGAATCATGTATATACATATATATGTGTGTGTGTGTACAGGCCCTGAACACACAAACATACACACAGGGGCCTGTACGCATGCAGCGGGAGGTAGAGTAGCAGGCAGCTCCTTCGTGGTGCGCCCAAATAAATAGCTTGTAAGGGGGACGTCGCCTTGCTCAAGGGCGCCTCAGCTGTGGTCTGGAGGTGAACTGACACCTCCCACTGTCAGCTCACACTTCGAGTGTTTTTTCTGGGCTGGATCGGGAATCGAACTGCCGATCTTGGAACATTGGACGACTGGCTCAACCTCCTGCTCTATCACTGAGCCACTGCTGCCCCCTTTAATTTTTATTTTTTATTTTAATTTTACTCCAAATCATTTCTAGACAAACTGCAGCTCAGAGTGTGAAGATTTTAAAACTCACAAGGGTCAGCGGTAAAAAATGTACCTTAACTGGCAGCACATAAATAAGAAAGGCTACTGATAAAACAATAACTGCCACCATCTACATAACTGAGTGCATGGTTCTTACTAGAATGCTTTAATTTCAGGTAAACACGTCATGCATGTTTTTTCATGAGCGTGGTGTTTAATGGTAAAAGTTAATGTCTTTATGAGTAGGTGAGCTGGTGAAAAATATTCAATCTATAAACACATTTATGAAGGATTCAGAGTATTGTCTAATTGTTGTTAATGATAGTCATTTTATCACGGATAATTTGTCTTTATCACACAACTGCACATGCATGCCTACACACAAACACGCACGTGGATTTCTTCTCTCCTTGCCATGGAGTAAACACTGGGATATTTATTTGTTGAGCTTTAATTGAAGGGTCTAGATTAGTATGTTTATATAGTGGAAATCAGTAGAATAACAATCCCGAATTAATGATCACACACACACACACATGCACATGCACGCGCGCACACACACACAGACACACACACGTCACTCTGATCTTGCCACTCTGACATTGGTATTAAAAAGAGAATTACAGGGTGTTGTGCTGAGAAAAACAATGGCTGATGAAGATAAGTTTAATTATTGGAAGTCAGATAATTGCAGATGCACACAACCTCATGTAAGAATGAGTTAAATATTCACCTACTGTTGTCATGGTGATATAGACATCAGCTGTATGAAGTAGTTATAGTGACTCATGTGTTATTTTAGGCTCTGATTTTTCTGGAACTGAATGAATCTCTTGGGGTCTTTTTTTGTTAAATCTTTTTCCTCTCTTTTGTCTTCTTCCTCTGAACACATCTGCAGAAATGCTAATGACTAGGTTTTCATGCTGACAAGTCTGTGTACTTTTTAAAAGTGATTCACCTTCCTCTCTTAAAAAGTCCTTGTGAATAGTATATTAAAATAAAAGTCTGCTTGTCACCTCAAATCAACAGAGAGAAAAAATCCAGGGTCTGTATTACTGTTGACGAACTTCAGCTTTATCCACATTTCTCCTAAGGAGCCCTGTGTGTTAATGTGTTACAGTGAACTGTAGGTGAAAATGAGTCATGACTGCTTCCTTTATGCCAAAAATCCATCCATGAAATGTTTTTTCCCCTTGGCTGCTGGCTCACAAATGCCATCATCCTAACCCACTACGAAAAGGTGAGGTATAGAAAACACATTGCCTATGCAGGGATGTGCACAGAGCCAGCCTGTATTTATTTTTGATTATTTTTGTATTTGCAAGTTTCTGCAAGTGTCAAGGGAATGGAGATTGGACAAAGGCTATATGGGTTTTAACTGGCACAATGTATACATGTTTGTGTGAGGGACTACCCAAGACATTGTGAATTCAATCACTTCGCTGTCAATTCATTTAATGGTGAGGAGATGTGAACAGAAAATTGGAGAAGGACGTGAAGGATGTGATTCACTGAAATGTATGGGCTTTTACTCTTTCTGTTATTGCTGTATGTCACACCCTTGTATTCTACTAAATCTGCAAGTAAATGAGTGATCCAGAGAGTTATCCACAGAGGGAAAATGAGCATCTGTCTGCCTCTGCAAAGGCACATGCTCAGGATTGTGTGATTTCAAAGACATTGCAAAACAGAATGATGTCCAAGAGTAAACCAAGAGGGATTGTGACAGAAAGAAACACATGAAGCTTTGAGAGCAAATGAAGGGTAATCACGCAAATTAAGTCTTTTTTTTTTAGTAGGTCAATGAATCTTGTACATGGCAGTCATTGGGTTCATGTAGTACCCACATATCTTCACAGATAATACACAGAGATAAATCATCGAAATCTAATAAAATTCTCAGGTGATCAGGATGCTGTAAATGGGCCTGTCTCAGCCTGTCACCTTTTTCCCCAGATTCGGTTTGCCCCCTTGAAAACCCTGCCCCCTTTACCATTCCTGCAGGATACACTCCCACATTTCACGAGCCAATACCTAAGTGTACCTGTAGAGACCAGAGAACATCCTCATCTTTTACTTCACCAGCTTTCCATTCAGCGAGACCTTTTATCTTATTGATAAAATTCATGTTTTGTTGATGTTGCTGGAAGCAATTCAAATGATTCATTCAAAAAAATGTCTAAATGAATGTTCACTGACACACGTGTATAATTAAGCTTCAATTGATATTTAGCAACTAAAACCTCTTGAATAAAATTTACAAATTGGTTATTCAAATTTTTTGTTTTTTTTCCTGATTAAACAAGAATGACTTAATGATATCTGTACCATCACTGCTGAACAATTGACAGTTTCTTTCCATAAAGGACAGTCATTAATCAGAATCATAACTGATCACCTGCCAGAAAAAGTGTAAACATTGGTTCAATTGTTTGAACAACTGCTGTTGTTTTGCTGTTAATAATCCACCCTCGTCCCACATATACATGAATCATACACACAAGCCTTTAACAGCCAGAATACAAATTGGCAAATGTCCTCTGTGTAATCACACCCAACACAATACACAAGAAAGAGAAAAGCAAGGCTGAGGAAGAAACATGAAAAAAAGTAGGAGAAGACTTTATGAAATATGGAAGCAATAAGCGTGTGTCTACTCCTATCTGTAAAATAGAGCATAATTTGCTTTTATGCAATCATCAGTTGTTTGTTTTTGTGTCACCAGTGATTGTGACCAGTTGACAGGCAGAAGCTGAAAATGTCAACAGTCAGAAGTGGAGTTCAGTCTCCATTAAAACTTAACTAAATATGATTGAGTACCAGCACACAGAAAACTCATGCCATGGATGTCACAATAGTCGTATGGTTTTGTCGTTTCCTCTGTTCCTTGTGTTTTTCTCTCCTCTCCTCTCCTCTCCTCTCCTCTCCTCTCCTCTCCTCTCCTCTCCTCTCCTCTCCTCTCCTCTCCTCTCCTGTGGTCTTTTAATGTAACTGTAATCTGACACAGGCAAAATAACTCCTAGTATCAATAAACACACAAACAAGTACACACACATGCTCACACACACACACACACACACACACACACACACACACACACACACACACACACACACACACACACACAGATTTCCATATATTCGCATCCAGTATGACAACTAAATACAGCAGCTTACTTTGGAACTATTTGCCTTATTACATTTTCCAGGAAATATGTGTGTTTTAGGGAAAAAGTCATCTAGAAGATTGAAGTTTAGAGCAATAAACATTGAAAGAATTCAGCCAGAGACAGGGTTGTTGTAAGGCTTTTATTAAGGAGGATGTGTGTTTGTTTTCTAAAGGCTGGGGCCCATGTGTGTAATGCATGTGTGTGTGTGTTTGCAGGAAGTGCTTGTGAGCTAAGCAGGATGTGAAGGAAGTGTTAGGCTTGGTGGAGCTGCCACCTCGATTGCTGTCCTGTGGACTGCTGATACTGGTGACAAAGATGCAAATATCTCCTATTTTCACACATTTCCATGAATAAAGACAAGAAAGAAAACAGATTTCAAATTCAGCCTGTAAAATCATCTGAAACAGAAACGATCAAAGAAACTGATGTGAACTCATTGCTGTCAGCAAAGAATGAAATGAGTAATCAGTTAGTGCGATCAATCTGTTCCATTAAAGATGGAATCTACATGATAGGAAAGTGTGCTTGTTATTCGCCTGCTTCATTTACACACAGCAGGGTGTGTAAAATTGTTTGAAAATAGCACAGGGTATGAGTGGGTATGTTAAGGACAAATAACAGAGGTGACTTGAAGCTACTTCACATCAGCTGGAGGCACGGGAGATTTTGATGCATTGCTTGGAATACCGTAAATACATTTTTAATCTTACTAAATGTTTGGATTGTCCATAATGTACAATAATATACAATACAAATTTTTGTGTACTTTTCAAAGCAAAAACAATCACGTAACACATTAGGTGTTTCCAAAGAAACCAAAAGTAAAATATAGAAAATTTAATTTTTACCAATTTCAAGCGAATAAATTATTTCTCAAACTAAACTTTTACTTGCATTGTTCAAGAGTCAAATCAAATTTCTTAACCCATCACAGAGGATTTAATCAATTCCTGTGCCTCATTCCACCTATTTTTTTATGTCTAAACTCTACAGAATGTAAAAGGGGGAATTCCTGTTCCATAGTCTACTATTAAGTCTGAAGTGACAGCAGTTATAAGGAGATAACTATAAGCTTGTCAGAAATGATCATAGATACAAAGACACTGCAAGAGACTGTTGAAAGATGAAGCAAAGGGAGGGAGTTATCAGTGACATACCACAGGACCCATCTTCTCTGTATGTTTTCCTGCCTGTCCCATATCTGCCGCGCTGACAGCTGATTGAAAAGGGATTTGCTCTATCAATTTTAAGAGCATGACTAAGTCTTGGAAGGAGAAAAAAGAAAGAGTGTATTGTCACTTATATGCGTGGTACACATGGCCTTATCCTCATCACCTCATCTGACTTTAATCTTACTGTGGATTTCCCCTCAGCTCCTGTACAAGGTTGTGTTTTCAGTTCTCCCAAGCACAATACTGAACCCATAAAGCAAGTACATTATAGATATACAGCCTGTCCTCATACTTCCTTGAGGGGAGCATTCAGTACAGGAAAAACTTTTCATAGTGAGTGCATAAGATAAAGACACATACCGTTTGGATGTCACAGCCAGCCTCCATTCACTAATTCTCTGCTCATTTTCTAAAGAGCTATCGTTGGTCTTAAGTGTCTCAAGTGTTTTTGCTGAATTGTTCATTTTCCTGGACTGCGCTCAGTTTTAAGAACTGCTTTCACACTTCACCAGATGTTCTTTACTCTCACTGCCAACAACCTCAGTGAGAGAAGTGTCAAATCATCTTTTTAAAAATACATGTGGACAAGATTGTTGTAAAAGGTTTTGTTTATTGAATGTTTATTGGATTTCACTGAAAAATAATTAAAAAAGAAAATCATCTTCCTGTGATGAAATCTTCATGAAGTTGTGGTTACAAATGTGTCACATTGGCAATGGATAAAAGTGTAATTTGAATTTCCCTTTTTTATTTTTGAAACCAGACTCGTCGGGCCAGGTGGCCTCCTCACCTCTGGGATCACCCACGTCCCACCGGGGGATGCACCCATCTCTTCTCAGCCCAACATCTATGGGTCCCTCTGGCTCTCTTCACTCTCCCATCAGCACATTGAGTTCACCCATGAATGGCCTCACCTCACCGTTCTCTGTTATCAGCTCACCCATGGGCCCCCACTCCATGAACTCGCCCGGCATGGGATACGGCGCCAGTGTCAGTCCACAGGTACTGTTATGTCCCAGATAAGGTTTCATCTTTACAGATACACCCTCACACTCCAGTACTTTCACTACATTCTATCAATACATCGTCAAGCTAACAACACAAAAGATAAACAACAATATTTGTCCATGTCTTTCAGTACTTTAGAGTTGCTTACATTTTTTAGACTTGAGCGATTTAGTCCATATTGTCCCTGACCAAATGTGAATAATGCAATGTAGCTTCTGCTAGGCACTGACATTTTTTGAAACATGCTTTATTAACGAATGTTGAAATAGCATGCTTTTTTAAAATCAATTTTGAAGTAGGAGCTGCAGGATGGTGGTCATATATAAGAAAAAATATAAGAAAATGGTGGTCATATATAAGAAAAAATAGCAAGTGGCAAGACTTGAGGAAGTGCTTTACCATGACATTACCATTAAAACCACAACTTGTTTTTATACATTTCAGTTTGTGAATAATTAAACAAATGCTATTAGATTTCCAGTGTTCTGCATTTTTGTTAGTTGCGGGTTTTTGCATCTTTACATAGAGCCATGAAGACTTTTTATTGACCTGTATTTCGATCTACAACAACCATCTCTGCATATATTCTATATTTGATTTCATTGATCTTCTTGTATTGTTAATGGAACAAGACAACTGCACATTGGTTTTTTATGTCTGCCTTATCTATGACGACCAGCAACAGTGAGGTGGTGCTATTATCTAAGGGAAAATGACCGTCAGAAAGTATCTGATGCTGAAGCTGAGTTGTTTTGAGTTGAATATGTTACCACATAATATAAATGTTTGTGTTAGTACATGTACTACTTTTCTACTGTTTTCTCATCTCAGAAGTAAACAACAATCACTTACATTCTCTTTCTCTCTTTCTGACACACACACGCACACACACACACACACACACACACACACACACACACACACACACACACACACACACACACACACACACACACACACACACACACACACACACACACACACATCCTAAACCAGCGCCAGCAGATAATGGTCCTGCTTTGACCCTTTGCCACCGTTAATCAAGGCATATTCAATGGGGATTCCAGAGTACTTCACTCTCTCCTAAATCTGATGCATATTTGTCACTCTCCCACAACATTTAGCTTTCATTTTCATCCCTTCTCCTCTAGCAAGCCTCTTTTCTCCTCTTTGTTTTCTTAATAGCTTGTCTCTTTTGCACGAGCTCTATTGTATTTTTTTTCTGTGCCTCTTTTACTTTTGGTCATCCTTCCCTAAAAAAGAAAAACACAATTAAAGGGGGCCTATTATGAAAATTTTTTTCAGGTTTTACATATACATAGTGGTCCTCCCTAACCCAACCAACTCCTAAAATCTGGTAAATAAATGCTTCCTGCATCACTAAATATTTTAGGAATTCATGGCCCTGACCGAATCAAAACCATCGGATTTTGCTGGAGTTGCCCTTTATAACATCACAAACGGCACTCTGTGATTGGACAGAGTGATTGACGATATTGGTTGGTTGACATGCCCAAGGGCGTGGCAATCCCCGACAGGGAGTTCGTTCAGGCTACAGTAGCATTGTGCGGTAATGTCCTAGCTCAGAGCTACACACTGAAGGTTCCTCACAAACTGTTGAAGTCACCTAGTTATCCCCCCTCCAGTCGGGTGTGTGTGTGTGTGGGGGGGGGGGGTCGTGCTCAGGCTACGGTAGCGGCGTGTGGTAATGACCCTAGCTCAGAGCTACACACTGAAAGTTCCTCACAAACCATTGAAGTCAGCTAGCATCTTGGCTTACCTGTCCCATGTTTCAATTAGACTGCGATAGTTTCACTCCCTGCGATCTCTCATTGTCCGTGACAATTGTCGAGAAACCGCGTACGTCCTGTCTGTAAACATCTGTTGTCGTCGCCACTGATTTTTGTCCCATCTGCAAACACTGTGTGTTTAAAATTCTTCGCGATGTTTACCAGTCAATAGGATCAGCCCATGTAGTGTTTACATAATGAACAACAGAGTTACGTTCAGCTGAGAAAGCGGCTCTACGCTCAGCGCAGAGACATCAGCAGTTATTAATAAGAGAGACAAATACACGAAAAATAAGAGTGAAATACGTAGTAACGAAGTTACTGAAAGAAAAGTTTCAGACTGACAACCGCTTTGTCACTGGATCGAAACAAAATGCCCCTGAATGTGTGAGGGTAGGGAGTTGTTGATAGAGGAGGCTCAGATGGGGAAGGGGGGTAGAAATAGGGAGCTGAGAGCAACGCCCCATTGACACAGAGTGTTTGGGGGCAGAAGCAATTTTATCAATATTCAATCAAACATATTGAGGACCACGGATCACTTTGGGACAAGACATTTCAAATACAGTGTAGTTGGACATCTGGCTGCCGAATGACATGAATTTAAGAAAGCATAATGTAGGACCTTTAAGACATCAAAGCACGCAATGTCCCAGTTTTCTATGTAGAGCCATATCTAAAATTGAAATTGTTTCCTCCCAAAATGCAGTGTCTGCTCTTTTTGTGTTTGTTAATGATTGCTTGTGTTGTAATTTATTGCAATTGGGAACAAGCTTGCCTCACTATTGTTGGGCTTATCGAGAAGTGTCCCACATGTAATAGAGTGGATTAGGGACAGCTTCAGAAAAGCGGCCAGACTCTTTCATTGCTAGAAAGACTCTTCCCTCTCCCCATCCCCCTCCGTTTTGATTCTTCAACACTTTTGATTCCAACACTTTCACCAGTGCTTTGGTTTTTGTCCCAGAGCGCCATGCTTTGTATGTAAGTTGGATGTTTAGCTAGCAAATGAGCGATTGGATTGATTTGTCCTCCTTTCCTCTTGGGTAATCCTGCCATTTTTAAAAGCTATGAAAAGACCAGTAGTAGGTATGGGTGCTATTTCTGTTATCTTTATGATCTATGAAACTTTCATGGGTCACAGCTTTATATATTCAAAAAAACCTAACTGGTGCCTAAACAGATTGCTTTAGAACATGAATGTTTTCACTACTCTGAATTTTTGCATTTTTGATCAAATTCTTCCACCCATCCACGTTGTACGTATAATGCCTTGGGAAATTGGGGTGATTCAATTATCTTAGGTAACACTGACATTGTCTATGTGTGCTCTTCCATCCATCTTAGAACATTCCTTTCTTTTCTTTACTCATGCATCTAAGGAATTATTTTCAATTTTAATGTTCACGTGTCAAAAAAACAAACAAACTCTAGACACCTTTGATTCAATTTTTATAAATTGGTGTGTTTAGGTGACTTTAATTTGCCACCTTGTGAAACATAATTGGTTCGAGTCATTTTACATCTCAGCTCCATGTATGTACACCTAATGTTTTTACTTATTAGTGTTTGTAAACTTCTCCATGAATACATGTATGAAGGTAAATACTAAAGACTATAAAGTTTATAATGTATTTTTTTATTTTTGCATTGTTTCTACTCCATTTGAAGGTGCCCAAATGAATACCTATACAATCTCTTTTTGTCTAATAAACATATTTTCAGATACAAAATTATTTTGGCTGTTCTACACATTGGAGTGTGAAATGGGTGCCTATTCTCTGATTCTGACAAGGACTCATTTTGAAGAATTGGAGCTGTTCCATGTCCTTAGTTGAGAGCTGCTAGCTGTAGCTCAGAGAGGGTGGATAACGTCAGTTTGATGTGAGAGGTTAACGATGGTGTCTAGGCCCTGTGGTTGTGGGGTGGGGCAGGCTGATGAGGTTTGATTTGAGTCAGATGGTATATGCCACTTGCTCTTAACACTTGGCTGACTTGATGTTTTCATGAGCAGTTGACTAGAAGGAGTTCATAGCAGTAGCCTCTTTTTACTCAAAGGCCAACCAAATCCCTGTCCAGACTGATCACACACACACACACACACACACACACACACACACACACACACACACACACACACACACACACACACACACACACACACACACACACACACACACACACACACACACAATCTTTGACTTTACTTTTGCATAACTGTGATCACACAAAATGTAAATGGAATGCAAGTTATATTCTTCCAAGGTACTGTATCTCAGATGAAAAGTGTGTCATAAAAGAAAGAAATCAATGTAGTAAAAAAAACAAGTTCTTATGTCTTTTTTATCTGTTTCACTTTATTCTTTACTTCTTCCGTCTCCCTACATCACAAGAAGACTTTCTTTATCACAAACTACAATCATCAGTGCCTTCTTTTAATAGGAAACACAACATTGAGATGTGTTGAAAAATAAAATCCAGGTGGGAATTTAATTAAGCTAGTCCGCTTCTTACTAAGATCTGTGTAATTTCCAATCATACTCTCTAAAAACAGAGAATAATGAGCCTCAGCTATCTTTTACATCAAAGACATAATTGACAATGTGATAAAAGCTCAGGACGAGACGAACAAAACTCCTATTCTTACTGGAATCTTAAATTCTCCAAAATCCAAACCACATGTAAGGAGAAAGACAGTCCTTTATCATGAGCCAATTTCTACATTTCAAACAACACTTCTTTCCTTTGAGATGTTTCCAGAGCACCCAGACATAGACATGTTGGGGCTTTTTAGTGAGAAAAGGTTTTCTTTGACATGTCTGTGTATTTGCTTTATATATTTCATGCCTAGGAAGAGTACCACAGATGCATTATTTGCCTTGAGGATGTTGATGGAGAAGTGCAGAGAAGGTCAGAAGGAACTACATTGATAGGGTACCCAGAGAGGAGTTGTGGTGCTGCTTGAGGAAGTCCGGAGTGGCAAAAAAGTAGAATAGTGTAGTAAATGTGTGAGGGCAGCAGAACAGCAGTGAGGTGTACTACAGGTGTGACAAGGAGTTTAACGTAGAAGTGGGACTGATCAGGGATCAGCTCTGAGCCTCTTCCTGTCTCCATTGATGATGGATAGGCTGCCAGATAGAATCGCAATGGACCATGATATTCGCCGATGACATTGCGATCTGCAGTGAAAGCAGAGTATGTGGAGGAACATTTTGAAAGGTGGCAGCATTGGAAAGGAATGAATATTAGCCAAAGTAAAACAGAATATTTGTACATAAATGAGGAGCAGAGAAGGAACCGTGAGAAGAAATAGCAAAGGTAGAGGACTTAAAATACTTGGTGTCCACAGTCCAGAGGAATGATGAGTGTGGTAAGGAGATGAAGAAACAGATCCAAGCAGGCTGGAATGGGTGGAGGAAAGTGTCAGGTGTCTTACGGTATGTGACAGAAGAGTCTCTGTTAGAATGTCAAAGTTTATAAGGGGTGAGGCCAGCCATGATGCACGGACTAGAGACAGTGCTGCTGAAAAGAAAACAGGTAGCCAAGCTGGATGTAGTAGAAGTGGGGATATTGAGGTTCTCTCTGGGAGTTTCCAGGTTAGATAGGATCAGACAAGAGTTCATCAGCCAAGGTTAGAAGTTTTGAAGACGAAGTTAGAGAAAGCAGAATTCAATGGTTTGGACACATCCAGAAGAGATAGTATGAGTATATTGGTAAAAGAGCATTGAGTATGGAGCTACCAGGCAAGAGGACAAGAGGAAGATCAAAGAGAAGGTGGATGGATGGAGTGAGGGAAGACATGAGAGCAGTTGGTGTCAGAGAGGAAGATGCAGAAGATATACTGTTATGGAAAATGATGACATGCTGTGGCAACCCCTATTGGGACAAGTCAAAAGAAAGAGATTTCCAGACTCATATCAGCATTCGAATAGCCACGTACACTTATCTTAACCTGCAAAAGACCTATGCAATACAGTCCACATTTTGCCTTAGCTTGAGTGGTATTGCTGTTATTGCTGGGTTTTTTTTGTTTTTTTTTGAAATTGTGTGAAGTGACGATGTGAGAAACCTTCCAGATGATCTGGTCAGGGGCCAATGCCAGGCCCATTTGTGGTCTTGTCTGTGAGTGTATTATAGGAGTGTATTATAGGAAGGATTGGAACATTGTTGTCTTCTACTGGATGAATCAGCGTGCTTTTGCAGGGCTCAAATGGCGGACCAAATGGCGGACCGCGGTCCGGATCCGGACCGTGTGATGGTTCTGTCCGGACCCGTGACCTCTCCGTAATAAATTCACGAGAGTAGATTTTCTTGGCGCATTTTTACTTGCAGTTCGCGGCTACAGACGGCGGGCCCTGCTCCTCCAGTTAATACGGTAATAGCTCCACTCAGTTCAGCCAATCAGATCATTTGTGTACCCTGCGCTGTCAGTGCACCAGGAAGTGAGACAGTGCTACTAACTTCTAAATTTGGGAGCACCAGAACTACCAAGAAAAAAAGTTAATTTCGAGCCCTGCTTTGCCATACATTTGTTATTGTTACTTTTATTGTTATTATTTTTTTTGTTGTTTATCTGTACATCCGATATCTATTGTTTCGTCTGTCCGCTCCTGGAAGAGGGGTCCCTCCTCTGTAGTCCTCCTGAGGTTTCTCCCATCCATTTTTTTTCCTGTGAAAAGGGTTTTGGGGGACGCTGTTCTGACCTTTCTATACTGCGAGCTGTATAGAAAGGTCAGAGTGATATCGTCCATGTGCCGATTGTAAAGCCCTTTGAGACATTTCTGTGAATCTGGGCTATTAATAAATAAACTTGAAACGTTGTACACTATACAAAGACAATGACAAGACTTTCTTTTTTTTTTTTAAGACAATGACAAGACTTTCTTCTGCTGTTATGCTCAGTTTGTAACCATCTTCTCCCTGTGAAACCCTGCCTACAATCCTAAACCGACAACAAGCCTCCTGTGGACCTCAGTTTGCCTTAAAAATACACATGTGTAGTCTTACATAACAGAAACCCTAATGTGAAAAAGGTGTCAATTCTTTACAATAAATGGAACGCAGGTCTAATAGGTTATACATAAGTGGCATGGTGATATTATGCGCCAGCTTTGGGTACGTCATGTTTGGAGGGTCACTAGGAGACTGGTGAACAACACATTCAGAAGGAGGAAAGGGGTGGTGGGGGTGTGTGTGTGTGTGTGGGGGGGGTGTCAGAGTGGAACTCAGCTTCTTCCTGTGTGGGAGTAATAAAGGCCCATTCCACCACCTCTGTCTTTGATGGACCTCACTCTAGTCACTCTGCATGACATCATGGCTGTATAGCTCTAATGGTTGCACAAAGGGCCTGTGTGTAGCGTCCCAAGACAGGAATTAAAGCTCCCTTAATGTCAATCAACTCTCAAATGGATGGGGGAGGATTTTTTTTCTCTCAGAGGTGTCTCCAGGTAGCAATTAGAAGCTGTTTTAGAGACCACTTTGTTCCCAAATGTTGGTCATTCCGGGAACTGTAACTAATGTGTGTAATTCATTTACCATTTAGTACAAACTTTTTTAGGGGGGAGTAGAGAAAAACATGTGCTACTTTCTTTTTATTTCTAAATTTGTTGGTTGCATACTACAATCATATTGTAGGAAGATGTATAAGTTTTTTGATTTCCTGTGACTACTTTCTTTTGTGGAAAGTGTTGTTTTTTATAAAGAAGCAGGAAATCATGACAGAACAGAGAATACAATAAAGAAATAATGTGCTATTTTTCTTTTAAAAGGAGAAAACAGCAAAGTGGATAGTTGCATTGATGAATTACTGTGAACAGTGTAGTTTCATGTTTCCAGAAGCATGCACTGCAGACAGTCACCATTTGTGCAACCAGATCATAAGCCTTCATTTGCGACCCGACATTATGTAGTGTGAAAACTCTTGTGCCTGTGTGTGTGCTCTAACTTGTACAGTATGTAGCCCCACAGGAGGCAGGCCATTAATGGGTGCCAGGAATAATAGATAGAAACAGTAACATTAGGTTTCTAGAGCAAGCTTCTAGAGCCTGCTTTCCCCTTATTCAGGCTCTAGAGGCTGTGGTTCAAATGCTTTTGCCACACATTTTTGTGTGTGTGTGTGTGTGTGTGTGTGTGTGTGTGTGTGTGTGTGTGTGTGTGTGTGTGTGTGTGTGTGTGTGTGTGTGTGTGTGTGTGTGTGTGTGTGTGTGTGTGTGTGTGGCCTTGTTCAGCCTATTTGCCTATATCTGATTGTTAGCCCATCCAGATTGATGTTGCATATCTCGTGTGTAGCTTGAACAGTCCAAATCGGATTTTTGCGGGATGGATTGAAATCACATTTGGGAGGTAGTTTAGTTTCAGTCTGAACAGCTCCAATCACTCTGATCGGACATGACGGACCGTAACGTCATATCCGCGACTCGAGAGCAAGGCGCCAGAAGGAAGAGCGCCGAGCATTACAGAGCGGTAAAAAACAGAAGAAGAAATTGACAGTGTCTGGTGTGTGTGTTTTGTCCACCTCTACCAGACATTGATATCGCCAATACGCTCAGGTGACCAAACTTCAAGTTCATCGTTATTGTTGTTTCCGCCGCCATGGCAAGTATATGACCTCACACATTACGCGCACTGAACAATGACTCCGCCCCAACGTTGTTGCTATGGCAGCCTGTCAGATCGGCTGATAATGTGGCCCAGTCTGAAAAGAGCCAGATCGCATTTGGACACTTGCTAAAAACAATGTGAACAGTCATCCCTAAAAATCAGTTATGGAAGGAAATCGGATATGTTAACTGGGAAGTCCAGGTATCGTTATTTTTTCTCCTAACAGCAGATGGCTTATGCCATATTCTTCACGTGATTCCTTCTGGCAGAGGCGCCTTGATTGGTTGTGCGCCATGATTGGTTGGGCGCTTGACTGACAAGTAGTGGGTGGAGTTGGTGACAGTGTGACAGCGTGAGACTTTTTCAAGTGAGCTTATTCAAATACACACACACACGCGCACACACACACACACACACACACACACACACACACCCTTGTAGGACTTTAATTAAATCAACACTGTCTGTGGATGATGTTTGCACTAAGTCATGTCTGTGAAGTGCAGCAGCTTTTAATAGTATGATTAATTCCAGTAGGCAATATGATGTAGGGAACAGCGTGTCCCCAATGCTGCATTTCAGGACTGTGTCTGGACGCCATTCTATCCCAGAACAGGACTTATAACTGATAGAGATAGATTAAGATTGTAACTCGAGTCGCTGGGTGAGATGGATAAACACAGAGACAACAGGCAGTAAAATAAAACACTCACATGGTGAGTTTGGAAAAGCAAAATTGATGGTGAACACAGAGCTTTCAAGAATTGATAGATTCTCAGATGCTTATAGTTGAAAACATTCATTAATTACAATATTCCAGATCTTTGCTTGACAAGTTATTTGTTATTGGTTCACTATAAATACATTTTGTGTTATAAGTTGTTTTTTTTTTTTTTTACCAGTTTGCCTTTTGTCTTTCAGCTTCCCTCCCCTTAACAATGAACATATGCATTTCACTGCTATCAAACCTATACTATGCATAGAGTATTGCTAAGATCTCAGCCCTCTCTCAGGCAGTAAAAGATAAAATAACACACACCAAAGTGCAGTAAACACTGTAAAAACAGTTTTACACAGTAAACTACTGATTTAGTTGTTAGTGGCCAGTAAAAATAGCAGTGAATGAAAGCTTGTATTATAGGAACCAAGTAAAAAAAAAGTTACCAGGCAAAAACATTTATAAGCATGAAGACTTGCTAGCAGATTTATCAGTTTGTAATCATGGACTGCTGATTGACTTGTGGGATGTAATCCATTGAAACACTCCTATTTTAAGTGGTGGTTTGACACTGAAATACTAGTTGAGTTACTGCTGTATTGTGTACTGTTTGGCAAAGGAAATGGCACTTAGGAAACCATGATGAATGACAATTTTGAATATATGAATGAAACACTTTTGGAATTGTTTTCCCAATTATGTTCCACACAGAAAAACAAAATGTCCAAATTTTTATGTGTGTGTGTCAACTGCACACCAAGTTGTTATGTGTAACGATTGAGTGTTTGAAACGGCTGTCAGTCTTAAACCGTTTTGTAGAGTTGCATGTATGGATGAGGTACTTTTACTTAGCTACAGTCTAATCTTCACAGATAGATCTTGGTGCCCGCCAGGCTGTTTGGTAATACAGACTGTGTATTGCAGTTAATGATAATATCCTCTAGGTGTCGTAACTGCTCCTGCCTCTCAATTAACCAATTAAAAACATATTGTATATGTCAGTGCTTAATACTGTCTAAAATTATTAAATATCAGTTGGTTTTCTCCACATTTAGTGATTGAATAATAATGGAGAAGGTGGCAATTTCACAAGGGGGTGGTATTATTTTTTTTCTCAGTGAGATATTGTCCACCCTCGAGTCGACAACAGGTAACACTACTTGTAATACTTGTTTGAGTTGCAGTATTTTCCACAGTTTCAAAATTCTAGAGTGTGTTGCTGCGGTATATCTGAACAGCAATTTATTGCATTCTACAGTACTAGCGGGATCCCGTGGACATTCCACGATAAAACAATAATATCAGTCCTCGTTTGTTTTCTTTTTTTCCTTCGCCGTCACAAGAAAACAAACCGCTGTGTCCGACGAAGCAGTAACAGCTCCGTGTGTGTGGGACGGACGAACACGAAGACGAAGGCCGCTTCAGCGTTACGGTCCGGCCATCCGGGTAGACGCCGGTTTAGTGAGTTCAGTCCTGGTGAATAAAGCATCTTGGCTCCCTACACGACAAATGTGAGGTCCGTCACAATCAAAGAATATAAACCGCTATGTTTGACGAAGCCAAAATGGCTACGTAAGTGAGAGACATGGACAAATGTGAAGATAGCTAACTCAGCTAGCTGTCCGAACTTCCGGATAGACGCCGGAAGCGTGACAGCGTGAGGTTTTCATGTGAGCTTATTCAAATATATAGGTGGAGATATTTGTCTGTTGTTAGTTTACTGTTTGAGTCTGTTGACTTATTAACTAATTGCAGCTAATACTGTGATCACAGTTGAAAATGACATGTTAAACTCCAGGGCTCGTGCACAACAGTGTAATGGGAAAGCGCCTCAGTCCACTAGTCTGATGTCACTGATGCAGCTGCCCCACTGGGATCAGTGTGGGTATGCCAGACGTCAGTACATCACTGGTTATGAATCTTGAATGTTGCTAAAGGATAATGTGCAGTTAATATATTTGTTGCTACTGTAAGAATTGTATAATGTTGATTATTCAACTAAGAATTGCAATAATAATAACAAACCAAAAATGTATGTGTGCAGACTACAGCACATGTTATTTAATATTTTAAGTGAACACCCTGTGCTTAACAACTGGTTTAAGTTTGACTTGGTTCAGCCCAAGAAAAAAACAGAGTAATTGTTTCGCTTCAGTTCTGTCTCAGGTAGTCGTCCAACTCCCTTTTGTAACCAACCAAGAGCAGCACATATGACTTTATACAGAATGACAGGTAACTTGGGTGGTTTATTTCCAAAAAGAGGAGAGAGTGCCGTTAGGATTCCAAGGCTTTACTGACTGGTGTGAGGGGAGAGTGTCCCCAGAGCTGCCATGTCAGTGGAAGTCAGTACATTGCCCATGGGTACAATGGTTTCTTCTTAAAACAACTTTTATTCTCAAGCAAAGCCAACAAGGACACTCCAGGTTTTATACTCAAGACACAACGCATAAAAGTCATGTAGGCAGTACAATTAAAAAGAAAAGCACTCACTTTTATATGCACACAAACTTGTAAGGATGTCAAAAACACTCAGACACTGACGTGCTGAAGTCAGGTAACAGCTGAATGTCACACTGCATATTCCCACTATACAGCTATAGGGCTCACAGCCTTCATGTCGCTGATAGTTTAAATATCCTTTTCACTGTAACAAAACTTACTGTCAAAGCACCAGCAGTGATTGTAATTATTCATTTTGTCTTTTGTTTCACAGCAAGGGGTTAATGTTGGAAATCTCAGCCCTGTCTAGAATAATGTCTGCTTCTGTTGAATTCCGTCCACTGGGGCCAAGTAGAGGATGTGTTTTATTTGAGCTGAGTGGCAATAATCGTGGAGCTGTTTTAAAGTACTGCAGACTTTGGAATGACTTGTGTGTTGTCAATGAACACTTCACAAATGCTTAATCATTAATAGGACACATAATATATAACATATATTAATTTAGTCAGGCTCTGACCTCACAATCCCCTCAGGGTTCTTTTTTAATTCAATTTAATTTCCTCTGCCAGCAATCTTTTGCCAGCAGTTTTTTTTTTCAAATTGCGAACCCACATTGGGAAGCTAGTTTTACATGAAACACATCATACATGTCTCACAGTCAGTTAATTCAACAATGACACGTCAGTCAGGAAGCAACACACAATGTTGACACACTGAAATACACGACGTTAATAACAGAAAGCATTAACAGCAGATGACATTTATCTGAAAAAGGTTATTGATCTTTTATAGATGAATCAGCATTTAATTGTGTTTTTGCGCTTAATTATGTGAACTGGATGATAGCATTTGTTTTTGTTTAATGATTTATGGAAATTGTGAAAAAAAAAGAGATAAAAGAAATTCCAGTGAAAGTTAAAAAAAAAACAACAACGTGCAATATAAAGTATACTCACTGATTTCGGGGGTGTCTAGTTCTCCCTCTCGCCTCAATTTGGCTACAAATTTTCTTCAACATCACGTCTTCTCTTGAGTGGGGGGATGGGGTGTGAATGAGATAGGAAGAGTGACGAAGGTCACTGAATGCATTTTGAGTGAAAGCATTGAAGTGATTCACAGTTTTCTGCACACGCATTTCTGTTCCTCTCACTGGGTTAAGATTTTTGAAAGTGATTTTAATTTAGACACTAGACTTAAGTTCTGATCAGTGCACATTATAAAATCACACAAGCCTAGCACACTTGTGGTTGTGAGAGGGCATTTTTGTAGCACCTTTTTCTTTTGAGAGATTTGAGAGGTGGGAGGAAGCTGGAGAGAACCCATGCAGACACGGGGAGAACATGCAAACAGACCGGGACTCGAACCGGAAACCGCCTTGCTGTGCTGCGACAGCGCTTCCCACTGCGCCACTGTGCCACCCTGACTCAGAGACATTTTAGAGTTAATCATAACTTCTATCACCATAATTAACGCGCAGTTGGCGAATATATTAAAAGTTTTGTGGTGCCTTGGAGTTGTTTTAGAACTGTTTGACTGGTCATGCGACAAAAGACACACATGAAAATGAACAGAAACACACACTCTCGCTCTTTGTCTCTGTCTCTCTCTTTCACACACTAACACACACACGCATACGAAGACACACAAGCACGCACGCACACACACACACGCACACACACACACAAACACTCTTACAAAAAATGAACTGTACATCACAGAGAGCCGAGGCAGTGCATGCAGCAGGAACAGCAGCAGGAAAACCAGAAAATATGACCCATAAAGTCTGATCTGGTTTGTTATTCATCAACCATTGAATGTCTACTTGCTCAGTGACTTGTGCTAAAAAATAAGTAATAAGTGATTTGGTTGTCTTTGTTGAAGACACCATCCACTCAAAAGGGAAGTCGATGGACCATCAAATTGATTTTAGCATCTTTAATTTTAAATGAAATTCATGACATGATGCTTTAAAGAAATCGGCTTCGAAGGCAATGCATTCAGCACATTTTCTTAGGAAGAGATACACCTCCATGCAATCATAACTTTGTTCAGATTAAAAAAAAAAACAAAACTACATGGGATCATTTAGGTCACATTAACAATCAGCTGGAAGTGTTTTCCTTGTTTCTTTATCCTGAGGGAGACTTTCAAACTCACATGACAGACTTACAAATGACCCTCAAGTTCATCCACAAATAACCAATCCATTCTGTGGATTGTGTGCATTCTCACTTCCATGTGTCATTCAGATCCATAATAGTGCTGTAACTGATCCCAAGAGATGTTATACTGTAAATACACCCTAAGGGCCATGGAAGGGCCGACCCATAAACAACACCACCCTGTGTGAAACCCGAACCTCTGTCTCTTGCTGATACGTGACCAGATAAGATTCACAGACACACAAAGGGAAAAAGGATCTTTCGTAGTCATTCCTCCCATGCTTTGCGGTAATGCCGAGATAAGTTTGCTCTCAGAAGGAAATGATTGCCACAAGGTGTCAGGGGTGAAAGGTGTCACCTTTGGGGTTGGAGCTGTTGCTTCAGGACCTGTTACTTGTCTTCACCTCTCATCATTCCGTCGGTTAGATGTTGTCCTCTGTCAGCACAAGATTCTTATCCTACCCACTCAGAGAACGGCAAGCTTTTGGCCTTTTTTGTGTGTCTGGCCTCTAAGCAAAATTCAATTTAAGTTGGAAATTAATAATGGTCCAAGGAAGGATCATAAAACAGAGCATGCTAATCCTGGCTATATCTCACCGCTGCGTTATGGAAAATCTTGGTGTTTTTGACACAGCATTATGAGAGAATACCATGAAGATAACTTTTTGTTTTGGAAAAGGTGCCCTTGAACTGGAAAGCAACCAGTGTTCCACATGAGGATTGCTCATTGAAGAATGGCACATGAGGATTTGATGTCTCCTTTTGAAGTGCCTTCATGAGCAAAGTCTGTGCTCTGACTTTCTGAATCAAGCTAAGCCTGCCTTAAGAGGAGGCCTTCACGTTCTTCCTTCTTCTTTTATTTATCCTCCATTCACTCATGGTATGACTCCTTCCTTTGTATTTTACTGCCAGGTTCTGTCATAGCATACAAATAAACTGCAGGACCTGGTCTGCTGACAAAAATGTTTCAATTAAATTTACTTCATTGTGAGTGGCATGTTCGAGACAACCAGAATCATACTAGATCTTATTTTGCTGCTTTTTTGCGGCTTTTGTGTTGTATTTGTTGTGACATTTTCAGACTTTATGCTTTGGTATTAAATTTGACTGCACAACAACTTGTCAGTAATTATTATTGTCTGTTAATGGCATAAAAAATATCCTTTAATGCTGCTTGGTGTAAAAAACATTAATAGATAATTTGTGGACAGATCAATCTATGAGAACACCGATCATTAGTTTATGCTTTTGCACAGAGAAAATATGAATTTACTTATGTCTCATCATGTTATTAGAGCCTAATCAACCCTTTTCAACCTCTTCAATGTGCGGTGTATGTTAACTAACATGTAAACTAATAAACTTTACATTTTATAATATTAATATATTCATGTAAGGTTACAAGCAAGTGTAATCGCACAAATTTCCCCACTTTGGAACAATAAAAGATTATTATCTTAAATTTATAGAAACAAACACTGAGCTGTTTACCAATTTGTAACAATCATGTCTCACCACACTAACCACCTATTTCTGATTTATTCTACTCTTTAATACATTTGCTGATGTCCACTATCCTCTGGCCCCCAGGGCAACACCCATTTGACAAAATATTATTTCATCACTTTTTATATGTTTGGATATTGCAGCATTATGCTGAGGCCAGCGGGTTGCACAGGACATATAATCACATATATCAATTCTGTGCAGAATCTGACACCCACAAGCAGGCAGAGACATCCCTCTGTACTGGATGTACCATTTGAATGTCTTTCACAACATGTTATGTAACACTTACAGCACATGAAACAGTGTTATTCAGCTGGAGCATTTCAGCAGATCGTGTTGTACATTGTACTGCAGGGAATCTGGCGTCCTACATTTCCTTTTCTTGATGTTAAATTCCACTCATTTGTTTTTTTCCCTCGGTGTAGAAGTTTGAAGCCAATGAAAAAACACAGACGGCGTGGGGGTGGTTGTCAAAGGGGTTTCCCAAGATGATTCAACTGTATGCACAGTTCACATACCTCCTTGTGAAGGGTCACATATGTGTTTTATGGGAGTAAGAACGTATTCTATTTCCAGAACCAGTCATGAGCCGCTTTAATCCCCCTGCTTTGCCTCAATTGCTGTGGGCAGAAGAGAAAGAAAGGCCCCCCAGCGTGCCCACCCCACTGTGGGGACCAATGTTGCTAAGATTGAATTGCAGCTTTACTGAAAATAGATTGTGAGGAGAAGAGTGTTTTCTGTCAGGAAGGCAGTAGGTGTGAAAGAGACATTATCAGTAAAGAAGATAGGTAGCTCTGTTAGCACTGTGCTACCGGAAAAAAATCGTCGCTCAGGCATTTACTGAGGTAGGACCTCATGATGTGCATGTTTTCGCATGTGGTTAAGTGTGAATACTGTAGATGTGGGTGTGTACACATGCAACAAAGCTGGATCCGAAGGAATGATGCAGTTGTGCAGGTACCTTTGAGCCTTGGAAGTACATAAAGCATCTTAATTCTGTAACAGAGGCATTTTCAGCACCACAACGTATTTTTCACCACAGAAGGTGAACAGTAATACATGTTGTACTTTGCATTACTGTTTGCACTTTTTGTCCTATCAGCTGTTCACTTAAAAATTGCAAATAATACATTTAGTTTACTTGGTTGATAATGTGCAAAATATGTCCTCTTTCTTTTGGTAATAGGAATAAAACAATCTATAGAATGTCAAGCAACTGAGACAAAAAGTTTTGTTTTGTGTGTGTTTTTTTTTCGTTTTTGCTGAAGTTGACGTTTTCAGTCTGTGTTGTTGTAAACAGAATGTAAATAGCAGGCTATGGGTAGGTGTCAGGGGGCTGATTGAAGGTTTCATGGGATGGAGGGGTTTGATCTTTGAAACCTGCTCAACCCTAAAAGAGAATCCATCTCTTACAGGCAAATATTGAAACCCAGCTACATTTTTATTTTATTTTTTTAAATGATATATTGTAGTCTAGTCAGCTTCCCATGTTCCTGTGACATCACGTATATCATGCAGATTTTTTGGGGGGTAATATGTACAAAATGTGGCAGAATATGTGTGGAAATCCGCACTAGGGACTGGAATATTTCACTCAGTGTAAGCATATCGTAGCCGCAAGCAAAAATGTATAGCTTTTCTGGAAATGTTCTAACTTTGAAGCATTTTAAGTGGAATAAAATATGACAGAGTAAGGTGAAATTAAATGCCAGAAGCCACCACAGGTACCTAACCATGTGCACCTGACAGTGCACTATGGTTGGGATGTGTGTGTGTATGTGTGTGTGTGTGTGCGTGTGTTTGGTGAACTTGTGCGTTCTGCTCATGTTTGTCTTCTAGGGTAAGAGAGGTCATGTTCGTGAAAATTGTGAAGTGTGAAGGTTGACAGAAAGGGATTGAGGTTCAGTACTGATCTTTTAATCTTGCAACATACACAGATAGTTGTTCCTGTTCCTGAAGAGAAGTTATTTATCCCATTGATTTGGTATTCACTTTTTATGATCTTTACTCCGTGCATTGGTGTTGCGCTCGGAGTGTCCCTTGCCTCACGCCCCCAGCCATCTGGGATAGACTCCAGCACCCTGCGACCCACAATGGTGGAATGAGCGGGTCATGAAGATGAATGAAAACCGTTCCTTAACGTAGAATTTCAGAATATTGTAACTTTCAGCCATCTTGGTTACCCTGAGTAGTATTTTGGACTAATAATTACTTGATTCATTCATCTTCTTACTGCTGTAGTGGGTCATGGGGAGTTGGAGCATATCTCAGCTGACTAGGGGCGTTAGGTGGGGGAAACTCTGGCCACAACGCCAGTGCACCGTGGACAACGGCAACCACGCACAGAGACAGAGGCAACCACACACGCACACACTCACACACCTCGGCCAATTAACCTGAAGCGCATGGTTTTGGAGGTGGGAGGAAGCCGGAGAACCCAGAGAGAACCCACGCAGACACGGGGAGGACATGCAAACTGCACAGAGTGGGATGCAAACGCAGAACCCAGAACCGCCTTGCGGTGCAGCGACAGCGGTGGACACTGCGCCATGGTGCCGCCCTGGACTAATAATGATGAGAATAATTTGTTTTGTTCAATATATTATACCAACTTGAAAGCCTTTGTTTAAATTAATGAATAGAGTATACTCTTTGGGGAGTTTTGGAGCCACATCCACATGGTGTTCTCTGTAGCTGTTTGGATGATATAGCTCATGTTTGAGAAAGAGTATTCTTGGCTGTTGTGTATAAACATGTATGTGGATCATGGTAAACACAGGGGTGACGTTCACTCTCATGTAAGTCTCATCATTCCAAAAGCAAAATAGTTTTTTCTCACGCAGACATCCATGTGACTGTTCTTCTTTTCCACAAGCTAAACCTAAAGCTAAAATAAGAATGTTGCTCTTTGTATTGATTATATTTATTTTTATCTGTTGATTGTAAAATGGACTTTGTGTAATCTTGTACGGTGACCTCGAGTGTCTAGAAAGGCGCCTTTAAATAAAATGTATTATTATTATTATTATTATTAAGGAAACAAAGATTTACCCAGATCAGACATGATAAACTTAATGAAAACTGGTCAGTTTTCAGGGATCCAGTTGTCTGAATACATGCGATTTTTTCCTCCAGTGTAATGAAGGCATCATGTTAGATGCAGAGATTGGAACATTCCACCCCCATGTTTTTTTTTGTTTTTTTTTTCAGGAGATGGTTTTAATAGTTGGCTTGCTTCTGTTCCATGAAATACTTTTAGTGTGATTGGATAATTTCTACCCTACCCTTTAATGTTTATCAGCATGGTGCTAGTTATAATAATTAGCCTCCTCTTGCTCTTCACTTTTAGCAAGAAGCAAAGAGAGGGCACATTGAGATTAATATTTTCACTGCTGCCTTTTAACAGAGGGAGGGAGACAGCAATTGAAGTAAGACTTAAGGCTGCAGTTGCACCGTTGTTAAAACAAATTCTCTGTCTTTATTCCTCTGTACTATTAAATTTTGCATTGGGGTTTTGCTAGCGCTGAACATTTGAGAGCCAGCAGGGTTTGTTGAGAGTATGAATAAAAGAGTTCCTGGGGTGGAGTGGTGCAGGATCCCGCTGTGCCAGATTTAGATCTGAAATAGGAGGGAGGAGGGAGATGGAAGGGGCCTAAAGAGCTGCTGCCAGAAATATTGACCTTCTGTATTGAAATTAAAAATCATCATAGCATCATATTCATCTTCTGCATTTAGCAAATGGTTCTCAATGATTTAATTCTCTTATTTATGTGTAATCAAACCCTGTCTTTACTTATCAGCCTTGACTCTCATGTAATAGTTAATGCCCACAGTTTACAGTAACACACCAGCGAAGCTGTGAGTATTGCTGTAAATGATGCTGCTGCTTGTGAGTTCAGGTGAAGTGATTTTTTACCCCTGCTTGGTGTTTGTGTGTTGA
Source organism: Antennarius maculatus (assembly GCA_013358685.1). Classification (NCBI taxonomy): domain Eukaryota; kingdom Metazoa; phylum Chordata; class Actinopteri; order Lophiiformes; family Antennariidae; genus Antennarius; species Antennarius maculatus. The sequence goes on from CM023623.1 coordinate 14,708,777, forward strand.
TGTTCCAGCTGAATTCTCCGATGAACTCAGTCAGCAGCACAGAGGATATTAAACCACCACTGGGCCTGAACGGCGTGATGAAAGTTCCCGCCCAGCCCTCGGGCACAGCCCTGTGTCTTACCAAACACATCTGCGCCATATGTGGGGATCGCTCCTCAGGTAAGTGAAGTGAAATAAACTGATGAACAATTGAATACATTCTCCAGATAGGAGGCATTGTACAATTATGGTACAATCCTTGTTGTTTAAAGAAAAAGTTGGAACACTGTGTAAAATATAAGTACAAATGTTGTGCAATCATTTTATTAGTGAGCCTTTGTTGAGAATCTCACAGCTTTTCCATTCCTCTGTTGATCTTGTTCCAAATCATGTCAAGACAATTTCTTCAGATAAAAAAGTTATGAGGAAGTACATATTTCTTTAAAAATCAATAAAGACGATGGAGTAACATTTTGAATACATTGTTTTGCTTCTCAGACAGTGATCCAACTTTTTGGTAATTTGGGTTGTGTGAATTTAAAGCAACATAAGTTTATTCAAAATCATTTTTGATGCCCCTAGTCTGTGAACCTAGGCATAAGAAAAGAATCAAATTCACAGTTTATATTCTCGAGTAAAATATTAATTTAAAATGTTAATTAATGAATAATAATCCACAGCATTAGGCCTAAAATAACTGAGGATGATTGTTTAAATATTGTGTGTCAAAACCAAAGAGGAAATCCAGGAAGTGTATGGTATCCTTGAGGGAACAGCTGTCAGAGCTATAAAAGTAATTTCCAAAGAGCTGGGACTACAAAAGACTCCATTATTACTGAATGAAAAAAAAAAAAAATGTTGGACTGCCCAACGTCTTAAAAAAGCTGGTGCTCTGACCACACTGAGAAACCTCCAAAGAAGATCCAAAGATGAACTTTGGTCAGAGAACGGCTACATGTACAGCTCTGGCACAAATACACTTGCAGTGGGACATGTTCCTGGAAGGACAACAGTCAGAGGAATTCTTCATAAATCAGGGCCAAATGGCAAATGGCAGGAGGAAGCCACTCCTGGCAAAATGTATTGAAGGGCAGCACCATAAATGCACATGAGAGAGACTGAATGGTCTGAAATGCATCGGATGGGTTGATTAGACCAAACCTCAATTCAGCACTGACTGAAATAGAAAATCTCTGTGTCATAGAGAAAGCGGGCACACCCCATCTCACAGCAACACTACTTTTCTTTTTGCAGAAAATAAGGACTGAATTTGATACGTGCTACAGGCTACCATGTTATTTTCATAAGGACTTTACAGGGACAAGAAAACAATTAGATTTTTAAACAACAAAGCCTTATTAGTAATTTAAATAGTTTGAATCCCCCCGCCCTATACAGGATAAGTGGTTACAGAGAACAAACGAATGAATGAATGAATGAATGACTACATTGTCTTTCAGGACTGGGAAAAAGGAAATGTGCTGTACATGACATTGCTCACCAATATCATTATACTCTAGGGTCGCCTTAATCATTTCCCATCATTTGTTCTAGAGCTGGCTCAACCACCCCGACCACAAGAACATTCTATCCATGGCTAATGGTCAGCCCGGGGCTAATGATAACAACAGATCCTCTTTTTCAGAGATGTTGATCTCATTGTTTCCACACCGTCAACAAATGACCCTGTGTTTAAGATTTGTCTTTTTTTTTTTTTTAGAAGATAACAACAAAAAATGTTCAGCCCCAGGATGAAGCTGGATATCTAATTCATTTGGAAGTTTTTTGTATCAACCTACATCATTGTTACTGTGTGGACTCAAGGGGGAACATCAAAACAATGTTTAATAGCAAGTCACGCTACATTTAACTACTCTCAGAGGCTTTGTCTTCTCAGGTGGTCTGACTAGAAAAGAGTCAGCAAACAGTTTGAGCAACAATGGAGGATTCAAATGAAATTCATCTGTCATAATATGAAAAGAAAAAGAGTTGTTATAAATCTGCATGAACAGAACCATGATACAAATCCATGAGGGTCCCCTGCAAGTGACCTTCCAGCCGGCCCCTCTTGTCTTTCCTATTAACCTCCAGCATAACCCCATTCACAGTCTGTTCGCTTAAATAGCTCAATCATAATTGCTCTAATGCTGCCGCTCATGCTGGCTCATTTGTGCTGCTTTTGCGCTCACACATTGTCTCAGGCTATGAAGGTTGCTGCTCTGTGGTCTCCAGAAAACCTGCATCCTGTTAACAAGACAAGTTGACATCAACTAATGTGTCTTCCAATAATAGGTTATGGTGTTGTCAGTAAACTGACAACCAAACATCTCAGTTAGACAACAGGTCACCAGGACCAGAGGGAAAAGATCAGTCCCTAAAGCTGCTGGAGGTGTAGGCATTAGGTAACTCTCTCTCTCTCTCTCCTCAGGTAAACACTATGGGGTTTACAGCTGTGAGGGCTGCAAAGGCTTCTTCAAAAGGACTGTGCGTAAAGACCTAACCTACACCTGTCGTGACAACAAGGACTGTGTCATTGATAAGCGCCAGAGGAACCGCTGCCAGTACTGCCGCTACCAGAAATGCTTAGCCATGGGCATGAAGAGAGAAGGTACAGCACATACCGTTGAGGATAAAGCCCCATTTACTAATTCCATCAAGTCTGCTCTAATCCACAGAAACACACTTTTTAACACATATAAAGGCCGTGTTTTAAGAAATGAAAGAGTACTGCAAAACTTGTCATGGCCATATTTCTTATTTCAATTTATTTTTAAACATGCAGAATACTTGTTTAGTATGCAGTAATGTCTAATTTAGAGTGTTCATCTTTATCTCATTTTTTTAAACTTTCCAACATTTTCTAATAGCCATTAATTAGAACAGGCAAACTCCCGTGATGGTGTGGTTTCATACTAGTGGTATGAAAGAGAAGATGCCAGTGCACTCACTGTGACTTCAGATCAGTTCATTTAATCATGTTCATTTCAGAGAAAACAGCAACAGCCAGTAGAAATGAAGATACAGAACAGGAGACACTTTCCTAATCACCTGATATTTGACGTTAAGTTAGGGCAAAGTTCTCTTGGCCTGTATCCACCAAACAATTTATTCCTTTGTAGCTGGGATTAATTGCTGTGCATTACAGTCACATGCTTTCCTCCAGATGCTTTTTTGTACAGCAGCTACGCACATTTTGACATCAGAGTATGCTGGCGATGCCTGTGAGGTCAGATCTAACCACTGGAAGTAACTGAGACGCATTAGACTTATTATTAATTTTTTTTTTTTTTTTTGTCTCACTAGCATTTCAAGAATTTTAGTTCCCCGTCACTTCATTTCACTGATTCCACAGGGAATACTGCCCTTTTTTACACCTTTTGCAAAAGTAAAATGGCAGCAATATATGAGGACAGATGAAAAGTTTGCATAGGTTAATGCAGACGTGACAAACTTGGTAAAATGTTTCAGGCTAATGATGTTGGCCTAGCTATTATTTATGCTAAGTTCCTTGCTTATTACGCTTTTAGGATGGAAAAAGAAATTCATTCAATTATTTTCCCTGTCTTCTGGATTATTATTAGTTATACTGTATTTTTATTGTTCACATGGTTCAACTTGACATTAGTCACGAAAGATCTTTGAGTAGTGTTACACTTAAATCTTTAGTACCAAAGGCCCGCATTACTGTAAAACCTGTTCAATATGGATATATTTTTAATTAACGCTCCTTGAAGAATGGAGGGAACATTCAGTGAAAGTCTGTCTACCCAGAATTCTGATTACACTGTTATGCTACTCAAAATATCTTCCCAAGGTTGGCAACTTTTTTTTATTTAAAAATGTTCTACTTTAAGCAGGGATTTTGAAAAAAATAATGCATTTAGTTGTTGAAGCACTGCTGGTTGTAGAAACCGAGTTTGGGTTTGTTGGATAGTGCGGTCCTCAGGGATTGCATGAAAAAATAGAGCAATGGAGTTGTCTAAACTTCCACCTCCTTTGGATCCTCTGGATGTCTATGTTGTTTATTATTTTTATTTTATGTTATTTGTGTAACGTGGGAGTCGTAGAGGACTGCCTACCTAATCTGGAGACAACTTATTTTCACACCCCAAATGTCTTGTTCATGTATCATTTTTCAACATAATCAAAAAGCAAATGTAGTCCAAAAAATCAAATTAAACAATAATGTGTAATTGCCGCATAGTAAGACCACATTCCTCAAAATTAAGGCTGCTGGTCTGCTGCACGTACTGCTCCTATCCTTTTTAAATGGATTCAGAAATCTAATCAATCTCATGTCAATAATCAAGCCACAAATTCGGAGCATGGAGCTGTTGATGGCAGGCTGTTAAACATATATTTCGTTAATTTAATATCTTTGTTCGTGTCAACGAATTAAATTCAAACTGAAACAGGCCTTTGTTAAATTACTTCAACTACTACAGCAACAGCTAAATCAACAAAGACATAACTAACCATTCCAAGTTCAGTGGAATTACTGATTATAATTTGGATAGTTTTCTGACAGCAAAAAGGGCTAATTAGTTGCTGACTCCAGTTAATATTTTTATGCTTCAGGAGCCTTGTAATGTATCATCTAGCAGAGGACATTAAAGGTTCCTTTGATCGTTATAGGATAAAACGAAAAAAAAATGCAACAATCATTCATTCATTCATTTTCTGCCACTTCATCTGCCGTAGCGGGTCACAGCGAGCTGGAGCCCATCTCAGCTGGCATAGGGCATGAGGCGGGGGACACTCTGGGCACGACGCCAGTGCATCGCGGAGCCACACACAATGACAGACAACAATCAGTAACATCAAAAGATGTTACTAAATTATGTAACATAAATTATGTAACATAATTATGTAACATTAAATTATGTTTTCCAACACGTAGATCCTGCATCTCTCTCCCCATGGTTTAACCACCATGATTGTGACACTTACAGAGTTGTGAAAAAAGGGCAAACTGCACTGTTGTTAGTCTAACAGTCTTAAATGGGAATGTTTCTGCACACTTTATTTTATTTCAGCTATGTTGGTATCCAGAAGCACACTACATTAGCAGTTGTTCTTGGACATTACTTTAAAGCACTACAAGGAATTTTAAAATGATGACAAAACACCACAGACAATGCAGATACCCCTGTATGAACCACATTTGAGATTGGAGGAGCCTTGAGTTACATTTGTCAGGGCCACATTTCACAGTGAGACGCTACTAACCAGTTGAAATTAAGCAGGAGCAAGTCTGAAACAAATACCTGCTAGCTAGATCCATATCTTTACCCCCTTGATCTAAAGTTGTAAAAACAAAATCATCATAAAATGTAACTTGCTGAGTTGCTACATTAAGAGAGGAAAAATATTTTGCAAGTAGTCTTGCTTTCAAACCTTTTATGACTGATGGCATCGACAGTACTGCACAGCTCGATCCATCAGTAATTGCACAATCACACAATCTTGAAATTCACCCCCAAATCAGTCAGAAGCTTAATGTTGTGAAACATTTTTTAAATAATGAGCAAAAGCTCTGTTAAAAGCCCAGTGTGAGACATTAAGGTACACAAGAGTGTGCCGGTGTCTGCTTGAGCAACAAAAAGTAATAAGTACTGTATTTCACCAATGAGGTCATTTTGGACTAGCTGCATTCTTCACATACTGTCATGGTAAATGAGACTGGCTGTTAGACATTGCTGAAGAAGGTCCTCAGGTACTTCTGTTTCTAATTCTGTACAGTAAATCACCTTCAAGGGTAGATTACAGAGAAAAATGTATTTTCAATAAAGGGTGGGACTGTCTGAGGGGAAAAGAAAACAGGCAGTGAGGTGTGGATTTTAACACTCCTTGAAGGTGTTAAAAATAATAGCGCTCTTAGCACTGCCATTCTTTCTCACATTTAACAAATCAATCACTGCCTCTCACTATTACGTCCACTGTATCTAGAATACAGATCTTATACAAAACGATGTCCTGTTAATCCATGGAATGGAATAGCAAAGATGATGTATTCAGGAAGGTGCACATGTGTAGAATGTAACTTCACTGATGACAGTGAACAAGGACAAAAGGTGCTTTTCGGAAAAATGTATTTTCAAGCTACGGTATTCTGTCCCAGGACAATTTGTCTTGACCTTTACTTGGCCTTCCCTTTCTCCCACTTTTATTTATGTCATTGTTGGGCTCTTTATTCCTTTCAAGGATATTATCATTTACTACCTCTCACTTCACTCGCGGTGCTGCCTAAGTCTCCCCCTGCACCCCGAGGGCTGTGGTTAGAGAACAAGGCAGCAGTAGCCCAAAAGGCTGAGCGAATCCACAGAAAAACAGGATTAAATGAATTTATGCTCTCCTAGTCAGGAGTGGAGAGGAGGAGGAGGGGGGTAAAGCTAACATGATTTCAGCCCTCCTCACCTCTCTCTGACTCCAACACAAGTATTCTACCCTTGGACTGACCTCCACCACCAGACAGCAGTTCCTCTAAAATGGGGCCCCTTTCCCTCTTCTCCTCTAACAACTCCAGCTTCCCCCCAATAGACCATGTCTTCTGATTCAGAACTCGGAATAGAAACCAGAGTACGAGTAACATGAGCAGACAGATCATTCTGTGAGCAAAGAGTGTGGAATTCAGGATTATTCTCTCAGTGTGTATGTAAGCTTGGATGCTCATGTTGAAACTCCAAAAAGCCATTTATCACTCAGCACATCATGTCCGAAAGCCATTGATCCACATGGATGACAAACTTTTGAAAAGCCACGGTAATTTTTTCTGTGATGGCTTGAATTAAGTAAATTACAGGATTTTGAAAAGACAAACTCACATGCATCTTTTCCATCCTGCTGGAGGGTGGTGGTGTGGTTTTGCCTTGGCTACAGTGAGTCTCTGTGTCTATTCAGTACACAAACCATTTCCTGTGTCTCCTCACCAAGTCAATCAGATGAAAGAGCCATCATGGTTATGCCTGAAACCCTTTTTATATACATGGAAAAAAGAACAAGACAAAGTCTTTATTGATTTTCATTGAGGGATTTTTATTTAAAATGTTCTTGTGACCATGCAGTCATAAAATAGTGACAGACAATATGGTGCTTATGCTTCTATAAATGTTGTGTGTATAATCGAGCCGGCTGTTTGTCATTTAGCACTTCCTTACAACACATTTCTTTAATAACAATGCTGAAAGAAGTCCTCTAACGTTTCCTGCACAGTACATAACGTTGGTCTGAGGCCCTAAATAAACTCCATCTGCTCTGTCAAAGCAATTACTGATGATTGAACCCTCTTGGGTATGTTTACTGGAATAATACATACAGGGTCATGTACCATTCACTGGCTATCTGTGACTATCTGAAACGGTATGTGCAAAGGCCAACTCTGAAATTTTGTGACATTAACCAGAGACTGGACTGTTTGTTGTCTTAAAAATCAGCAAGAATTCAAGAACTGTACTAAAAAAAACAGTCTGCTTAGGAGGGTGTTCCAAATAACAGCATGATTTTGCTGGACAAAAAAATCAAACAATTTCCCTCCCAATGCAATTCCTCTTCCAGAATGTTTCAGGAAAATAACTGTTCAATATCTTGAATGAGATTTGGGGCAGTTTTGTCACACTATATCGACAATACTTGATTTCAGATACTTTAAAAAAAAAAAAAAAAAAAACCTGTTGTAAGAACAGCAAGAATAATCTCAACACAGTGGATTTTCATATGAGTTGATGTTTTAAATAATAGACAAATTGATTCAAAAAATTAGTGCATTCATCAGTTTCTTTGTCCACTCTTCCATGAGCTACAAATTTGTTTGCACTGGCTCCAAGAAAAATACCTGTCTCATTAGCAGCTATGTGTCTGCCTTTTGGTGCTTGGCCGGTAGTATACCACTGATTAATCAGTAAAATTTCACTGAGATACTAGAACAGGGGCTGATAATGGACAGAGTAAATCAAAGTACAATGCGCCCTCGTTACTCGCGGTTGAATGAGGTTGAATTCCGCGATACAGCGACAAACTATTTATTTTATTATTTACGGTAATTTAAACGTTTATGAACCCTCCCCATACTGATATTAAACCAACTTCTATCTGTATTACCTTTTCCCACACTTATCGACTGTTTAAGGCACTTTTGTGGTGAGGATATCTGACTCGCTATCAAGTAAACACAATTGATTATAGCAGCTTTTACTATGGAGCTCCTTTCTTTATAAATTTGACAGAAAATTTGAAGCCTCTTGAATTTTTTTTTTTTTTGTTATTAAAACCACATAAACTTGCCTTACTGAATCTTCCCTCTTCATTATGTTAAAACATTTGTTTAAAATCAAGACAAAAAACAGCAGTAGTGACCGGAACCAGTTTTGTTACATGCAGCCGTTCAGGAGGAGCGCCAGCGAGCCAAGGACAGGAATGAGAACGAGGTGGAGTCCACCAGCTGCGCCAACGAAGACATGCCGGTGGAGAAGATCCTGGAGGCAGAGCAGGCGGTGGAACCTAAAACTGAGACGTACATTGAGACCAACCTTGGTGTGCCATCCAACTCAGTGAGTCGGTATTTTCATACATTCTTTGGCAAATACTCACATGCCATTTCAATTTGTAACAAATCATTACTTTATGTTCATGTCCACTGACAAACACACACACACACACACACACACACACACACACACACACACACACACACACACACACACACACAAACACAGAGTGGGGGATCTGTAAGGTTTATTTGTGGGTTGGTGGGGTACATGCTTCTTACAAAGTCACTCCAACGTTTAGTGGGGTATTGGTTTAACATGACTTTAAACCAGTGCTTCTCGAATAGTATGGTGTGCCCCCCCAAGGGGGCATGGTGGGATGGCAGGGGGGTCTTGTATTGGGGAACCTGTGTTTTTTTTGCTGTGCACAGGGTTTAGTCGCTCTATGGTGTAGGGTTAGGCGATATGAAGTGCAGTAAACAAACCCTCAAGAGACAACATGAGACATTTTTTATCTGGGATGAAAACTAAGTTGGGGCGAGTCACCTGAAAGCTAAGAAGAGGAAACATGAAAAAAAAATCCGCGATGAGGTGAAGTCAAGCGTGTTGATGCGCGAATACGCGAGGGATTACTGTATTATCATTTTCAAACGATTATCTGCTCATATATTCTTGTTTTGTGTTAAATGTATAAAAAAAAAAGAAAACAAAACTGTCTACATGATAACATACATGCAATATTTTGTCCAAGCATTCTCTTTGTTTTCAAGTGTTTTTCCAGTTGATTCTGTGATGGAGTTGAGGCGTACACTCTGCTGGCGCATCTGGTGACGTTGTTGATGAGTTCTGGGTGTAATTACCGCTCGTCCCCTCTTTTTTAGTCCCTTTGGAGGTGATGCTTGTTTTCCGGAGTACTAGTTTACCTGCTCACCTCCTGTGAGCTGCAAATTCAATTGTGAGTTTCCTCACCCTTCCCATCAGTATCAGCTGAGCAGCATGGGCTGTCTTTGACACAGAGGAGACTAAGAGTGATGAATAATTCAAGAGGCAGACTGTTCCTGAAAGCATCACACAAAGCCTCCACTTTCTCAGGAATTCTGCTAGAACATGAGAAACCACGGAGCTGTGCAACAGCCTACCGCAGGAGGTGTGGGGCAGGGGATGAGGCTGAAAGATGGAGGAGGAGAGGGACGGCTTCTTCGGGGTATTCATCTGCTTCGAGCAGGGAAATGTCCTGTGAAGTAAAAGTGGAAATGTGAATGTTGTTATGTGAGTAAATGGGAGCTATTTTTGGGGGCTAGATGGATATGTCAGAGATGACTGTTGACATTAGGGAGAGGGAGAAAGAGTGGGGAGTCATGGGGGAGTAGCCAGCTCAGACACACTAATGCACTGTGTTTGGGTTTAGCCGTGGTGAGTCCCCTAATACCAACAGCCTGCCGAACAGAGATGAGAACGCCATTGATATAGACGGATTTATACAGTTGAGGATTTTCTAGTTTTTCAACCAGAAGTGGAATCATGTAAAGATTTCATAAAGTTATCAACCTGCAAAAGACAGAATTATCCTCAGTCCGACGATGCTATTGTAATTAATTACATGTTATTTAATTTAGTTCGATTCATGGGTTGTAGATTATAATATTTCCCCAGTTCTTTTAATTGACAAATTAAATATTAAAAATAAAAGGTATTTCAATATTATTGCTGTAGTGTTTGACAGAAAGGTGATGAACCTTATCCTGTTGTTGATTAAAAATGATTGAGCCTTTGAGAAGACACCCTTTAAAACCCAACCATGACACCATCGTCTCTCACCAGTTAACCTGTTTGCATGTGAAATGTAAACAGCTTATTACATCCCATTAAGTAAATGAGCTAAAACAAAAACTCAAATATTCAACTCTAGATCTCTGGCTGCCTCTGCCTTACAAAAGAGCCAGATTAAGGCTTTCATTTCATAGAAAGTCATTTTGAGTCGAAGACCAAACATCTATTTAGCACCGCTACTGATTGGATTTGATGATGGCTGTTCCTGATATTAGTGTTGAAACAAGCTCAGGTTACCTTGAAGCAATGCCAGGAGGTTTGTTGTCATGGTTGCTGCACTAGCTGGCTGGTTTTGATCTGCTGATATTCATGATACTGTGTGGAGACAGTAAGTGGTTGGAGAGGTTGTGTATTATGTAGCATATCTAAATGAACAAAACAAAGGAATAAAGAATCAGAATAAATTAATAAAAGAGTTAATTTCTCTCAAGTATGGGTAACTAAAACCTTTGTCATACAAAGAAATACAAATCAAAAATTCTGCTTCTAGCTTTACTGTAGAAACAGAGTTAGGGAAAAGCCAGGTAATTTCTCCTCCCAACACAGACTTTGGATACAAGTTCCTATTTTCCACAAGCTGTATTCAGTGACGCAGACATCACATTATTATCCACGTCAGCGGTTTAGCTGAAGTGTTTCGATCACAGACCAAACAAATGGACAAACACACTGTGAATTCTGAACACATACGTCACCGGATTCGAATCTGGTTTCTCTAAGAACCTCAAGGACTCAGAAAAGAAAAGAAAAAAACAACAACTTGATAACACATACCCTACAATGTTAACATTGCTGCTGAGGTGCTATGTTAAAGCCATGAGGATGTATTGTCGCCGTTCTTAAAATGACCCATGGTGAACCCTAGAAAAATGTATTTCAATGCTATCCTAAAGACAAGGACCTTGCCAATCCTCATGAGGTATACATTAAGATGACTGTACAACGTGACTAGGTATTCACCACCGTCTGGTAGCCGGGGTCTGGGCAGCCTGAACAGAGTGTAGTTATCTCATGGTGACCTAGAACAGGAGTTAAACAGCCGTTAGTAATGCACCTTCAGTCAGGCATGAGCATGACTTCTCTTAAGGAAAAGGAGGTGGCTGTATCCATGTTCCTCTCCTTCTCTGCCTATGCATTATTTGAAAATAGCTTCTCTTTCAGCTTGCCTTCATTCATAAGAAAGCTGACTTCCTGATGTGATCCTCAGGCTTACAGAAGGAATCACTGTTGTTATTTAGATGATAGAAAGCTAATAAATCATCGCTGCACCAACATATGAGAAGTTTCTTTTTCGCTCAAAAAAGTGGGACACTTGTGTTATATATATATTAGATTTTTCATTCCAACCTCTATGAGCATCCAATTTTTTCTCGGTTGTCACGCTAGTATCGTCTGATTCAACTAGAATAATGAAAAATTAAAAAGGCAAATCTTTGACTCCCCTTTTTAAGTGATGAAATTTTCATGGGATGGTATGCAAGCCAGGCATTTCTCTAAGTTTCTGGAATGATTGGCCTCGGTGTTTTAGTCTAGTAAAGGGACTAAAACCCTTAGTTGCTTCTTCATTACAGATATAATCTGTAGAAGAGGAATCAGCTCTTAAAATTATTTGTATTTCTGTTGATGGAGGTCAAACTTATCCACCACTGTGGCCCTATAAACATCTTGAATGCGGCCCTGTGACTTGATCAGTAAGTACAGTAATGTGACGCCTAATTGTTGTAGACCGTTCGTAAGCTCTTCTCCCTTGTCATCTCAGCAGACAGAGGCAGATAAACCAGGTCAGTGTAAACATGGCTAAGATAGCCATACAACATTCATGAGGCTCGCCATGTTTAACGAGAACCCTGGGACTTGTATTCATACAAGGAGGGGTGGCTCAATGTGGCGAACGACGGAGCTTCTTTTTTTTTTGTTGTCTTTGTTTTGGCTAGGTCTGCCCCTCTGAATGAATTACCCGAATATATTTGTGTTTTTAGAGGAAATGCGTCTCATGAAAACTGTCGCACTGAGCCAGGCCATCCATGTCTCCCACGGAGATCACACGCTGAAATATTCATAGGGTGCCTGTTTTCTTTCTCACCCTGAAGAAAAAAGAAGAAGAAGTGGAGTTTTCACAACAGAATAGGCTTTGTGTCTGGTTTAAGTTTTTCATATCTGTGATGCTCTGCAGTCAATGTGAGTTTCACACCATAGGGAGAAGAAGGGAGAGTCTTTGGCCTGCCTTCTATAACAGGAGGATGTGAGTGGAAGGATGTTTCTCCCTTCATCTTTAACTAATCTTCTCTGGAGAGCCGCAGTTGATGTGGGGATCCTCTGAGCTTTTAGCATCGATCTGTGGGATTTGGAGAAGGAAGTTAGGGAGAAGTTTCTAATGTTTTCTTTAAGAGTTCACACAGGGATGCTTTGAATTTAACAGTGTTTACTTGATTTAAATTTATGCAAACCATGTGCTCAAACTCTTTGTTTACACATATCAATGGTATACACTCCTGGGATTAGGGTAAATTACTTGTCAGACGTTGACAGTGTTGCTTGGTTTTTCCACTGCCCAGATGGATTTACATTTTGGTGACTAAGTCATAATGTATATGTGTTACATTAGTATTGCACCGCTGCTCACAGACTCCCAGTTGGGTAACGAACTGTTCTTCTCAATCTGATTCATCAAGACAGTTAAGGACAACCAGTCTTTGTCTTTGAACGTGTTCTTTATTTGCAAGCAATCATGATCATCTCATCTAAATTAAAAAGACAGAAATATACTCTTCATATTTTTAGTGGAATTCTGATTTTAAATCAATTTGGCTCAATCTCTAGACAGCACTTATTAAAGTACTCTGCATTGTACTAAATTCAAATTACAGTATTTTCCGCACTATAAGGCGCACCTTCAATGAATCATCTTTTTAAACCTTTTTTATATATAAAACGCACTGGATTATAAGGTGTACCTTCAATGAATGGCCTATTTCAAAAAAAATTTCACAAATAAGGCCCACTAGATTATAAGGTGCACTGTCGGTTTTTGAGAAAATTAAAGGCTTTTAGGTGCGTCTTATAGTGGGGAAAATACTGTTACTAACTCCACCTTGGATATTCATCATGGTACATCGATAATTATTTTGCAGATCTTCAAATGATGCTCATGTGTATAAAATTTTGTGATACTACAGTAGGTTAAATTCTTATTGGGTGCTGTCTCTTTGAATGTTACTTTGGGCGACCTGAAAGCCGTTCTTACCCAGATCAGCTTACAATTTCTTGACAAGTTTCCAATTCTTTTAAGTGTCCAAGCATTCAGGCACCATAACATAAACTCCCTGTTTCTTGGCAAAACATAAAAATTCCCTATGTATGATTTCACCTTGCAGCTTTTGTGTAAACTATTCATAAATTTTCATTATTATCATTTTACTGCTCTACCGAACTGATTTTTACTAAATTCACCTTAATACTCATGTGATACACTTGTACAAAAATTCACACTCCAAGGTAAAAAATTTTTTGCCGGGGATGCCTTTTTATACATGTATTGTTCAGTCTCAAAAAATAGTAATTTCAAAACAATTTATGGTGATGGTGCTTGGAAATAAACTAAGTCATTCAATCTATGATATGGATATTGATCAATAACTGGACTAGTAACGGACTAAGTTCAATTTTGCGAGTCTCTTGGTCTGAAGAATAGTCAGGTAGTCCTAATTAGTTTTACTGTTAGTAAAATAAGGACTTTACTGTGAGTGTAAAGTCCTGTACTACGTGGTGATAAAGTCCCATTCAAGCTTTTAAATGCTTATTACATTGTGAAGTGTCAGTAGAGTAGAATATAGGACGAGCCTCTTGAGTTCTGTTAGCTGTCCAAAAGACTGATTTCTGTTTCAGCTAAAAGGTCCCCAAAGAAATTCTGTTTGGCAGCTTTCTGCAGGCCGGTTCAAGACCCGTGTTGAGTAAGAATTTCAAAAAAGAACCTGAAATTGTAACTTCTGAATTTGTGTTGTCCTGCAGCCCAACGATCCAGTGACAAATATCTGTCAAGCAGCTGACAAACAGCTCTTTACCCTGGTGGAGTGGGCCAAGAGGATCCCTCACTTTTCTGAGCTGCCCCTTGATGACCAGGTCATCCTTCTACGAGCAGGTACATCATATTTACCACGGAAGTCCTTAAAATCCATCATTTTGTGAGCAAATAATCTAATAATAAAACAAAAACACATAGAATAAAATGTTATTGGTCGTGTAAGAAATTGCATTTGTCATAAGGAACCCTTTTGAGGTAAAGACGTGAACTGAACAAGAGTTAGAATCTGGTACAAATATGCACAAAAACTGATAACTGAGTCAGACATCATATCTTCTTTTTTTTCTTTGATATTTGGATAAATAATGAGTATATATTACTGATACGAATCGTACACCATGAAAATATTATGTTTTACATGAAATAAATTATTTTGTTAATATTTAATTGCTTCTCCTTTGGTAAATATGTTTATTTGAAGGGAGCAAGCCACTGTTTTATAAGATATTAAAATGACTAGCAGTGTAATACTTTATTTTTATAATAAACGGTAGACATAAAATCCTTGAAACATGTTTTAGCCGATAACAATCTCAGGAAATAAAATTGGAGCTGCTTGCATAAGTTCCCTATTTCTATCTGTATCTAGGTAGAGAAACCGAAACGACAGAAAACAATTGAATAGATGTGGCCATAACCATGAAATCCTGTCTTAGTCATGTGACTAAGATAGCCACACCCACCAATACCATTTCTTTGCGTTGTGTGTTTTTCCTTTGAGTGGAAAAACAAGCCAGCCACTCAGCATCACAGAGACCTAAAAACATTCAGTAGCATCACATGCAAAAAGGTCTTCTGGGTTCTTTCCACACACTGTCCTTGCTGCCTGCCTGTCTCTCCAAATGACACCGTTATGTTCTTAACCCACCTTGAGGGAAAAACAGACTGCACACCCATCCTGTGGTTAAGCACATATATGATGGAGAGACTTCAGCAAAGCATTGAGAGACATTATTCTGTAGAGCTCATCTCTTCTCCACTCTCAGGTTTTCTATAAATAACCACTTTAGTTCTGCTGTATAACACATAAAAGCTTCCCTCCTCTCATGCCCAACTCAACTCAGGGGAGAAGAGGCGAGTGTTGCCAGGCAGAACAGTTAAAGGAGCCCTGTCACTCAAAAGGTGTCTTGTGTCTCCTGTGCGCCCTGTGTCAAGCCCATGCTTTGGCACTTCAAGTCTGTTGTCGTTATTGTGATGGCAGGCGCAGTTCATCCCTTTTTACACGCTTGTCTCTTCAGAAAGCATGATTCAAATGTTTTGGTAATAACCTGATGCCTGTGCTGGAGAAAGCTGCATGCTTTTACCGCTGCAGTTTAATTGATTCATTGGAATTCCCTCTTTGTTGTCAGTTTTGAATGCTGTGTGAACTTTTGTACAGGGATTTGCTTGTGCCCTCCCCCCCGTCTCATTTCTCTTCCATCTCTCTCCTCATCTCTTCCACAGGTTGGAATGAACTCCTCATTGCATCATTTTCACACCGTTCAATAGCGATTAAAGATGGGATCCTGTTGGCGACGGGGCTTCATGTCCACCGCAACAGCGCCCATAGTGCTGGAGTGGGGGCCATCTTTGACAGGTCAGTTTTAGCGTTTATTCACGTAACTTCTTTACACTCAAGTTTAACTATCTGCATGCTGCAGCTGGAATATTGTAGGTGTTGTTTTTTAATCAAAACATCGGGGACTTATGCAGTTTAAATAATAGCTTCATGTAAGATATATATTTTTATGGTAAATAAAAAAACAATAAATTAATTGAACAATTAATTAAAAAAAAGTCTGATTCAAGTTATGCAACCAGTTTAAATAAAATTATTCAGTTATTTAAATATTTATTCAACTTTTAAAGAAATGTGAAAATTCATTATTATAATGTTAGAATTTGAGGCATGCTTCAGTTGTTAATTAAGCAAATTGATGAAGGTATTTACTCCAGCACAACGTTGTGGTTTGCTCTGAAGTTGAACTTGATGGCTTCATATTCCGTTAGTAAATTATTAATTTATCATCATACACCCATAATTAAAGCTTAATAGTGACATGCTAGTTATACATTTGGGAATGTTATACTTTTTAAAAAATCAAGCAGCAGTTGGGTATTAATTATTAATTATTACTAGCCAGTGTCTGAACATTTTATTTATTAGTTAACTTTCTTCATTAAGTTGCTAAAAATATATTTTATAATTATACTATTAGGTAGAGATAATAAATAATTTAGGTAGGGGTAATCAATAATTAATCACCTGCTAATAAACCAATAGTCACAACGTCAAACAGCCATTAAAGGGAGTATTTACAAGAATAATGGTTTCATTATTTACAACATAATAAAATTGAAATATCAACACCTTTGAGGAAGCAGCTCAAGAACTAAATCTTCTTCCAGCGTCTTCGGTTTGTTCATCGTTGTACGTCAGAGGTCACATAAAAACACTAAAATATGAAGGAAAAGAAAACAATCCATGCTTGAATCATTGTTTTGGACGTCAGGTAGTAACCAATCGGTGCCTGATCTTACAGCTTTCTGACAGACTAAATTCACAAGAGTCTGTATCTCAGCAGTGGTACGCCTTGAGCCAAGGATTATAAAGGTCACAAAACATGCAAACTAAATATATTTCAGGCCTTTACTGACCCATGTTATTCAACCATTCTTGTCATTAGTGAATTATTTAAAAACAAGTAATTTTGCTGCCCCAAATTCTTATTAACAGCAGTCTGTCTTTTCCTGTCTCCCCCCTCCCATCACCAGCCACTATGCTCAGTCATCAGCATTCACAGCCACGGGACGTTTTTCCATATCTGGACATTAACTGTGACAAGCATTAAGATACAGAGAAGAGATAGTTTCTTTATCGTCTTCTCTCTCCCTCCGCCAAATGAATAAAGAGACTGATTAACTTAAACACTTCAGTCTTTTCTTTCCCTTTTTTTTTTTTTTCTTTTCAGGCCCGTTGTTCCTCCTCAGAGCAAATTGAATTACAATGAGCTAAGAGCTACAGTTGAATTTACCAGATGAGAATGGGAGGGAAAATAAAAAGAGGGTGTGACCAAGTCAAAGAGGGGTGAGGAGTTCGAACGACTCCACGCGCTGACACTCCCACCGGTGACGTCACACGCAGACAGTGGGAGAGCTGGTTTTAGATTACAGCTTGTGTTTACTCTGTGGGTTTCCTTTTATGAAACCCATGTACCAAAAATAATTACTTTGCAGCGTTGTAAACCTTTCCACTCATCAAACTGTGCCGATGTATTTGTTCAAAATAGTTTTGAGTTGGAAAGTAGCTAAACCATATTTTGAATGTACCAGAGTGGGTTCTGGATCATTCCTATGATGCTTAGAACGTGTGCCCATTATACTGTAATGGCTTCTGCAATCTAATGCAACACAGAACAAGTGCAGCAGCCAAGAGGGATTTAATGAGCTGATTGTGATTGAGCCACATGTCTGACTCTGTTCCTCTACAGAGTGCTCACTGAGTTGGTGTCAAAGATGAGGGATATGCAGATGGATAAGACGGAACTGGGGTGTCTCCGAGCCATTGTCCTTTTCAACCCAGGTAACTTTCAATATGTGTAAGCTTTAATTCACTGCTGCAGTTTCACTTGGAAGCAAAACAATCACTTGGAATATCTTAAATGGGTTACAGAAAGAAAAGATGAGTATAAAGGTCGAAGCGATTCAGTTTTAGTTTTGTAGTTTTGAGAAACAGCTTCAAGGGTTTCCAAGCTGCATGTTAAGCATCCACAATATTTATTATTTACAGTATTTTACATGTGTGTGCAACCACATCTTACTTGAACCTTAAAGCTTTCCAGAGAAAAGCAATAAACACAACAGTCTAACACCAACTGTCTGATTGTCTTCCCTCACTCCATCCGTCCACCTTCTCTTTGGTCTTCCTCTTGACTGGTAGCTCCATCCTCAACGCCCTTTTACCAATATACTCACAATCTCTCCTCTGGATATGTCCAAAGCATCCAAGTCTGCTCTGATGCTGTTTTCACCTCCAAGACACTCTTAACTAACTCTTCTTTTAAAATGAACCCTACTCCATTTCTCTTGTGTTCAACAAAATTAAATAAATTAAAATTCATGAATAAATTAATTTAAATTCTGCTCCTAAGCTTCTTGACTTGCTGCCTTTCCCCCTGCTTTCCTGCACACAGTAAATATATCTTCCTCCTAATCATCATGTCAACCACCTCCCTAGGTTTTTTTGTCATAGTCCCCACATTCAAAGTCATCATTTTCAGATCCCGTGTCTTTCCTTTCGTCTTCTCTTTCTGTGTGAGAATCCGCTGTCCACCTCTCCTTCATCTGCGACGTCGACACTGGCTTGTGCCCTCTTAGCGCATGATTGTAATAACTGAATATCACTAGTAGTGTACCTAAAATCTGTGGAGGACCATCAAACTAACCTCTGGTTTATAGCTCTGCAGCTCGCTGTGAAGGGTGTGTTGTGTCTTAAATGCACTCAGAATGGATTCAAGTGGCAGGAAAGATATAACCAGAGCATTCGCAGAAGCCTCTCTGACCATTCCTGAAGCATGAAAACACAAGGCCAGGTTGGGTTTTTGTAGGTTTGAGAAGGACAACAGAAGTAGCAGAGCATTCAGCCATTTATTTGAAAACGACACTAAATAGAAAACAGTGCTTTAGTCTGTTAGATATTCTCAGCTAATTTAGTTTTTATGGTGTTTTCCAATCCACCCAAAAAAGGTGGCAGATTTACTTAAGCCCATGCCTGTCTCCGTCAGCATTCTGCTCTGTATTTAAGCCCCGTCCCAGTGCGCCAGTGTGTACCAAACCAACCTCAGAGTGTGACCCAGGTTTTAATGACTCTGTGGGAGCCTCCCCCCTCTGTCCCT
Source organism: Antennarius maculatus (assembly GCA_013358685.1). Classification (NCBI taxonomy): domain Eukaryota; kingdom Metazoa; phylum Chordata; class Actinopteri; order Lophiiformes; family Antennariidae; genus Antennarius; species Antennarius maculatus. Next base: position 14,728,024 of record CM023623.1, read on the forward strand.
CTGGGGGCCACTGTGGATCTGTTCCATCCAGACATACCGACCTTGTGTTCCACATACAGGCCCAGTGACCTCAGTTCACTTCTCGGCCTGATTCCTTGTTAATTAGGCTTTCGCTGGACTGATCTGAGTAAGAAAGCACAGGGAGGGTTTGTGTGTGTGTGTGTGTGTGTGTGGGGGGGGATCCTTCCTTTCCCACACTGTGATGCTGTCCAATCACTGTCCAATCATTGTTTTGTTGATCAGAATTGTTTATCTGTGACATATTTGTGTTGTTAATTATGGCTAAGGTCCTAACGGTAGGCAGCACAAACAGGACAAGTTGAGTCCTCTCTGTCACAGCGGTTAGGTTTGCTTTTGTTTGTTATTTATTCATGAAATGTTTGTCTTTATCTCCACAGATTCAAAAGGCTTGTCCAACCCCAGTGAGGTAGAAGCGTTGAGAGAGAAAGTGTACGCGTCTTTAGAAGCTTACTGCAAACAGAAGTACCCGGAGCAGCCCGGCAGGTGTGGAAAAATTTTTTTAAAATTATCTGCACACATCTGAGATAAGCTGCAATCACGGATAAAAAGCACGGCTTCAGCTTGCACTTATCCTATTATAACTGTGATGATAATTATAGCCAAGTATCACCGCTATTATACAGTTAATTTCATCTGTACGATAGCTCTGATGATTTCCTGCACAGATGCACTGTGTATAAGAATAATTTTAAATTTTTAATATTGGAGTCCTACTCCTGCTCTGTTGCTGTTTCTTCATATACATTTCCTTCTAACCCTCCTCGGTTCTTTGAGTTTTATCAACTGCATATCATTAATACAGCAGAATGCACACATTTGCATGTACGGGTTCCATCTGTTCGGTACACGCTGTAACCTCACTGTGCTCTCCTGACAATCAGCTGTTGTTGGTCCCAGAAATACTGGGTGGAATAAAGTTTATAAGCTGTCAAAATAAGTAAACAGAGAATATTTTTTTTTATGTTTCTTATGTGAAACTCCTAAATATCTACCACCCAAACTTTTCAGTTTGTTCTGCGAATGTTTGTCATCATGATCATCCACCCCTCTCTCCACCTCCTTCTTCCTGTCCAAGTAATAATACTTTTCCCCTTCTCCTCCTGTGTTGTGACAGATTCGCCAAGCTGTTGCTGCGGTTACCGGCGCTGCGCTCCATCGGCCTCAAGTGTCTAGAGCACTTGTTCTTCTTCAAGCTCATCGGCGACACGCCCATCGACACCTTCCTCATGGAGATGCTAGAAGCCCCGCATCAAATGACATAATAGCAGAAGAGGATTGAGCTCTCCCCCTCTCTTCCTCCCCCCTCTCTTCCCCACCCCCCCGTCTCTCTGCCTTGTATCGGGGAGCAAATATCATCTCCAACAAGGGACAGATCACTTCGAATGGAGGACCTCACCCTTCCTCTGTCCCCTCCCTCTTCTCTTTAGCTCTCCCCTCCCCCCCGTGATGTGTTTCAAATCATCACGTCTATGGGTCTGTTTTATATCTTGTAAAAATATATAAATAAGAAATATATATATGAAAAATCACACGGCAACAGGAGAAGCAACAGTAGACTGAAATAAGGCTGGAGAGGGGACAAAAGAAATGTATTGAGCCATCTTTTCATCCTCGCTTTTCCTGCACCTTGACGAGAAAAAAAAAAAAGTGGATATGATCAGGTTTAAACACCCACAGTTATATACTTACAGGTATTCCAAAAAAATTATGGTGGTGATGTCATACTTGGACACTCAGCGTTGTGATCAGGACAATCGTGGACTAAGAGAGGAGCCCTCACTTCTCTTTCAGGGCTGGACTTACTTCGGGGAGGGAATGGTGTGGGGGGGAGGGGGGGCGCAATACGTCTGCTCAAAGGAACTCCTGCCTGACTCAACTGAACATGTCAGGTCTTGCACTAGCTGTTTTCTAAGCGAGAGCTTTCTGTACTACAACTCAAGAGTTGCGTTAAAAAGACTGCAAGTGCTCAAAAAAAAAAAAAAAAAAACCTCAGGTCTCTACCCAATTCCAACAAATACAACCATGTCTTACTCCATTAGCACTGTGCAACAATCAACACATTAGTTCACTGATCAGTACTTCGGTTATTGTTAATCAACTGAATTTGGGAGAGCTTGTTGTGTACAATCTGTGCAGTCCTGCAGACACGGGAAGATGCAGGCTGCTGTAAAATTAACCGCATTACCTTTATGCTACACGATGCTCTGAAAGACTACCAGTCCTCACAGGAAGCAGCTTTCGTCATCCTGTTAAAATTAACCTCGGTTGTAACGTCCAGGCGATCACAATGGCTGGAAAGCGAGCACAGGACCTCGTCCATCGGGAGACTTTTTTTTTTTTTTAACCAGCCTCCAAGCTCCTCGTCTGTCCTTTTCACCAAACTCTCCGCTTCTTTTATGTGAATGTCTGCACACCATATTCACCTCCACACTCACAAATCCGTCTGCTTGCAACGCGGCGGGTGAGACACCTCATATCTACGTGTACAGGAAGTTACAACCATACGCAGTATTCATGTTGCTTTCAGTTTTCATTTTAACAGCAGCAATGCACGATTACGTCCATCTCATCCCTTCGACTTTCGTTCACTTTATCATCGGTAGGATGTGGGAGAAACGCCTGTCATTGCAGCAGAGCCATTATTTGTTTGTTCGTTTGTTTGTTTGATACTTGGCACTTAACCTCATGACCACAGTCGGATTCTTAAAAAAAGGAGAGCTGGTGTTGTCGTAACAGACCTCCGAGTTCTAATCAGGAACGCCTCAGTTTTTTCTCCTCACCGGGGGGCGCACACACTAGTTCTCGCCGCACTTCTCTGGACAACCGCATCTCGATCCAGTCAACTGAAACCTTAAATATCTTTTCATGTTGTGTTGTAAATATGCTTTGCTGTTCTCTGCTTCCTCTCTTCTGCAAAACTATGCATCATGTACATTTCCAAAGATTGTCTACAGAGTGGATGCATACCGGCTCCAACAGTTTTAAAACAAGTGTTAATTAGGTGTGAGTCTGCTGTAACATTTTCCTGGACTTTCGTTCTAAATTTTTTCCATCGCTGTTTGGCTATTTAATCCAGTTATGGTTTTCTGGTTTATCCATTATTGTCTGACTGATACAAGCAGCTGTTGGCTCACATATGAAATTGGTCAATGTCAACGTGGAACAAAGCATTTAAAGTACAATCACTGAGGATCATTTGAGGACCAAAAGAGAAATCAAGAATGTTTCTTCCTCTGCATATTCTTCAACATCATAAACACCTTGACTCTATCTGGACCCTAATCGTTGCTTTTACCAACCACCAGTAAATTGAGGCGGTTCATGTTGGAGCTGGAGTTGTTGAGTGTGCCATTTGAATAATCATGTCATAATCAAATATTCGCAGATCAAACAAAAATTCACTGGATTTTATTTCAAATACGATGACAAAACTTTTAAAATAAGGTGATTAAAAAATAGCCACGTCAAGTACTTAAAAGTAAAATGGATTTTATTTATTTTATATTCCATGTGCCTAAAAAAAACAACAACAAAAAAAAAAAAAAAATCTGATGAATTTATGTTCTGTAGCATGTACAGTTTAGATGTTAGAACTTTAAAGACATAAATGTACATCTAATGTACGGATGTATGCATTAACAAACTTCACACAGGTGGAGAGAGCTGCAGGTTGTTTGTCCGGCTTGAAACACTTCAAAAGTGTTGTGTTGTGTTTACAAAGCACACAAGTTGTCCTCAGCCTGCCTCGAAAGCTTTGAAAACAACTCTTAAGAGTTAAAGTAATCCACAGAGCTGCAACAGGAGCTTTTATAGGTTTGGTGGTGGCACCTCCTCCACCCCCAGAATTATACTCTGATTGCATTGTTTAATTTATCAGCATATTAAATGACAATAATGAAGTCGGAAAAATTATTCTGGTGGCACCATCAGGACTCCATGGAGGTGTCGAAGCTGACCTAGTGGACTTTTTTACTTCCTGACTTGGTTCCAGTTTCAGTCGAGGGGCTCTCTAATGATCCACAGATGATCAAATTATCTAATGAAGAGAAAGAAAAGCTTTGTTTCAGACGCTCACATGTCAAAGTCTCCACCCCGTCAGATGTGGATGACAGATGTGGATGGCAGTTAAGCTGGGAGCTCCCTCTAGTGGGGAGAAAGCGACACTGCAACAGTACTTGAATTTTTCTCATTTTCAATCCAACATAAAGGTGGCTCTTACAGCATCATCATTATTATCGTCATCATCACCTTCATCAACACTGTTCCTCGTGATTTTCACAAGAGCACCTCTCAGAGTCTGTGCTTATTGAAGCTGGGAAAGGAGCAATAATGTTGGTGTGGCTTGAAGTAGGGCTCAATATTTTAATTGAGATGGCCGGTGTTATCACAATCGACTGCCAGTTTGAGATCAGTTATCATCCCACAAAGGTTCTTTTTTGAGACAAAAAAGGATGGCAATTTTTTTTAAAGTAATTGTCTTTTTTCTTAATGTTGCCAAACTCTGTTAAAAGCTACAGCAAATATTAAACCGTGTACGTTTCCATCTCATTTGCCCCACTTTAAGGAGAATGTCCTCTCATTTCCTGAAGTCTGACGTCTCCTCCTTGTAGTTTACTGTGACTGGTCTCTGAAGCCATATGGTGGATGATGTGCAAGGTTTCTCCCTGCAGGAGGCGAACAGTGGACTTGACAAAGGATCACCCGTGTAGAATGACGACCTACACGAATGCTTTATAACATAAAGCTATATTTTGTTAATATGTACATGTGTATATATTTATAAATATATATCAGCAGATCTGTTCCTTGAGCAATTCCAGCATTGAAAGAGGGAGACGAGTCTTTCAGACCAAACAATTCTAAACCAACTCAGTGTTTTTCTTTCCAGTGTTTTCTGAGGGATTTTTGCATTTTTCAACTTTGACTTTGTTGAATCAGGCCCTGATCAACCAGCAGAATCGCAGCAGCTCTAAACAGAACCAGCTTCTTCTCACTAGTTTACGGGACCTCAAAAAAGAAAACTACAAACCCTCCAAAATGTGTTGCTTGGCAGTCGCGTTAAAAAAGTGTAATCAGGAAAAGCTGAGCTTGTGACACAATCAATGCTTTCTTTGTTGCATAGACCATATTAACGTCCAAGTGAAACGAAAAGTAACACTTGGAAAAAAGATCTATTTTTGTACAAAGGTAATTTTATCCCTCGCTTGTGTACTTTGTTCTTTCCCTTTTCTCGTGTTGGATATGTTGTGGAAAAGCTTATTGAATGAGATGATTTTCAGACGAAAGACAAGTCACCGCTGGCTTTGGCATCTTGGTAACTGTCGCCTTTACTTTGCCCATGTTCAACCTGTCGCTGCAATGTCCCTTTCATTATATTTTTTGTTTATTTTTAAAGAGATGAAATTTTATCATCTGTTCTTTGTGGATTGTTCTGATGTTCTTTCATGGACAGAAAAAAACGTTATTAAAAAACTCAAAGTGATCTCGACTGTCACCTTTTGTCTGGTTGTGATGTCAAATTTGTCTTTCAGTCAAGTGAAACTTACAAAAAGTGGCTTTATTAAGATGCGGGTTACAGCTGTCAGATGCAAAACATGTTCCACAAAATCCAGGCCGATTACAGAGAACATACGCCGTTAGCTTTGTGTTCAGAAATACAAGCAGAAGAGAACAGGAAAAACGAGAATAGCTAAAAATAAATTGACGCGTCAATGGAATATGTACAAACCCTACAATACAAAACTGCATTTGGTCACGGTATAAACAATAAAACTAGACATCTTACGCCTTAAAGGGGATAAAGTTGATGCCTCAAATAATATGGAATTTTTTTTTTCCCATTCCAAATTAACCAACAGCCTGCAGGACCAACTGTGGATTCGTACTGCGTGCGGCTGGTGAGTCTCATTTGGTTCTCCTTGCTGAATTTCAATACCTGAAAACACCTCAGCTTTCAGGTCACGTGTTAGAAAACAAGTTCTTTTCTCCTTACAGCAAAAAACTGGAAAGAAAAAAAGATGAAAAAAATGGCCAAAAAGATTGAAAAGGGCTTAACAGTCGCTCCTCCACAGCTTGATGGTCTTGTCATTTTCTAAAGCTGCAGATGCGATGATGTTCTCTGTCGGGTGACAGGCAGTGGATATGACGACGTCTGAAAGGCAAGATGAGACGGATTAGAAATCTGAGAGCACGTTTCATAAAAAACACTATTTACACATTCACAAATAAAGGACAGCATGATGTGGCATGGTTCTGCATTTTATCTAATCATAGCTGAAAGGAAATATAGCTGACGCACAACAGCGTCGGCCTATTGTGACTCAAATCTACCTGTGTGGCCCTGCAGCTTCTGCACGATCTCTTTCGTCTGCAAGTTCCAGATATAAACCATGTTGTCCTCGGAGCCTGACACGATCCACTGCAAGAGAACAACGCGCGCCCATCATTTCAAGAAGGTACCGATAACATAAACACACAATTTGTGGAGGTGAGGCATGAACTGCCAGCAGGATTAGCATTAAAAGAAACTCAACACAAGTCACTCGTCTTACCTTTCCACCGGTGACGGAGAAATTTGCAAATATGCAGTACTTCTCATTCTTATGGCCGGTGTAAGTTTTCAAGCACTGGAATATATGAAGAACAATGGACAGTTATGTGTCCTCATTAAAAAAAGAATCTTTAGCATAAAAAAAAAGCACTGAAACATTTATAAGGTACTGAATACTTAAAGATAATTATGCAATCCTCCACAGCAATTCCATTAAATACTTTCATGAATAATAAATGTCACCGGACTAGTTATGGCTTAACCAAAGATCAACACCAGAATTATTCACTTACAGGTAGTCCTCAACTTACAAACATTCAGAGATACAAACAATTGCACGCCCCCCTATCGGACGACTGTTCTACAGTTCCCCTTTCTGCCCCAACCCCAGCGGGGGCAGGACCGCTACTTTCACGCAGCTCCAACACTTGTTTTCCCCTCTTGTTGTTGTTTATTGTTGTTTAGTGGTTCTGATTTTGCATTGTGTATGTTTTTATTCTAATTTATTATACAGTAACCTGATAATATGTGCTTTTAAAGGTTTTCTAGTGACTTTAAGAGTCCAATATTTGTGGTGGACCGATATAAAGCCCAGTGAAATGACCTAAAGTTGATTATTTGACCATGTATTTTTTGAAAACCAACGTATAATCGAAAATGACATCTCAAAACGACCTGTACATTTATTTTATTCTGTGTTTTATGTTGTGCAATTGTTTCTCGTAGGTATTAAGGAATAGCACTTCCGTATTTAGAATAGTAATGGCATTTAAATGACATCAAATGGTGATTATAGCTTAGAATTTAATAAATAACAACTTACAAACAATTCAACTTACCAACAACCTTTCGGAATTCTAATTAACAGCCATGTTACCAGAAAAGTTAAGAAACTATCCCCAAGGTGTATGAAAACATTAGCTAATAATTTCCATATCAGGTTTTGAAAAAATATTAAAATATATCCCATTTCATAATTTATGCCAGCAGCAAATTTCAAAAAAGTTGGAAAAAAAAGAAAAGATTTTGTATGGCGACAAAACAAAATAACTGATGGAATATGTCAAAAACTAAGTCAAAAGGTGAGTAACAAGATTGGGTAAAAAAAAAAGACTTTCTGAGGTAAATGGTTTAGTAAAAGAAACTCACCTTTCCTTTGCTGTAGTCCCACAGCTTCAGAGTGCTGAAATGTGAACAAAACCACAGCTGTTTAACGAATCACATCAAACCTAAAAAACTTGTTTCATGTGCATTTTGTTTGTATGCTGCTCAAGCAGACGAGCGCTTATTCCAGACTCATCCTGCCACCTGCTGGTGACGGCAGGAAACTGGAGCAGACAAACTGGTGAACGACAAAGAAGGTTAATCAATACTCACTTATCCAGTGTAGCAGCCAGGATGTATTTACCATTGGGGGAAAACTTCACAAACGACACTGGAGGGTTGTCATCGTCTGAAAAACAACAAACAATTACAACTTCTTTATTTTTATATTATATATATATATATATAAAAATCAAGTGAAAATCTACCCAGTCATTAGAGTAGAAAAGTCCTGAAAGCTCTGCGCTGACAGGTTTACGTTACCTATGAGCGTCTTCAAACACTGCCCCGATGCCGTGTCCCAGATTCGGCTGCACATGTAAATCAAAATAATATTTCATCAGGGGTTAGTTATTGAGGCATTTTATTGTCATGTAACGACTAAATGAAGCGTGACTGGATGTCGAGGTGGAGGAGTAAGCGAGCTACGTGTGTTCGGGTGATGTTCCAACATTTTCAGGAGTCGAACTGTAACAGCTGCCAGGAAAACCAGATGAACTGGTTTCTTTATTCGCAAGAGCTGAATTGTGTCTGCAGAGACACAACAGCTGTCAAAGACAGCGACAGCAGCAGGCTCATTACAACTGTAATATCATTTTAATGAAAGTAATAGAGCTGCTGTTTGTTTTTCACGTAGAGCAATCAGATATCCAGCATATGGAAACAACATATGTCCCGCATTAACCTTCACGAACGGAACGCTTTGGATGAGCATTCATCAATCAATCACGGCGTCGGCCCCGAACGATCGATGTTGACAAGGCAGCTGCCAGGATACGAACCGCAAAAACGCAGCCAGCTGTCTGCCGTACACTCCAGTAGAAAAGAAATGCATGCATGCTGGATTGATGCTGTTTAGCATTTTAGCTTCTGCACCGCAGCAATAAAAATAGGGGAAAAAATAACTTTACTAAACTATGACCAGACGTCACCTGAAGATGTGGCTTGATGCCGAAGGTTCTGCATGGAATCGGTTTAGTTAATGACTGATTTATGAACTAATAAACTCAAGTTAAGTGTAGGGGTGAGTAGATAATGACTCCATTGTCTTATTGGAATAAACATTTCCATTAAACTCTGGTATTTTATGAAGCACTTATCCTTTTTTCAATCTAGTATGTACAAAACAAAATGTTCGTCACACTCTGATCCATTCGGAGGATTTTTTTGTGTTTTAAACTGAGCGTTCTGTACGTGTCCAACACTGATCCGCCCTCTCTTTTTTAAAACACGAGCAGCTGCTGAGAGAATGGCGCAAGTTTGTTCTCACCACAGGCCGTCGTAGCTGCTTGACACGATCAGCGAGCCGTCTCTGTTGAAATGAACCTGCGAGCAGAGATGTATCATTAACATTAGCGGTGTGACGTTAAACACACACACACACACACACACACACACAAAAAAAAAAGTTCCACCAGTGTTGAGCTTTAGCTTACGGCCGAGACGGGGTCGGAATGGGCCGGCAACGTTTTCAAACATTTCCCGGTCTTCACATCCCATATCCGTACGCTCTCATCAAACTAGAAGCAAAAAAAAACCCAAAAAACAAATATACATCAATCATGATTTAGTTTTATTAACATCCACCCAGACAGGAGCGCTTAAGCATAAAAAAGAAAAAAAAAAAAGTCTGACATCTGTTTTCCATGTACCGGTCGTTTTCAGGTCGTACTCACCGATCCTGACACTATGAGGTTGGACTGGGGGTTGAAGTTGCAGCAGAAGACGTAGTTGCTGTGACCTTTTAGAGTTTTCAAGCATTTTCCCTAGATGAAAGAAAAACAGCCTAAATGTCACATCCTCAGCACCAACAAAGACGGTAATGTTTCTCATTCAAGGCAACCTTTAGCTTCTAATGTGGTGAGAAATTGTAGCTTTAATGGTGATTGAAGTTTTACATCAACAGACACTACACACACACACACACACACACTGGAAACACTGTACGCAACCAGTCCTACAAATCACAGTCTAGTCTTTATCCACAGCAGTCAGGAGCTTTTTCTAAGAAAAAACGAGTGTTTTGAAAAGTAAAAATAAAAAGTAAAAAGCATGCTGAGGCCACCGGACGAATCTATTCTTGCTCTATCCAACGTTCAATCTTGCATTCACTGCTATCTTTATCAGCATTATGTTGGCTGGAACTTCATTCATTCTTCCTCTAAAAATTGTCTTTCTTCAGCTTTCTGTTACGAGTGACGCCTGAATGTCATTTCAAGTCAGCTGATCCTGTAATGAAATCTCCTGAGGCCAGCCTTCACCCCCCCGTCAGTGAATCTTATCCACCTTGATCCTATCACTGATTGATCACTTTTTGCCCCTCTGACCACCTTTGATGGATTCTGATCCTTGCAGACCAGGAACGCCCCAGAAGAGCTGCCGTTTTGGAGATGTTCTGACCCAGACGTCTAGCTTGTCAAACTTCTGCTTCTAACACATCAACTTTGAGGACAAAATGGTCACTTGCTGTCGCTAATCAGATCATCTTTGTCATAATTTTATAGATTATCAGTGAATGTTAAATCAGCGACTTTGGTTTAGCACCAGTGTGAAGCTCCTTTAAACGCAAACTTACACGGAGCACAATGATTTTAATGCTGCTGATTGAAAACTTGTATGAAAAAATTGTCGATGCAACATCAAGGAAAGCTTTCAAGGAGCTATGCATCACAAACTTGAGCGTCAATAAATAGTTGATCTCCTCTCTTACTGAGCTGACGTCCCAGATCTTGAGGGTTTTGTCATCAGACGCAGACACCAGCAAGTTGGAGTCGGAAGACCAGGCCACATCGGAGATACCCTACATATTCAGGGGAGCAAAAAAAGAGGTAAAGATTGAACCAACATGAATGCAGCAAGAAAAAAAATATTCATATTAGCATTCAGATATACAGTAATCCTATTGAAACGCAGTGGTATTGATTTCCACTGGCGTAACAATAAAACACTGCAGCAGTGAAGACAGAATCTGTTCAACTCACCAGCTTGTGTCCAGATATGGTTTTCTCAAACTTGCCATCATACGCACCCCAGATTTTAATCAGTTTATCAGCAGCTGTAAAGACAAGATCAACACGGATTCAGTGCAAATGAAGCATCCACTAGTCGTGGTTCACTGCAGGACATTCTCTATAATAACACCGATGGAGATAAACGCAGTAAAGCTGCAGTAATTGCTCGGTTAATTGACTTACTGAATATACAGAATATAAAAATATTTCCAGCTCCTCAAAGGTGATATTTTGATGATAAATTAAAACTAAAGCCGCCCCCTTTAGCTGTGAAATACTGCAGACGCCACTCCTGATCACGAGATTTTGATGAATCGTTGGTGGCTGAATGAAAATAACTGACAGGCATCCTAATATGAGGGTAACAAGAACCATAAAGGGGACTGGGAAAAAGGACTCACATGAGCTGGCCAGCCATTCTCCACTGGGGCTGAATTTAACAGAGGACACAGCTTTAGTGTGTCCCGCTAACGTGAACTTCAGGCTGTAGTTTGGTTTGGCAGGTGCAGACTGTAAATAGGAAAAAAAAAAAAAATTGTCAAAATCTGACAAATGACCAAATTTTATTTATCGTGCATAAATGACACAAATAAGATCTTAAATGTTTCTATATCCCACCCCGATATTTAAACATGTCACCTTGCTTTGACTGGTGGCTGCTGTTGGGACAACTGGAGGTTTTGTGTCGGTCTCTGGTTTCTTATCTTCTGTTGCCATGGTAAGGAGATGAACATATACTGAGCAAAAAAACCTGACAGAAGAAACATGAAATGTTATTTTATCATTCAAAGAGCAACAACACAAACAACAATTAGCATAGAGTCTGAGAAGACGTGTGTGTGTGTGTGTGTGTGTATGTGTGAAAACAGTGCAGAGATAAAACTAACGATAAAAAAAACTTAATGTCTGAGACCTCTGATCCCTCAGGTGGCACTGCATTGCTATGAAGCACATTAGTGGGTCTAGAGAAAGCTCTTGTCAGTAAAAGCTGGTCATTGCTGCATCTACAAATACGAGTCTCAACCATTTGAGACATAACTGCTATCAGCAACATCCAGAAAAGTTGTCAACTTCTCCTGGCCCAAACAAGCACAAAGACCAAATGTATTTTGATCTGATAAGTCCACATTAAAAAAAAAAATAAAAAAAATTAGATATCATTAATGGAAACCCATTCAATTTATTACCAGGCCAGAGTTCTAACTCCAGTATCCGTGGAGAATGGGATCGTCCATGAGGTAACTTGCAGATCAAGAAAAGGTTCCAACCAGAAAATGCCTTCTTTTTTTTTTTTTTTTTTTTTTTTAAGAGAGAAATGTCCAGAAAGGACAAAGAAGCCTCATCCTTTTTCATTCCAAAAACAGGGCTTGGGATTAAAAGAGTGAACTGTTTTTAGAATTGCAATAGTCATTCATATTTGGGTTTGTAATGTGTTCGTCCATTCATTAATGTTCATCGTACAATGAAAGCTATCAAAAAATCTCTATGGCAACACTGTCGATGGTAAATGATGCAATTTTATGTACCAGGAAAGGCGTGCAGCTGCTTTCACATGAAATAGGGCTATTTTAGCTACCATTTAGCTAGCTAATGTTGGATAAACGTTAAATGTGTCCGTCGGCTTTACAAATAAATACGTTTACAGTCAGTTAAGTTTATAGAAGTAAACAAGTGGTATTAATAGTATATACCTGACTTGAATTTCAATTCAAATGCAATTAAATAAAACAAGAGGGGACGTCAAACAAAAGGGCCTTCGCAGAGGAATTCAACTGATTCCGTAGATATTAGTGCTTATTTTAACATTACATATTCGTAGCACGATAGAAATCACTAAAAAAAACAAGATGTTTAATCAACTGATTTTCTCACAACTGCAAATTAAGACAAATCTGGTGGTGCAGGCCTCCGTTTTAGGAACATTAACGCTGTTGACAAACTGGCTGATCTTCCACGGAGGGGCCCTCCATTCAAACAATGAGCAGCCCGTTAGAAGCTCATACTCACGGGAATTGAATGTTGCTCCGCAGTCGGAGTGGTAGTCCACGAAAAGAGCAAAAATGTACACTTTTGTATGTTCAGACGATCATTGGAAACCCAATAATCATCAGTCTTGTTACTGCAAGTCTGACTGTGGAGAGAAGCGGGGGAATGTGGCGAAGTGTGCTTCTTTGCGCATGCGCGTTAGTATTAAAAGGAACGGAAGGTAATGAGGGACAAAATACTCTCAAAGAAACTGTATGTATTTTGCGAATGTATTTCAGATTAAAATTTCCTTTAATTATCTGCAATAACGGTCACTCTAGTGTCTCTAATGCAAGTCAACGTATTTTTAGGAAATGCGTTCAGAATACATTTACAAAATAAATAGTTACTATTATCCTTAAGTATATTTTAGTTAACTGGTATTTGGAATAATCTGTGCAGGAACAAACCCAAAAAAAAAGAAACCGTTAAACTTTCTATGAAAACTCCGGTGACGTTAAAGATGATCTGAAACACGCTGCATTAATGGCGACTTGAAAAAAAAAAAAGTTTCCTTGAAACTTGTACTCTGAATTTACTCCCATCAAATTAAAGGAAAATGTTTAGCAAAGTTTGTTAAACTGCGGTTTCGACCCTCCCCGCTCCAGCACGGTAGGCGGCGGTGTCCCCCTCTCCCCCCGACTCTCAGACAGTCAGTGAGGCTAAACGCGGCTCTCCTCCCCGCAGGAGCAGCAGGTTAGTTTGTTGCTGGAAACGATCGTTTTTTGTTTTTTTTTTTAACCGTACGCCCGTTAATAACGTTTTCAGCCGAGTTCCAAACGAGTTCTCCGGTTTGTTAGCTTGAAAACTCCACTGAAGCTGCGCAGCCCCTTTCAACTGTGTCCGCTCACACTTTTAAACTCTGGTTCCTAAAGTCACGGCTCCATGTTTTCTCCAGTGACATGAAACTTGTTGGAATTTGAAGACGGCTAATATTGACACTGTCTGCGGCTGCTTCGTTGGAGTCTGACTGTGGAAATGTTTCCCTCATAACTTTTGTCACTTAGTCCAGTTAATAGATCACCGCAGCCCGGCTAGCGCTAGCGCTCCATCAATGATTAGCTTTCCCGCATTAATGTCAACACTGTCCGGGTGTTAGCCCTCCGAGCGGCGGCCTGGAGGGATTCAGGGTTCAGCGGTTACTGGTGTAGTTAAATGTAATAAAGAATATAATTTTTTTAATTAATTGTTACATAAAGGATTAATAATCCATAATAATAATCCACGTTTTATACTCACTTTATTCTGTTACTGCAGCTTTTGTCGAGTTGATGGACCGAGATGAGGAATGCTAGAATATGGAGTTACTTCCCATGTAAATAGTAAATTTTCAGAGTAATTCTAGTGAACCACCAAACACGGGCTCCTCTGGCTTCTTCAGACTGATTAGAAACGGTTAAATCGATCACACCAGGTGTAAACACCAGGCTACCAGATCGGATCAGGGCTTTGAACCACAATGTTTTGCCAATCAGTTCGTTCCGAACAGAAACAGAATTAGAACGTTTACGGTTTTACGTTCTACTCAGGAATTAACTAACTAACTAACTAGGTTTTGAACAAAGTAGGGTCCAAACAAACTAGGTTTTGAACTGACTAGGTTTTTAATCACTTAACATAAACAGTATTTATGTTGTTATTTGATTATTGTTTATGTTTACACTGTATGTTTACACTTTTACACCAATCCTGCTTTGTGTGCTTTCAATTGCCCTTTGGGGACAAATAAAGTTTTTTTGAATTGAATTGACGTACCTGAACTGGTGACTTTTTGGTCATTTGGGACAAAAAATTTGCACACAGTATATCATATCATGTCAGATGAGAGTGTTTTAGGGAATATCCAAATATCCAGCCTCCTGTGAATGACAAAAATCAACATTCTCCACACTGGTACTTGATGAAAGCACTTCTCTGACTAAATTTGAGGCAGAGTGATGAGAGTATGTCACACAATCAGAAGACAAACATATAGTTTCCTGTTTCCACTAGGTGGCCCTACGACTGTGGGTGAGTATTGTCACCCCTGTTTCAACAGGACACTAACGTGGAGATAAGGGCAGACAGACATGGATCATGCAGTTCTAACTCTTTTTCTCTTTCAGAGCACCAATGTTCTCATTACTCTGATCTCTTTGTCCAGCTGTCACCATCATGTCGACGGACACAGACCCCCCACCGCTGGTCAATCCACCCCCTCCTGAGGTGACCAACCCCAGCAAGCCAGGCCGGAAGACCAACCAGCTGCAGTACTTGCAGAATGTAGTCATCAGATCTCTGTGGCGGCACCCGTTTGCCTGGCCCTTTTACAAGCCTGTTGATGCGGTCGGTCTGGGATTAACGGTGAGTTGTCTTGAAATCCTTAGTAAATTTTTTTTTTTTTTAGTTTCAGATTAATGAACTGATCTGTCACTGCTGTGAAGCTGCTTATAAATCCTTGACCCTCCTCCGTTTATATGTTTCACTGCCGCTAATGATGATGATGTTGAAGTTTCTTGCTTGGTGTTGTTTGTTCCCCTTGTCCTCGTGCAAATCTCACGAGGAAGAAGGAAATCAACAAAGGGCTGTAACTATCTAGAGATCCTGAAATCTGGCGTCACGCTCTGTCTCATCCAGTATTTACAGTGCATACCATGTATAAATAATAAACAGTATCCTTAAACAGTAAACTATATAGTTTAGATTCGGCGTTATTGTCATTTTAACATACGTGCTGATCACAAGTTAATTCAGTACTCTCTTTGTAGTTGCTTCAAAGGAGGAGCGTTAGTTCTGGAATTTAACTAATTGATTATCTAATTTGATTGGGATTAATTCTTAAGTAGTCCCTACTGTACTTCTTAATGACTCCCTGTGAAAACTGTGGATTATCCAGAGTCAATGCATCCAGTTACAGGGTTAATGAAAGCAAAAAATTAATTTATTGCGACGAGGGGTGTGTTATTCTCTACCTTGTTTAGTTGTAATGATCACATTTTACTCCCTGAAATAATTTGATCAGATGGGATAAGAAACACAAGTAGCGAGACATTTGGTCATTAACACAACCTTTTCTGCATTCATCTGACACGTGGACATGTGTTTCATTACATCAGGACTATCACACGATAATAACGTCTCCAATGGACTTGGGAACCATCAAGAAACGACTGGAGAACAATTACTACTGGAGTGCGAGTGAATGCATGGAAGACTTCAACACCATGTTCACCAACTGCTATATCTACAACAAAGTGAGCAGCTGACTGGACAATGCTCTAGACTGGTTCTCCTTCCTAAAGTTAAAGCTTCATAGATGTCTTTTTGTCTTCTAGCCCACAGATGACATCGTACTGATGGCTCTCGCTGTGGAAAAGATTTACTTGCAGAAGGTTTCCGCGATGGCACAAAAGGAAGTAGAAGTCTTCCCCTCTGCACCCAAAGGAAAGCCCAAAAAAGGTAGCGCTCCAAGTATTAGCCTTACTTTTATTTTTTAATTGCATGATGAAAAAAAACTTTTATTTTTAACCAAAGCAGAAGTCAAGTAGCTTCGTAATTTCTTAATCCTGCTGTTATGGTGTCCTGTTTCACAAAGGTGGTTATTTTAATAGACAGTTCTTTCAGGAAATACCAACATTAATTAGCATTTGCTGCTAATAAAAGGACGTGGCGCTGTTTGGTCCCGAAAAGCTCTGAATTTGGTCAGAGCAATTAGCTCTCAGATGCCTCCCCAATGGAGCGTTGTTGTTTTCACACATGTAATTAAAGCTGCTCGCTCAAGACGGATGGCGATACAAGATCTGAAAAGGCCCTCAGGACAGTTTGCGGTTTTCCTGCATTATTTCCTGCACATTAGCGCGTGCACGTGAAACATCGATGCTGTCAGATCTCGTTTTGTGTTTAATGAAAGGTCACATGAAGAAGAGCTCTCTATGGGTGTGCAAAACACTGACTGTCATTCTGTTTGAGTAAAAAGGTGCGTCTTGTCAGCGCCAGTAATAGTGATTATCTCCTGAATCTCTCTCTGTTTGAAACGACAGCGCTCAGTGCCGGTCCTTCCTGTGGGTCCTCCAGTAAGGTTTCATTTAGCAGTCAATGAAATTGGCTTTCTTCTCAGGCCCTGATTACACAGAGACTCATCTCTACAGGCGCAACAGCTTTAGAGCTACTTTGGGAAAGCAGGACAACAGGAGTGTGGTGTGAGCGCTTAAAGCGGGCCTGAATACACAACCGTCAAATTTAATAGAAACACATTTAGACAACAAAAAAACCCACTGCTCATGTGATTGTGTTTTTTGCCTCTCTTTCTTTTAGATGCAGTGCTTCTTAATTATTTTCTGTTCAGCCCACCCACCGCACACCCACGCTTTTTGGTGTGTGTGTGTGTGTGTGTGTGGTGTAATAAAAAAAACCCTACAGCATGGCAGAGAATTAAATACTCCCTGTGAACGCTCTATTAATTAAGTTAATGACATGCACACGTAGACGTGAAAATGGGGGTCACACATGCCCCACTACTTGACGATCGCTGTTTTAACGTGTGTTGATCCATTTCCACAGGTGGGCAGGAAGTGACCACATGTTCATCAGTTACGAGCAGCCAGCCCAGCGTCACCGACACACCCTCCACACACCCTTCACCCTCATTGCCCAGAAAATCACAAACCACCCTAAAAGTGAGTCGCCACCTCCCTCATAGTTTTTCTAAAGTTGTTTTTTTTTTTTTTTTTTTTTTTTTTTTTAATAGTAATGTGGTTTTTCTCTTCCATCAATGAAGAAGGCGAGGCTGAAGCGGAAAGAAGGCGCCGCTGCCAATTTGTCGTCTGCATCCGGAACCATTCCGAGCGATTCCCCCAAAACCAAGAAGACACGTAGAAACTCGGGCCGAGTCGTCAGTCCCAGTAGCAAGAATGCTGACGAGAAGGACTTCCTGCAGCAAAGAGGTGGACAGGGCGGGCTGAGCGAACAGCTCAAGTATTGCAACGACATCCTAAAGGAAATGCTGTCGAAGAAACACGCGACCTACGCTTGGCCTTTCTACCTGCCCGTCGATGCGAAGGCTCTGCAGCTACACGACTACCACGACATCATCAAATACCCAATGGACCTCAGCACTGTCAAAGTATCAGCTCTTATGTTTGCGTTAACCAAAATGTTGAGTCATGTCATTTTCATTATAAAATCGGCTTTTTTCTTTTCTTTTTTCCTCCAGAAAAAGTTGGACAAAGCGGAGTACCAGGACGCTCAAGCTTTCGCTGCAGACGTCAGGTTAATATTTTCCAACTGCTACAAATACAACCCTCCTCATCACGATGTCGTATCCCATGCCAGAAAACTTCAGGTTTGTCAAACTATTACTTTTGCCGACTGAACAATTCAGAACAATTTAAAAGGTACACTGAGCTCCGTTTACTGTTTAACTGTACTTTTATTTCCTCATTGTCAACGTGTGTGTGTGTGTGTGTGTGTGTGTGTGTGTGTGTGTGTGTGTGTGTGTGTGTGTGTGTGTGTGTATGTGTGTGTGTATGCGCTCTTCAGGGTCTGTTTGAGAAGAGATTTGCAAACATCCCAGACGAGCCTGTAGACTCCTTTTCAGAAATGAGTGCCGTGTCCCCCCAGAGTGCTGGTTTTAGTGGGACAAGTACCTCCGATTCAGTTAAAGTCGACAAATCGAACTTGGTGGAGGAACGTTCCACCCGACTTGCAGACTTGCAAGAACAGGTGTGTGCAGAGCAGGTGGGTTTCTATACAGACCTGTAGGTTAAAGTCTTGATTATGACATTGTTTTGGTTAAACCTGCTGCACAATAAGATTCACAGAAACTTGATCTACTCAGTTTGTCCTCATGGATCCGCTGACATGTTGTTCAAAAATCTTATTATTCGTGTTGCCTTATTAAAGCATCACTTACATCCAAGAGGCAACCTTAGCTCGCTTGGTTTAGCTCGATTATTCGCGTTCTCATCCGTGACTTTAATAATTCCTCTGAATCTACTCAGAGTGAGGGCTGTGAGTAGAATGACCAGGTCACGATTTATGGAAAGAGACTTCCTGCCACTTCCTGGAGCGCTCTGAGCTCCAGGACCTTGAAACTTATGTCAGTTTTGTTTTGTTTTTTGACTCTCGGATCCACAGCAGGGGGACCTCAGTGTTTATAGTCTCCTCTCACTTGTTTGGAGAGGATATTGCAGACTGATAAAATCATTTACTGAGCTGGACTTGGTCCGGCACACAGTTAATCCCTAATGAGAATTCTTTGTCTCTATTCTTTCAGTTGATGTCCCATCCTTCCACAGCTCAGTCACGCCTTAGCTTTGTTTTCTTTGCACTTGATGCTCTTGATTTTCTTGACACTAGCCTGGTTCTGTTGACTGTCTCTCCAGTTTAAAGCTGTCCATGGTCAGCTCACTGCCCTTTCTGAAGTGCCTGTGATTAAACCGAAGAAGAAAAAAGAAAAGAACAAGAAAGATGACTGCAGGAATACTAAAGGCAGTACGTGCTCCAGCTCCAGGTATCATGTTCTACATCACTGAAGAACTTTTCACATCACAGTCGGCCACCACCGTACAAAGACCTTTGACTGCATCGTCTCTGATTTTAGGAAGAATCGGGAACAAAGAAAAGACTGTGAATCCGGAGAGGAATGTCTGCCGATGACATACGAGGAGAAACACCAGCTGAGCCTCGACATTAACCGGCTGCCGGGCTTGAAGCTGGGCCGCGTGGTGCACATCATTCAGACACTAGAGCATTCCATGTGCAACAGCAACCCGGACGAGATCGAAATCGACTTTGAGGTGATGAAGCCGTCCACCCTGCGCAAGGTCGAACAATACGTGAGGTCGTGCCTTTATAAGAGGTTTAAAAGATTTCAGAGTGAGTATGACTACCAAAGTGAGGATAACTCCTTACATTTTAGTCCCATCAGCAAATGTAGCTTTACCCAGTGACAGTACTTTTTTTTACTTCCTGTCATCCAGAGAGAAGCCTCCACGCCGCATCTCTTCGTGCCAGTTGCAGCAGTTCTTCAGATTCTTTCACCAGCAGTTCCAGCGATTCCAGTTCAGAAAACAGCGATTCATGATGGCTGTATTAAGTGAAGCTGCAAAACTGTTAAATGTTCTCATATTTGTATGTCATTGTCAACTACGTGTGGAAAATTGAACATAACTTTGTATTCACTGTGGTTTTTCCTCACTCTGTTCTTTATTAACTGCAATATCCGCCGCTGGTGTTTCTTATCAGACGGTATAAATTCACAGCATTGCTGCTGAGCCAATGCCATATTTCATAGCAACCCAGGTCCAGCCAATATCCTGTCTCTGTCATTCATTTTGTTCATGCTGAGTAATTGCTGCTTTGGCCTTTCTCCAAATTCATCATAGAAATGCATTTACAGGAACGAGGTAGAGGAGCAGCTGGAGGATTCAGGTAGATGAAGGTACATAGCTCAACATCGTCACGCTTCAGTTCTCACCCATTTTAGGAGTGTATTTAACACGTGTTTTCTATTTCACTCATTGATCTCAGCACAAAACTAGAAGCTTGGATTTTAAGTCTAATTCACAGATTAACGGATGCTAGACGAGACTTTGGGCGTCGCTTTAACAACATGACCAGCTTTAAACAGGTTCAAGATAATCAGTCTCAGCACAACAAACTGTATGTCATGTTAATTTATTTTACTCTTCTTTTATAAACGTTATATAATGTATATTAAAAATGTATTTTTGTATCAAAAGAAATTTTCTCTGCGGAGTTTTGCTTCCAAAACACTGTTTAGGTTTGAAAAGATGGAAACATTCACCCTTTTGTTCATTACCAATTGTTTAAAACACTGTAATGCGTCATCATCCATCATGTCTGCAGTATATGGGACAAATGTTATTTTCTATTTTTTTATTTCATATACTTGATTAATCCCCGAAGGAAAATTAGTGGCGCAGTCACATTATATTGGGAGGTATGGACTACTTTCCTTCGGTGTTTAATCATAAAGTAAAACTCCCCTCGTATCTCTCTGCAGGGATTGGTATCTTCTTCCTGTGGAAAAAAATTTCTGTGTGTGATTCAGTGATTAAAGTTGGAACAGTTGTTACTTTTTCAAGGCATCGTCTCCCTTACAAGTTGCTCCTTTCGGTGCACCATTGGATTTGGGTGCACTTTGGAGCTGCCTGCCATTCTACCTCCCCCTGCATGTGTACAGACCCCCTGTGTGTGCTTGTGTGTTCAGGGCCTGTACACACATGTATATATACATGATTCATTCAATTCAACTGACTGAGTGTGCCACTAATTTCCCTTTAGGGATTAAAATAAGTATATAATATTACTTTGCTTTTGAGTAATAAAATATAAAGCATCACAACAGCATGTTTTGCATATTTTAGCCCATTCACAGTGATTTATACAGAACTTGACCACCATGTTTTCCTTTATAGTTTTTCCAATCCATTCGTGCGTCATGAGTGTGGTATATAAATCATCCTATCCACAATTGTTTTGTATTTTTTTTTAATTAAGGAAAGTCCAGTGCTATTCTTTAATAATGTCTGTGGATTGGCACAGCCCGCGATGCACTGGCGTCGCGCCCCGAGTTTCCCCTGCCTCACGCTCTAACCCTGCTGGGATAGGCTCCAGCTCCCCGCGACCCGCCTCAGCGGATGAGGCGGTGATAGAAGCTGGATGGATGGATTGTTACTGTTTGCAGTTCAGTAGTCAGCCAGGAGATGGCGATCATGTCTTTTGTTCTGTTCTAGTAGGAACACTTCATGGTTTTACTATGGTTTTATTTCTGTTTAATTAAGTCTGGTTTGCATTTATATCCCACACATACATTAAGAAAAAAAAAAAAAACATTCTTACAGACTTAACTGAAAAGGAAGTCATTATGCTAAGTGTAGCAGTTTTTTATGTGAATGATGCAGATCTCTCAACAATTAGTGCTGGGACAATATAAAAGCAGAAGCTAGAACTGCATGCAAATTGTAACCTATTTACCTTTAGTTCTCTGAGCTCAGCCTGCTCTCCTTACACTTGTATACTGAACACTTCCTGTATTCCCAACATGCCACACTCAAAATGCCACTGGGCGCCCACCTACAACCTCTGGGCATGATTGATCAATGACACAACTTCAATGACAACTAGTCACTTCTGCCATTTGTGGCCATCACTCACAACACACGAATCTAATGTTAAGAAGGCCACCAACTTGTAACTCTCCGGATGCATCATGTATGACTGTGTTTGCTTTGATTAATGGATCTCCGGTTTTCATTTTCTTTTTCACCATCTTGTAAAAAAAAAAAAAAAAAAAGCACTCAGGGTAAAAAAAGAAAAAACAGACTCTATGAATTCATTCTCAACGTTTGTATTGAAATGTGTACAATGAACTGCGCAGGCACGCACTTCTGCTCTGTGAACGATTTATGCTAATGTGGCATATATCGAGAATCTTAATTGCAAATTAGCTGCTACTGTTCTTGATAAAGTGAGGGCCTCTGTCTTGTGTGCGCTATTGGCAACAAAAGACATGGTGCTTATTAATCTATTTAAACCATTAGTTTTCCAACATGACAAATTTGCTGAGTAGGTTATTTACCGCACTGCACTGCATCACCTTCACATGCAATATATACATAAAGTATATCCACTTGTGGGAGCTGCTGGAGAGAGCATAGACTCACTGCACCAGCTAAGAGCAACAGTTACAACCTTGGGGCCACTGCTGGCCATTTCTTCCAGTTCATGTGCATGGTGGATTTACTGTTGCACTGACTTCAATGGTCCCATGTTCACATTTACCTATAAAATCATGGCATAACCAGGTTTGTCAGAAATGTCTAAAAAAAGAAAAGCATCCTCCCTTTTTTTGTGTGGCTTGCTCCAACCAGATTCACACAGGAACAAAGCAACTGGAAGTACAGGCCACACCCACCTCTCAAAGAAGAGGCGTGGCTGGACTCGATTAAAGGTCCCATGTTATGCTTTTTTTAAATTCATGTCATTCAGCTGCCAGATGTCCACTTACACTGTATTTGAAATGTCTTGCCCCAAAGTGATCCGTGGTCCTCAATATTATTTGATTGAATATGGTTAAAATCACTTCTGAAATTCTTGGTGTTAATGGGCGTGCCTGCGAGCCCCCCTACCCCCTTTGAGCTGCCTCTATCAACACTGCCCTCCCCCTTGCGTTCACGTGCGTTTTGTTTGCATGTGCCACGTGAACACGTGGCACATGCGTTACAGATCAATCGATTGGTATTGTCTGGAATTTGTTTTAACTTTAAGTAACTTCGCTGCTACGTGTTTCGCTCGAATACGTATTTTGCACTCTATCAATATAATAGTTGATTTTTCGGTGCTGAGCGTGGAGCTGCTTTCTCAGTCTACTGCATAAAGACTCATCGCTTCTGTAAACACGATAAGACCGGCCAGTGAGATAATTAAAGCTGTGTTTCATGGACCTAATTAGTTAGCCAAATGCTAGCTGACTTCAACAGTTTGTGAGGAACTTTCAGTGTGTAGCTCTGAGCCAGGTCGTTACCACACACTGCTACCGTAGCGTGAAGAAACTACCCCTCTGGGATGACCGTGCCCATATCCGGGTGGACAATCAAAAATGACTCAGGATAGGTCAATTTACTCTATCAATCACCCTGTAGATGAGATAAGGTTCGGCGCTTTATGAAGCCGGTCATTTTTGATTTGGTCCAGCCATGAATCCAAAAAATTCCAAACATCTATTGATGCAGGACGCGTTTGTTACACATACACACACACACACACACACACACACACACACACACACACACACTGTCTATAACCAGAGGGTTAAAACAGAAGGACATGAAGGCATTGCAGTTGGATTTTAGGAACTTTGGACCCATCGACAAAATGTTTTTAAAAAAACAAAACATAACGGCTTCATCAGGCTGATATTTTTCCACCTTCAATCATCGGTCTAGGTATGATTGACAGTTTCATTTGTCTGAAGAGAATAATAATCAGTAGCAAACAGTTTCTATGAAGCTATTGTTGAGCTAGTGCTGCCATTTTTGTTGCAGTTTATTGAGCAGATTTAGAACTGTTGCATGCGCCCCCACCTCAGCCACACCTCCCAAAAAACCTGCTTGACAAAGCATATTTTAGGCTGATGGGGCTTTTCTAAAAGGCCATAAAGACAAGGTGTGCTCATGGCTCCATTGAGCCAAACAACAACACATTCAAGGGCCAATTGTGTATCACAAAGTTCAATGACCAAAGAACAGCCACCTTGAAAGCTTGCCTGTTCATATCTAAAGATTATCAAGCCTTCTCAGGGTTACATAAGGTTGTAATTAACTATAAATGTGTCATACGTCTCATATAGCCCACTATTTTCTACACAGAATATCGTGTAACATTTCGTTTAGGATTTTTGCTATTGTCACAGCTTCACACCAGTTTCCAAAGAGTTATGTTTCTCTTTTGATTCATGGCTGTTCCTGAGTGAACACTGATTTACGCCAGCATTGCATAAGAGGAAATTGCAAGTAATAACAATTTATCTTGATTTAAGATTGAAATCAAAGGGCAGTAAGTCATAAATTACATTCTTAAAACATGCTCAATCAAAGGTTACTTTATGGTCACCATCTTCTGTGAATCATTCAAAGTCATAAAATATCTCATGGCTAGTTTAAAGTATAAATGTGAAGAATATTTTCTTTTTTGAATGAGTACAATCTTTAACAAATAGTGGATTGGATAAAACATCAGTTTTCACTCAGAATAGTGTTGAACTACTGCACAGTTCTTGAAGTCTAGGACCATTTAAAGAACCAAATCCTGTAGAGTTGTGTGTAACCTGCTTTTGATCACCCATGACTTCTGAGCTATAGGTAATTCCTATAGTTGCCTGAAGTTGCCTGAAGTGAACTGGGGCAGACAAAGCTTCCAGTTAGAATCTGCAACGCCCGATAGACTAACCACATGACCAGACACTGCAGACCACCTTGGAGTCTCTTCATATTCTTGGTTCATATCCCTCTGTAGGAGTTTTAGGCCAGCAAACCCTCCAACCAATGGGTAATATTTTCCTGGCCAGGTATGAAAGACTGAATTGTTTGATCATGCAAGCAATCCTTAAGTCCTAATCGTTAAACTGGACACTGGTCAAGTGTAAGGGCTTAAGGCTGTGCTAATTGGACTGCAGACCTGCACCACTGGGTCAGAAAAGACCAGGATTTCTGCTGAGTCTGTGGAGGGGGTTCATGGTGCTGCATTCGCTCACTTGACCGACCCCACAGTTTCTTAATGGAGTTTAAGTTGAAGCTCATTGCCAGTCATTCCAGAACTTCCAAATCTCCTCCAGCACGCCAATGGTCCATACGACTCATAATGCTCCAGCTGTGATGTTCATGCAAATACCATAAACATCATATGTTTTGGTTTTTTGTTGGGGTTGGTTAGTTTATCAAGGGAATGGACGTTTGGCAAAATATAGACAAAGGAACTGTGGGTATTTCCTCAAAGACTGTGCTTATAGACTCAAGGGTGCACATTCACACAAATCAATGTGAAGTGACCAAACCTTATGTGTTGACAATTATCACAAGACATACCTTATATGTAAATGTACAATCACTTTTAAATTAGAAAAAAATAAATACAAATGGTGCATTTTGAAATTCCTTGAATTTAGTTAACAAAACATCAGGATGGTGCAAAAGATTGGATGTAGTTGTGTGCTGTTTCTCTGTTCCCTCATATCTAGATATGATTGAAACCTACTTTGCTCCCTTAAGCAAAGTAGGCTTAAGAAGAATATTCATTCATTCATTCATTGATTCATTCATTCGTTCATTAAGTAATTTATTAATTAATTCATTCATTCATTCACTCATTCATTCATTCATGTTCAACTCGCTTTGTCCGCTGCAGGGTATACTCCGGGCGCGACGCCACACCACCGCGGTAAAAACAAGATGCAATAACTATTTATTTCCTTATTCAAGGCCGGGACCCTTGTTGATCCATAGATGTTAAAGATTCAGATAATCTACCCGACCATGGTTTTTCTGTATTGCGATGTTTTCAATTGGAAGTAAATTGCCCAAAAGTCCCTGCAGACATCTGAAGGTGGGAAGGGATGCAGATGAAGATGAGAAAGTAATGAGACATGACAAAGAGAATTTAACAAGGAACAGGTGGCATAATGGTGTCAATGACAATTAAGTGATTCATCAACCAAGTATGATTATTTTATTAAAAGGACATTAAGAGAATCTAGAAAAAGGAGAGAAGTGGTATGATGCGGGGATGTCTGATGAAGAGATTCATAATGACATTTAAGGGTCAATCCAGCTTTTTCTTCATGCATTTAAATTTGGAGCTAAGAAATGACATCTATTAAAACAAGCACAAACTACTCAGGATCCCCCATGGAGGGATTTCAGTGAAAAACTGATAATGATTTAGAGACACATAGCTATTAGCTCATTGCTGAGGATCTCTCACTTTACTCACTTCACTAATATATTAATAATTAATAATAGTCTGTAATGTCTGATGAAAAAACAAAACCTTACTCCATTAGTTATCGCAAATACAAGAATGAACCTGAAGTAGGTTTTTGATATCGTTGAGAAATGCGATGTTCAGTTGGCTATTAGACATCTTGCCAATTTTTTATGTGAGAAAAAGTTACATTTTCAATAAAAAACATATTAATATAAGATTCCCCAAAATATTAAAATACTCATCTCCAGAACTTTCTAGATATGTGCATAAAGTTTAGTCAAAAAATACTAAAAAGCCTTTGAGTTAACTGTCATATATTGAGTAAGATAATATGCTCTCGAAATGAAACCTGACAGTGGTTTATGTAAATTTGACTTATGGTTTAATTACACTGTTTTACTGCCCATGTCTATTGTCATGCTCATTGTGGTGAATGAGCTGATTTTAATGCAGAATAAAACAATAACAGCAACTACTTTATGCAATATGTCTTAAACTCATATAATCGCATAAAAACTATCCTTCTAAAGAGACCCTACTGCATTGGATGCATGGAAAATGACTTTACAGTAGTTTTATTTTTGGTGTGAAATCTCCCTCTAAATCCCCTTGTTTCCTTCTCTTGTGCAGTAACAGCTTTTCTCCATTAGAGGGCGCATGTTCAACTCCCAGTTAAAAAAACAAAACAGAAATATCGCCCTGAACTCCCAGTCTTGGAGTGTGGAGCCACTTGAACAAAGTGTGGACAGTCTGTCCAACTCTACGACTCAGGTAATCGGCACAGACGAACCGGTTCGATCCTCCTGGTCCGACGTCGAGCGAGGTTCCTCTGTGGATCAGCGCTGCGCCCGGGTCAGAGTTTGGGTCCGCTAGACCAGACATCTCCGTCCAGAAGAGAAGAGAGAGAGAGAGAGAGAGAGAGAGAGAGAGAGAACATGAACGGAAGGGAGGCACAAATGACTGAAAAGCAGAGCTGTTCACACGCGTAGCGCTATTTTTGGGGCGTGTGTAAAGGCGCCAAACAAACTAACGTTAACCGGATCATTCACGCTCATATTTTCGTCCTGGATCTGTTTTCTTCTGCCGGGGGGAGCGTTGTTCACACCGTGTTATGGAAAGAGGGTGATCCCGGCGCCGTGGAGAGACCCCACTCTCTTGTGTGATCTCCTCCTCTTTATTGTTTGCTGGGGGAATCTGGAGAAGTTTTTTTTGTGTGTGTGTATGTGTGTGTGTGTGTGTGTGTGTGGACGCTGAACTTGCGAGGAAACGATTAATTCAAACGATACTCCCAGACTTGGAGACCAGGACACCAGGAGACCAGGAGCGGTGTTTGTTCGGGCTGCTGTTTTTGGATTCAGTGAAATGTGAGACATTCGTCCAGTCCACACATGACAAACCGCTGCATCCAGCTGTTTTATCCACCACCACCACCACCCTTCATTCACGCCGTTTGGATTGGATATGCTGAGAAAAAGTTTTTCAGGATGAAGAGGAGAAAATTCCCTTAGCTCGACTCTTGTTCTCCCCCTCGCCTGCTTTACTACATCTGTTGGAAAGGTGTTGGTATTTTAACCTTTGCCAAGCTTTTCATCGTTTCCATGTTGTGGCCGCAGCAGAGCTGACATGCGTCTGGTATGGGCGTATAGTGAGGTGACATATTACCATTAACACAGTTGTGAAAATCGCCTGGTCATTGAGTTGATAGTGAATGAGAAAGACATCCGTGCGCAAGTAGGGACCGACCGGAGCGCCTGCTTGTGCGCGGTGATCCACCGCTTTCAACCCGCCGTGAAGACTTGGAGGACTCGGTTACTTTGGGAGGAGAGTCTCCGCAGCCGACATGGAGGAGTGGAGACAATGCGGGAGGTGGTTGATAGACTGCAAAGTCCTGCCCCCGAACCACCGGGTCGTGTGGCCCTCGGCGGCCGTCTTCGACTTGGCGCAGGCCCTGCGAGACGGGGTGCTCTTGTGCCAGATGTTGCACAACCTCTCACCGGGATCAGTAGACCTGAAGGAGATCAATTTCAGACCCCAGATGTCACAGGTGAGTCAGTGCAAGCTTTGAACCTGCAGATGATTGGAGATTTCACTGTTGGCTATGGTTCAAGCAAGGGCCCCGGCTTTGGTAGTTTTCGGAAAGGTGAGTGACATTCTGCTCCATGTCATTCCCTGGATTTTCTCAGTTCACCGACAGATTAAAACAGGAAACCTTCACCTTGCACCAAACCCAGCCACTGCTTGTGATGCTCCAGATGGGCATGTTGTGTGTATTTGTAATTCCACGTATACAGGACTCATTCAGGCTCATACGGATGAAGGAACAGGGTGTAAACCATGCATGTACTCTTAGTGATGGTTTGCCTACTGCCAGAGAGAAAGATCACATCACAAGGTGTGTAGTTGCTCTTCAATGCCTGCTGCAACTTTGCTTGAGATGAACATTGTCAATCCTGCTCTATAAGCAGGAGGGATCACAGAGGGTAATTTGCTGAGAGATTACCCATATTACACCAAATAAGTCAAAAGAATTTCACGTTTGTCAATGTGTTATTGGTAAGTGGGTGTGGCAGTGGTTCAGCTGAGCTTAAGCAACACTACTAAAGGCTAAACCATGACATTTGGTCTCCAATAAAGCTTCATTACTTGAGGGGTTAGAGTTTTGAGAAAGGTATCCTGATTGGCCAACAGTTGCCTCGGTGCGGGGTGCACATTGTCTGCTTCGCCGTGCCCACAGAGGCTGAAACAGCCATAATGACCCTTTGTCACCCTGTGACAGCACATTTATCTGATGTCGTTGGCACACCTTCCGTAACCTCTTTCTGTCATAAAAATGTGAGAATGATTGTATTCACTGTATCAGCCTGGCTTTCAGTCTCTAACTATTTTTCTCCTTCTTGATTCCTTTTTTTAAAAAAAATTCCTTGAAGTTCAATGTGGTAAATAAAACTCCTGCAATTTTAATTATCTCTGAACAGGCAAAACAATGCATATTGACAGCAGAGTTTATTTTGAATGACATCAAGATAAACCATCACACATTTTGGACAAATTGTTCACCATTTGGAAACAAAAAAAGCCTCATGATGATATCTTCAACAAAGCTGAGTGCCATTTGTCATCCTGTAAAAGTGGTTCTGAATAGTGAAATGTCCTGAAGCCACCAAGATTGTTATAAGGGATTGAGGAAAGTTAACACATGTTTCTGGTGTTAATTGCTGCACAGCTAGCAAATGTTTTGTAGCTCCTGTTTCTCAGATGTGAGGAGTTTTCCCTTTTTGTGTTATGCATTTGCAAGTTGTACACATTCTTTTGCGTTTGGGGATGTTTTTCTACAAAAAAGATCTTAATTTAAGTTGGGCTCTGAGAATATGTCTATGGAATAAATTCTATATAAGTGAATAAATGAATATAAATTAAAGTTGTGGCCTTCGTCTGGCTGTCTTCCCTGGTAACCAGTAGCCAGTGGCCTGGACTTATCAGCTCTGGAAGCCACTGACTTCCATGATTACAAGGTGAGAGAGAGGTCTGGATGGCACGCTTTGATCCACCCACTAATCCCCTGCCCCCGGTCCCACTGTGTCAGTCTGCAGTGAGGATGGAAGGGGTGTCCTTAGTGACAAATTGGGTTAAACAACATCCTGGCAGGAGAACATAGTATGTGATTTATGATAAGGAAAAGGTCACAGTGCATGTGCTGTAACACCCAGAAAACCCAGAGTTAGAGGCTTAGCTAAATGGAGCTGAACCAGACTGATTAAATTATTTTCTCAGAATCAAATCTCTTCCCACTTTCACAAACAGATTAATAGCTTCTAAAATGCGGGTTTTATCTTTGAATATGACGCTAAATAACACTTGGTGTGTTCGACACAAGGAGCAGATGTTCAGCGGACGTCAAGCAGCGTCACCTGCATCAAAACTGAGAAGGTTTGGGGAATAACATTCATTCAAAAAATACCAGGCATCGTTTTTTTTTTGTTTTGTTTTAGAAACCCACTGATTTTATTCAGTTGCTGCTATGAACAGACTCCAATAACAGAAACACTTTTGGCAGTCATCCCAGTTTGTTCTCTAGTGCATTGCTGTTGTGTTTTAGTGCAAAATGCACAGCTATGAGGGAAGTCGTTCTAGCAAAAGTGAGGTCAGCGCTGCGCTGCTACTGTAACACGTTTCTGACGAATGTGTTGGCATCTGTATAATGTAATAAAGCGTCCGTTTGATTTGTTGAACCTCCTCTCCGCTGGTGCAGTGGCTTGAAGGGGGTTGTGAGTTCAAACCCGAGTTAGCATTTGCTACTCATGGTGCTCATAGTGCTGAAATACAAAGCGAAAAAAATCGATCAGCACCCCCTCTAGACTGAAATGCTTGTTGTCTTGTTCCAGAAGCTGAATATCTGAGCTCAGCTGTGCAGAATGATTTATGGTAGATGGAGAATCTGATGCTGTTTTCATATTTGTTGCTGCACGTGGGAAGTTCCTCTGTTTGTGCTTCCCCCGTTTGACCTTTGTCATCACAAACATGTAAATAGATCAATGTTTAATACTCTCAGTGGGATAAAACAAGCAGTTTGTAGGACTGATGAACAAGTCTGTGAAAAAAATGCAAATGCCACCAATGGACCCAAAGAAAGATCATTAGCTCCTCTTTAAACAAAGCTCTGAGGTTACTTCCTGTAAGCTCTGTGCAATCTGTATAAAGAGTTTTTCTCCTGACAGAAAAAAAAAAAAAAATACAGAAGCAGAGTGTGTCTGAATTAATAACGGTTGAAATGTGAGTACAAGTGACTGAAAAAAGGAAATGCCCATTCATGCATTCTTCCAGCTCACAGTCAGGAAGTCGCACAGTTTACTGTGATATTCATGAAGTAAATTATAAAGCACTGAAACACCAAAGGGAATGTCTGACATCCGAACCAACTGTAAGGCTTGTTTTGTTTGAAATTATTTTTAATAGGAACATCCTGCAAACAGATGGTAACACAAGACATGTTTCAGCTACCGGCTCTATTTGACCCGACTCAGCTGCGGCGGCATTTTCCTAAAGGTTGTTTCCCATTAGATTGTACCACCTCAGCGTAGCTGGTTGTCATAGCAATGTTGCGTGAAACCGATTTGATGTCATCTTCAACGGGAAACACAAGTATCACCAATTATCAAAGTCAACCCCTGAACACAGCAGCCTCACTGAGAAACTACAGCTCTTGAAGTAGGTTGGCTGGTGGGAATAGGGTTGCCCTGTGCTGGGTGTACCACGCCCATGGGGGATGCAATGACACACTGATGATTCCCTGTGACCAATCAGTGGTCTGTAATGGTTCACTTCACCATACCTGTTCATTCTTTTTCTTAGAACGTTAGCAGAGTCTTTACCAAAAACAGAAAACCAAACACATCGTAAAAGGAGTAGAATTGCATTGAATAAGGCCAAAAGCGGCGCTACATGGTGTTGGAATTTCTTTGAAAGCCTAAATTAAAAAAAAAAAAAAAAAAAAAGTTTTGAAAACACTTAAGGTGACGCAAGCCTGAGAAATTACAGGTGATGTGTAACTTATTTCTGTTACTGGATCAGACAGCAAGCATATAATCAATACCCAAACACAGGAGAAGAAAAGCTTTCTTTTTTTTTTTTAAATTTAATCTTTTTTTTTTCTTTGTGTGGACAATGAATCAATGATAATTTTTCATTTTCCTCATGTCAACTTTTCAGATGTCTGTTTTCGGATGACCTTCATTTATGTGCAATAAATAAAGCTCATTCTTAAAAGATTGCAAAGATTTCTCTCAACCTCAAAGGCTTAACTAGATGCCTAATGAGTGCTGGTGTTGGGAAATGCTTCTGAGCTCAAAGTGCACATATCAAGAATCCAGCGCCTCAGGCTGCATCTGAAAGACAAGACTGAGCTGTGCTCCCTGAAGCCCTTTGTGTGTTCTACAGTTTTTTTTTTTTTTTTTTGCTTTCCTGTTAGTGAGTAGTGAGGTAGTTCTGAATACCTTTGGGATGACTCAGGTAGGTATGTATGTGTGTGTGTGTGTGTGTGTGTGTGTGTGTGTGTGTGTGTGTGTGTGTGTGTGTGTGTGTGTGTGTGTGTGTGTGTGTGTACAGTAGCCTACCTGTGTTCCGACTGAACACAAAGCGATCCTGGAGCTCCTAGCTGCTCCACAGGACTCCAGATCTCACACAGAGTCTCCTGCTTCTACTCGCAGTAATTGAGGCTCTTCCTCTTTGTCCGGCTGCCATCACAAATATTTGCCTTTTCTGGAAGGAATCAGGAACTGATTGAAATATAGCATTTGTAATTACAATTTTTTTTTCTTCATACTGAAATAGTAGTTAATTTTATACATTAGAAATGTGTCAACTTTTAAGAAGATTAGCCTTATCGAATACAGAATCATAATGATCATCATAATTGAGCTTCATTCTGACACATTCTTGATTTGAACAATTTTACTGAAGTTGTTGTTGCTAAGAGATTTAGACAATCTTAGAAAATGCTGTTTGTGTGACGCTGAAGCCGACGTGTTAAGGAGCTCTGCAAGGGTGAGAATAGGATCAGAGGGAGTGCATGAAGAAAGTAAAAAAAAAAAAAGACTTGGTAAATGCCCACCGCCCTTGTATTCTAAAATCTCTGTTAGTGACCACTGCAGGTTGGGGGTTGTGTACTGTAGACCACCACCCACTGTGGCTCCCTGAGGGGTAATTTAATCTCAGCGTTTGGTCTACTGTTGACCCCCCTGACCCCAGCACCCGCCGGATGCAGGTAATACTCCTAATGGAGCTTGTTAGAGACACATCCTGGGTTGCACAGCTGGGACGGTGCCGCTGGAAAATAATGAGAATGACAAGGGGGGCGGGGGTCATTCTGGGCAGAAGGCTTTCTAGCCTCTTGTGTGAGCTAATCGTTCTCCTAAGGTTGTGATAATCTTTTTACTGGAACTTTTGATGTTCATGTGGCTTGTGAGTTGATTTTTTCATGTTTCACAAGGTAATAAGAAGTTATCCTTGTCATTTTAGATACTATATTTTTCAAGGGTACTTCCTCTTGTGTGGGCAGTATGACCTCATTTTCCAGAAAAGATTCATCTAAGAGTGCCAAAAAGAAATAGTGACCAAAGGTACAACAGCAAACCCAGGTTGGAAAGAAATGCGATAGTAAATCAATAGTACTCCTGTAATCCTGGGGTACACACCAGTCACCATATCAATGCATTGATCGTTACAACGAGAATCATACCTGTTTTTACTCGGGGCAAGATTGCAAGGCTTAGTTCAGATCCGTATTCCCAGAGCTCATAGGAATTCAGTGTCCTATTCAAGGTCGCCTCATCCATGCGGATGTCTTGGAGCAGGAAGGAGCTTTAACTTTGTCAAGTTGAAGGACAGTCTTGTATCCCCATGGCCTAAAAATAGACATTCCCCTAGAAACAGAAGTGACGCAGACTAAGCCCAACAAGAAATGGACTTCAAGTTTACTTGTGTGAGCATACTACTTGCCATTATTCACCTTGCTCCTTGCATCCACCAAAATGGTCGGGGATAAAACTTGAGCAAACAGAGGAATAAGTGTTTTTTTTTTTCATTTTTTGCTATTTTTTGAAATGATGCTGTTTTCCGATGATGATTGCACAGCTGGATGAGCGTGTAGTCTCATCTTTCAATGAAAGTGTTAATTAAGTCAATGTATTTTCACAGCAGATATATATTTTACCCTACACACTGCAATTTTCAGCAACATAAATGGTAATTAGCATATGTTTACAGCTCTCCTTATCTTCCTGATGGTAATATTTCTATGTTATGGATTAAACAATGAGAATAAAACAATGAAGAGAGATATGTTGTTGTTCTTGATTTGGTTTGGTTCTTTTTGTCCAGACCTGAGTCTGTTATTGTTTAATGACAGAAGACTGGTCTCCAGTCCTCATTCACAACTCCTCACTTCTGAACAGAAAAAAAAAACCCTTGGATTGATGACAAACTGAAATGATTTCTGGGTCAGCCGGGGGAATGATTAAGCAAGAGGAGTGACACGTATCACCACGCTTCAGCTTGACCTTAATGTCTCATAAGAGATGGCCTGAAGCCTTTGAGAACAGTGTTAGAAACAGCTAAGTGCTGTTTACACCTCTGTGATGCTTCCTCACAATGTTTGTTACAACCAGCATGTGGAAAGCTTAGCTGAAGACGTCATAGTGTGTATTCCTACATAGTACATACAGTATTTTACTCTTCTACCTAAAATAAACACTGTATCGTCGCATCAAGTTAGCATCTGAGTACCACACATTCTTTTTCTGCCCATTCTGTTCCGTTATTTGTAGTTAAGTGAACATCTTTCTATTTTCACTCTTTTTAAAGAAATGGATCCACCATTTAATTTGATTTCAAACTAGTATTTTATTCTTGTTTGAAGATACAGAAAACAATCAGAACTTTTACAGCAAGTTATCAGGAAGCTTTGAAAATGGCATTAAAAGCCTTAGAGGAAAGAAAAACTGTTAGTTAGTGGCAATTAGCTGGAGGAGAAGATGGGATGCGTGCTTTCCTCAAAGCACTTTCCATAAATGAGTTAATGGACCAGACACTAAAATCTAATATGTGATTTGCCAAATTTAGCTGTCTTGCTTCATGTTTTCTGTTATTGACTGTTCTTCTACACTTGCTGCATAGAAATGAAATGTGGCAATATGTGCTACCCCAACTCATTATTAAATTATTTCTTTGTCTGTTTTTTGAAAAAATGCAAGCAACTATGTGATAGATAGATAGATAGATAGATAGATAGATAGATAGATAGATAGATAGATAGACAGACAGACAGACAGACAGACAGACAGACAGACAGACAGACAGACAGACAGACAGACAGACAGACAGACAGACAGATAGATATAATATATATTATTCAACTTGAACAAAGGCCTAAGTCTTGATGTGTAAGACAGAAATGGACGTTTGTCCGTAAATGCAGGAGAATATGTGGCTTCAGCTGTTCCACTCATTCATTAGGAGGATAACGCCTCATAGTCTTCCATGGACTCCCAGAGAATAAAAGGCAATAAAGGCTCACAGATCGTAATGCACAGCACAGACCTAAATAGGAAAACAGTTAAGCACTTGTTGTGTAAATCCTATAGTGGTTTAGATCGATATTCATTAAGTGTAAGATGAATGGTTACACACATGAGCTTGTGCAATGGGGTAAGGGAACAGGAAGAGAATTTGGAATTAAACCAAAACCCTTAACTTTGGACTTTCTGCATGCAGTACTCTTAAATTCTGGCACATGTGCATGAGTTGGATGTAACACAAACCGCAGCTCCCACAAGCTATAGCACTGCAGCAGGTCTTAGACGTAGTGCAGACACTCTAATTTCCCTAAAGCATTTGAATTGTAACATAACCCAATATTTAAAGGGTGAATGGTAATGCAATAACCACTAAATGGATGGAATGATTCAATAACCGTTTAATAATGATGATTAAATGCTGAGTATTATTGTTGTTACAGCCTAACTGGTGATTTCTACTTCATTAGTCTTTTGATTCCTCAGCCTTACATTTGATTGGTTTGCAGCTTAACTCTATCTTTCAGGCCAAACTGAAATGGCCTCTCAGCTTTATGGGTGCCAGTTTGAATGAGGCCCAATCAAAAGTTTTGCTGTAAATGTTGTATAGTCATCACAATGTCACAGAGGATATAGTGTAGTAATATACGTAAATCTCACAGCCAGGTTTGACTTACAGGAGGACTAATAACTGTAAAATAAAGTTAAAAAAAGTTGGTTTTAAGGTGTGTGAGAGTTTGCAGGAACTTTCTGTCACCACTTTATTAAAATTCAAGAATACCTAAAGACGTGATTGTGATATATTTACCATATTCTAATAAAACTGAGGTAAAACTATCATTAAAAGTCCCTGATTTCACTAGTTTGTGTGTTTTATATTCGTTTTCAGATTAAGTTGTGTAGTTATCGCTTTATAGTTTGTAGTATCCACTCCAACCATTCATTTGTGCTGTTGTGCTTCATGTCAGACATGATGGAAGAGGTTGAGAAGGAATTTTTGCAGTGCTTATTCTTGTGGAGCTCATTTTAAGGTGCAAAGACAAAGTGTCCATAGTCAAGAAATAATGATTCCTCATCTGTGTCAAGCTTTAAGAAAGTTACCGTATGTATTGTGTCAGTACTTGTGGATGGTGAGAACCTCACATCTTTGGAAAACACCCACTCACACTCGTACTTACTCACACTCGTACTCACACCTACAGACAATTTGGAGTGATCTGTTCACCTAATTTGCATGTTCTTGTAGGTGGGAGGAAGCTGGAAAGCCTGGAGAGAAGTCACGCAGACATGGGGAGAACATGCAAAATCTGCACAGAATGGCCCTAGGTGGAAACGAACCAAAAATCTTCTTGCTGTGAGGCAACAGCCCTACCCACTAGGCCGTACTCAAGTCTTAATTAAATAATTAAGTCTTTAAAACCAAATTCTGTCCCTAGTGACAGGAAAATGAGTTAGTTTTTGAAATTCCATTATTCCATTATAATTATTATTATTTGCACTATTGAAATTATTCATATAATTTAAAAGGATTCTGAAAAATAAGAAGTGCAGCTTTGCGATAAACGGCAAACCCAAAAACATGGAATTTTGGTGAACTTGTTACTTTAAATTGTTTGTAGGGTTGACAGTGAGTATGAATGGGTGTTTGTCTTTTGGTGCGGTCCTGTGATGAGCCGGCGACTTGTTCAGTGTGTACCCCACCACTTACCCGTAGTCAGCTGGGATAGAATCTGGTGTAACCTGAAGCGCATGTTTTTGAAGGTGGGAGGAAGCCGGAGAACCCGGAGAGAACCAATGCAGACACGGGGAGAACATGCAAACTCCGCACAGAGCGGGACGCAAACCCAGAACCACGTTGTTGTGCGGCGACAGCGCTACCCACGGCGCCGCCGTGCCGCCCTGGTTATCATTATCACATTACATCAATATAATGTATCAATATCAGCACTACCATCAAATTAGGTATATAATGTAGCAATGGCATTTGCTGCACCAGCGCAGCAGGAGAAGAAAGTAATTTTGAAGAGAGAAAATGGACAGAAAATGTCACTTTTGTGTTATTAGCTTGTAACAGTCTTTGAATTTTTAAACAGACTAACTTCAAACCAGCTCTGGCAGCTCAGACGTCAGATCCAGAGTGATTACAGCTATAGCGAATAAATCAGTGTTTCTACCCAGTGATGCAAGTTTTTAAACCCCGTTGCAACACATCATCTCATCATTTTTCATGCAGTATTTTTCAGTGGCCCGAACATGACTCAGTCTGGTCAAGAGAAGCCGAGACGTGTGGTTTATGGTGTGTATTTAAAACACTTCTCCACCTAAAGCCTGAGGAATATTCTTCTGCCTCCTCCTTCCTTTCTCTTCTCCGCATTCCTCAGGGAACTCAGTCTAAAATGTGAGCACAGAGTTTGTGTGGGGAACTCCGAGCTGATCTAATCTTTCAAAATGAGGGAGGATTGAAGTGATGTCATGTAAGCTTAGAGCAGGCCTTGAAGAAACCGTTTCATTGTCAAATGAAAGATTCTCAGCTTTGACTCTTTCACATAGGTTCTCTCTCTTTGGATCCTCTCATTACAATCTCAGACTAACACATTACATGTTAACAAAATCCTTCCACCATGACAACATGCTGCCAGTTGGGCCATGCCGCTAGAGAGGGACAAAGAGATCATGAAGCCTTATGGATGCCGTCTGATTTCTAAAAAGGCTCCATCTGTATGTTGGTTGTTGGGGGTGATTAGCATGGACATGCAGTGGAATGGCGCCTGAATTCTCCCAGAGCCAGCTAAGCTCTGCTGGGTGCCATCCTTCCAGAGAGAAATGAGAAAGAGGAGGCCATAGTTTCATTTCTGTACTGGTGAGCCAGATGGCTGAAACTATCCCCTGTGGTTTGTGTCAAACCAG
Source organism: Antennarius maculatus (assembly GCA_013358685.1). Taxonomy (NCBI): domain Eukaryota; kingdom Metazoa; phylum Chordata; class Actinopteri; order Lophiiformes; family Antennariidae; genus Antennarius; species Antennarius maculatus. The sequence continues at coordinate 14,766,414 of CM023623.1, forward strand.
AACAGACCCCCTTCTCCTTAATGAATTTCTACTTCTTTGTTTTTTAATCAATCATTTTTTTTTGTATTTTCCGAGCTTTGACTCGTATCCGTCAGTATCATCAACTGTCAGCGGTGAAACTGTGTTGAACTGTCATAAGTGAGCCGTCGCTTGAGCCTGACTGAAATTGTGGTGTTAGCTCCATTGTTGCACGGATTAGGATCTGGATTGGGCTCCAGGGAGAGGCCCCCAAGCGTAGCTGCACACACATAGACTCACACTATAATGCATTAGCAGCATCTTTCTAGGGAGAAGATAAACAGCTTCATATTTTCTCTCTCTTCTCGCCAAATAAAGCATATATGTGCCTCAGGTGACGCACTGCCTGGTGGCTACTAAGTATAGGAGAAGTGTTTATATGTTACAGCAGCCATGGATTTTTCAAGCCTTTGCCCTGGTATCCAATTACTGATGCGTATTGATCATATCACATAATTGGCTGTGGAAACGGAAGGGCACAAAGGTAGGGTTACGACTTCAGACTGTCCCATAAAGGGCCAGTTCTTATTGATTGTCTGCATGGCTCGGCCTCTTGTTAATCATGCAAACAAAGTGTAAGGGTGTTGCAGGTTACAGCGGGTGGAAGAGATCATTTCCTCACACTCCACCTTTAACTTAAGGTCTGCTTGTTTGTGATCTGCAAATGCTTCTCAAGTGAAGTTTTCATGGTTCGTGACAATTTTTTTCAACCATACAGTTTTTAAAAAAAAAATTAAATTACTATTCAAACATGACATTATACAAGTACCAAAGAATATGTTTTAGTGTAATATAGGGCTGTGTTTAATAGATTAGTATGTATTAGAATTGTATTTTGTAATTTAAGACAAATTGTCTTTTTCAAATCAGTTAGTCACAAGCCCAAAGGATTTATTATGATGATGTAAAGACAAAATAAAAGCTGGAAGATATTCCTGAAGCTATGAGGAACAGGGGTTAATCATGTACAGGTTCTTGGTTCCCACAAATTAACTGAATCAGATGCCTGATTACTGGCTTAGATAATAAGCCGTACCATAATACACAATGTGATGTGCTGCTGGTTATCCACTACCGCCAGCAGCAGTAGCTTTAGTATGAAAGACAGTCTTTTCAGTAGGGACTGAACCCTAGTTGCTCAGTTGAAGGTCGGCCCCTTATCGCTGGACTGTTAATAGTTCTAGTAACACAGACACCTTGTCTTTCACAAACATTGATTTGCATTCTGTAGATTTCAAGCCAGCCTTCTAAATCCTCTAAAATTCTACATTGTAATTAATTTTTCATTAATGCCTTTGACATTTGCTGCCATCTTGCATGCTAATGAAGTTGTAATTGTTACTGTTAACAACTTCCAGCTATTATCTGTATTGGAAGTTATCTGGCAGGTGCACAGGTAAGATGGAATAGGAATGCTTTTTGGAGAGAAAGGGAGAAGAGAAGCCCACGGGAGACAGAAAAAAACCCAAACAAAACTATTTGGAGATAAGATGTTATGGCAGGGCGGGGTGTTGTAACACTGGAACGAATTCCTCACAATAATATCCACATGGTTAACTTTACGTTTAGTCTGTATATACTGTCAAATAGCACCCCTGTCTTTCATCATAGACATGGGATGTCACTCCTTTTGTATTTCAGGTTCTTAGTGCATCATGGGCAGTTTTTTGTAGTCCATTCATTTGGAAAATGTTATTTTATAAAAGTGATAAAATTAAAGCTGGCCCAACATATTTCATATGTTTGGTGAGCATTTAGCAGAATCTGCTTGAAATTTTGAGCTAATGTAAGTCAGGTCAATTTATGTTCAGAATTATTAATTGATCCATCATCAATCATAAAATGTCCATCTCATTTAGCATTTGTGTAAAAATGACAGAGCATTTATCAGCCTGCTCACTCTATGGATACGATTCAGCCTGTGAGAAAAAGATAGTGAGGATTTTTTTTCCCCCTCCAGACAAAATTGACTCTCTATGGTTTTCTGTAACGCACACAAGTTCCGCTTTCCCCCCTAGTGATTGATGATATTTCTAAAAAACAATTTCTCATATGTCCCAGCTTGGGGAAGCCAGGTGAGCCTATTCGATTCCATTTCCCATCTAAAAAGGTAAAAAAAATAAAATAAAGCTGCCAACAGTCTGGTGTTAGCATAATGAAAGCAATGGAGTGTGAAGACGGGAAAAGCTGAACGATTTAGAATTAATGGCAGAAGCTCCCTGGGATAACAATGAGAGAGCAAACCTCACAGAAGGTGGAGTCACAGATAATCTCATTGAGAGGAAGCCTTGAGTTGCTTTCTCCCGTCAAACCAAGCGTGTCTCTTACGTGGAAGTTCATTGTTCATCAGGTTGTCCATTTGCTTGACCACACAAGACGGCCAGCAGGTTTAGAACTTGTAGAACTAGAAGTTGTCAGCAAACATGCCAACCAACCAGTGAACAAAAGAAGAAAGGTCTCTGTGTGCTGTCTTTGTGTTGACCCTGTAGTTTTTTTTGGAATAGAGAGAGAGAGGGAGAAAGAAAGAAAGATTTTGATTTTTAAAATCACAATTATTCCCTAAAGCCGAATTACAAGATAATTACATTGACACAAAATCCAAAAGAGATTCACGCAACGGGGAACTCACATTTAAAAAACAAATAATATGTAGGAACATGAGCAAAATATACGTGAATTAAACCATGTTCAGTGAGGTGTCATATGTTCCTCACTCAACATGGAACATATGACACCTTTGACATAAGTTTGTAAAAGTGTCTAAATCATTCATAGCTCTGAAATTGTTAAAAACAATTCTGATCCTTGCTTGACACATTCTTCTTAAAATGTTTTCTGCATTGCAGTCAAAGGAACTTTCAACCTTTTTCCTCCTGCTTAAATAAATCGCCATCTCTGCTTGACCCAGAAGATGAGTCAAAATGGGGGGCTTATTTCTGATATGAACATGCACATGGTATCAGTGTTCTCAATAAAACAAGTACATATGATTAATTGCAACAAGGAATATTTTTTTTGTTTCCTGTTTTTCATGTATGTGTGTTTTAGGACAAAAGAAGGCTATCCAAGAAAGCTCTCATGCATATTTTCTTTTCTTGTGGGCTTTGTATCAGATACGTCATAAACAAAAAAATTAAAAAATCTTTACCATTTTGTTATTAACTTTTAATTTTATATTTATTAAAATAATAATATTTTTCTATAATCGTCGCTAACATCTGATTTGATTGTGTTGGATTGTTTGATCTTGGAAATCAAATATTTACTAATTGTGGTTTGATAAGTTCCAATATAAAGATTAAAAAGTGACATGCGGGTTGCTTTATTATCTGGACCGCACAGAAACAAATACAGTAAAGTAAACCAACAGGAACTCAATTTAACTTTCATCAACGCTCTTCTGTTATAATGGTTTTATTACAGTATCAGGATGAACTCAAATAAAGTTGTTAGGCAACTGTAAAATGCAATTATCAATGACAAGTTGCTTCATCTGTCTGTGTCTGCCCAAGGTTTCCTTTTCCTTTCTGATGTCTTTCAGAGCTTCTCTCCTAACATAAGCATTTGGAGAGTGACTGAGGAAAGGAGTTGTGTAATCCTCTCCCCTCCCTTCCCCTTAAGGCAGACAACAAGAAACATGTGGATGGAGAACAGAGAGTTCAGAACACACCCTTCCCCACCTGGGATGAGTCCAACAATGCTTGGCTCCCACTGCACTTGGAGTCTGGACTCCCCACTGTTATCAATCCAAAACCTGTGCAAATGTTGCATTCTTAACGTGACTTTGCTGGTTTCTGAAAAGACTGCGTGGGTGTATGGGTGTATTCTTTTGTTCACTGTTCACTGTGATGTGCAGTGTGTAATTTTCTTTCTCTGAGTGGGGTAAAAGGTGTTATTTTCCTCTCTATATTTCAATTCTGACAAGCTGAGACTGTTTTTCCAATATTGTATGTCTTCATGTTGTGTTCCAATGTTTTCTCTCTAATTGTCACATAACTAGTCGTGTTTTGCTCCACTCTGTCATTTATAGAATGAATTGCAACGTGTTTTATACCTTTGGATCACAGTCCAAGCAATGTTTCTTGTTTCTTTGAGCCCCCAGAGTGAAACCTCCCTACATTTCCTTTATCTACATCATTGACCTCATGTGAGTATACAGTATGCAGGTGCAGCAGCCAGAATTAGAACTGTGGAATCAGGTGGTCTAACCCCCGCTTTTACAAGACTTTTGTTTGCCTTTCCTTCCAACTGTGTCAGTTTCAGTTTCTGTTCTCTCTGGCTTTCTGCTGTAGACTGGCAGAGGCTGGCAGGGCACAGTGATCAAGGTAAACTCATCCAAATTCAGTTCTGTATTTGTTCTGCTGAAGAAATTAGCTGGTAAATTAGTGGTTCTGTTGGTGCATTTAAAGACTGTTTTTAAAGAAGTACATTCATATATTTGTTAGTGTACTATCTGTGGCTCAACAGAGAACGGAAGCCAAAAGCAAGACTTCAACACACAAGGTAAAGGCATTAAAATAATTTATTAGCATGTTATTCTGTATACAGGCAAATAAAATATGACCTAACAGTCCCATAAACAGCTGGCAAAACCAAGGGTCAGAGTCAGAGCATGCATGCAAGAGCAGCGATTAATATCTTTACGTTTTAGAAATATAACTAATGCTAGCAGCTGGCATTGGAGTTGACAAATAAAAGCTGCTGAAATGTTCAAAGTACTTTTAATGGATATTTCTTGAAAACAATTGGAGCAAAATCACCTCTTTCTCAAAATTGCACGAGACTTTATGAAGCTTTATGGGCCAAAGTTTAAAGTTATTTGACTCAACCAAGCTTTGGTATTAGATGGTGTACATAAGGTTGTTTTTCTTTGAAGATGGTACAAAATTGCAGTGATGTCTTTTTGAAGTATATCAATGAGTTTATGATCTCAGCAGGTGTCACAGCAAGGGCATCATTTTTGTTCCAGAAGAGTCTGGGGGTGTCAAAACACTGCAAAGAAATAGAGTAAAGTTCTGGTAGCAGCGACAGTTGTTTCTGACATTCAGTACCTATCAGTGCTCATTCAGATTCATAACTTTGTCATAACACCGTAAGACATGACTCATCAAACTGCTGGAAATATTTCATGAACCTCTTAGACTACTTTATTTAAGGGTATGCTAACAGGATGAGTGGGAATTTATTCAAAGTAAAGGAAATTTACTTGGTACGTGTTTATTTGCTAATTGACTGGGATAAAAAAAAATACTTTTTGTGGAGGACTTCAAGTGATAAATGCAGTATTTTTTTTTTAATTCAAGTAAGTTTGTGACAATGCATGGAAGACTTCTTGAAAGATTTTACAAGGAATATCCAAGTTCTAACCATCATCTCAAGACATTCTCATGACCTCATAGTGAAACTGCGTATTTTCCTCCCTTGTGTTTCCCACCAAGTATCTATTAACTCATTGACAATAGACTTCTCTCACCAGAGAAATGGCGTTTTAATTCACGAAAGCTCCTGCTGTCTTCGAGGCTCCTTGCTAAGATTGTATCCTTCAAACTGAGACATGTGACTGGCCATTTTACCGACCAACATTTCGCTGAAGGGGTGGATGTTGGGTGAGTTTGACCTGCTTGTCTTTGCCTCTGGCAGAGCTTTTTCATTTCTCTTGTCCTTGTCCTGTTTTTCCAATATGACTCGACCTTGACAAAGGAATGAAGCTGGAGTGCAGGATCACATTTTCCTCAAGCGCCACCCTCAGATGATCTGAGATGATGAACTACAGGGCTTGATGCATCCATCTCTTTCACATACATCTCTCACGAATATCCTTCCTTTCGACCGCCTTCTCTCATTTTCCTTTGAGCTATTTAAGAGGAAAATGTGAAACCTTATAATTTTAAAGTTATTAAGCATTTGATAGATCATGGCTTTATTGTCTAAATGCATTATATTTTAAATTGTGCTGTATGACAGAAGTTGCAATATGTGGCGTTTCTGATGATAGCAAGTAAGGTCCTAGTTAATCCAAACACTGCATAGACACATTACGCCTCTCAGGTATTTAATTGTCTTTAAATGCCAGCCCGACTGATGATACCATCAGGAGGTCATTACAGGCCTCGCTGGATTAAACAAGCCCACTTCTAACCAGACAACTTGAATGGCACTGATGATTTACTGTTTGACTGCTAGAACTGATATATTTTTCTCCTGACACAATTCAATTTGTGTAATCATGGAGGCAACCTTTTAGAAATCTGATGCATTATTGAACACTGGTTTGATTGATAACTACAAATCTGCTTTGGGCTGTTCTCTGTCAGTCATACTTTTGTATAATTTTGAGGGAAATGAAATAGTAGTTGAATAGTGCTTGATAACAACTTAAAGACTTTATCTTGATATTTTAAGACAGAGCTAACATGCACGTAATTCATGGTGTTTATTAGTAATGATAAGGTAGATTGTTAGATTACCAGAATTTAGAGCACCAAAGCTTCTCAATGCTCTGGTGCATCTATTTTACCTAAGATTCTGATGCTTTGCATGGCTGGGTCACCAGGCCCTGTGAATACAGACATTATTGATACAGTTCTTTCTGTTGTATGCATGACTTTAAATGCAGTTCCCTCCTCAATGTAAATTAAACTGTGCTCTTTGGTATACTCGGGTCATATTTATCTGAATCTCCTCTCTTTTTGTTCTTGTGTCTTTTTCTGTTGATTGCAACATTGATTGTTCTGTTGGTTTCTAACATTTGGCTTGAATTCATATATATTTTTATATATTTTTCCCAGTAAAACCATTTTGGTTGGAGGTGCTTAAACAACCTAATGACAATAGTTTGCATGCTATGCAAATAGAACATGTTAAATAGATGATAGAGGCTTATTTTATGCAAGATAGAATGCCTTTATTACGTTAGTGTGCCTATTTGAATGTCTAGCTACAGCACCAGAGAGCTTCAACCATTTTCTAGAAAGTTTTATTATTCAAGTAGATTAGAGACTGCCCCGAGTTGCTTGGTAGATTCCCCTCATGGTAGCTGTAAATATTGCACCTTAATATTGCTCCTTTCTACAGTTGTCTGTATAAGCAACACAAAAAGCAAACAAAAGAAATAAAAAAAAAAAAAAAAGTCACGTTACTTTTAGAACTAAAATCACGTTTTCAAGTTTCAGATGGAATTCTCTGTAAACCCCCATCAAATAACAAAAAAAAAGTAACAATAACACACACACACACAGACACACACACACACACACACACACACACACACACACACACACACACACACACACACACACACACACACATTACATTACATTGTGATTATTAGAATGATATTTCAAGCCTGCAGCAGGCCAGTTTTGATTCTAGCCTGAATCTCTTTGTAGCTCATCACCCCGTGTTTCTTATTTGGTGTAACGGTCTTGCTATCAGAGGGAAGTTTTATAATTTGTCACCAACCATTTTTTTTATGCTTCACCTGTAACTGTTTAGTTGTCGAATATCAAGCACTTATTTTATGGTCATAGTTGTAAACAACACAGCATCTTTGATGCATGGCAACAGTGAAAGTGTAAGCTCCAATGCAGCAACAAAGAATTAGTCTCTTAGTGTCAGGTGCACTTTTATCAGGGTCATGAGGCAACAGAAATGATTGTCTGCTCCATTTCTCCCTTTATTGAGACACAGAGGATGAAACACATTGGTAGACATGTGGGAACATTTACGCTTTGAAGTCGCTGAAACTTCCCACCATTTACTAATTAAAACTGAGTTCAAGAGATTCTGAGAACAAACAAGAATCCTGCTCAGAAGTTTGTCTTCACAAGAACAATCAAAACGGCGGAACAAACAGAAAACATTTCCATCTCTTCCTCTACTTAATGACAGTTTCCCAACGCCTCAGGACAGAGGAGAGCGCTGTAATGAGAAAAACAATGGGACTGCTTGCTAGACAACTAAACGTGATGGGAACACCTGCCATTTGTTTTATACTGAGTTTAACGATGCATTTGATAAATGGGCTATTTTGCTTTAATGCAGTTTTTAGCAGCTTCCATAGCAATGCCCTGCAGCGAAGCAGCTTAAAACTTTTAGCTTACACCTCCAGGATAGTGATACTGGCATGTTTTTTGTCAGCTATGTCTCCAAAAAGTTGATTGAACCAGAATGGACTAAAAAGTCATCTCCTGTGTGACTTTAGTCCTTACTACGCTACACTATCTGCATCAGAAATTTCTTAAACGGAATCAGCAGGCATGTTTCTTCTTCCCACAGAAGCAATGACACACTGTATGAGGCTCATGTGTTGAATGGTCTGTGGTGAGGAAAGTGCAGGTTCTAGCTTTATTAACAACCGCGCATACATCATGTATGGTGTACTGGGCAGTCGTTTTGTGAGCATAGAGCCCAGAGGCAATATAGTGTCAGCAGAATTAGGCTATTTATAGGTGATTATGTCCTGGACACAGAACAATTTTTTCTTATAGGTCAACAGGTTTAACTTCTAGGAGTGAAAGTCACTATAAATACATTTATATCTCTTGATTTGTTGCGTTTTTGACTTTTACAATATTTTCCTGCTTGTTAATGTGGGGAACCGGTTATAATCTCAGCCAAAAAGAATGTCTGTGAACTCTGTCAAAGTGAAACAGCCATGATAGGAAAAGGCTCGACACGACATATTTTGTTCAAAGGAAGAGTGACTGTGCTGTTTCAGTATACACACTTCAGACTTATTGATCAATGAATGTCCCACAGATAAATATTTATGTCTGTCAGCTGATTGGTGATGCAGTATTGTCTGTATGAAAGTAGCTTTTCAAAATCCAAGTGTAACCTCCTCATTTTGTACATAAACCTGACTTCATGAGAAACCAGTTGAAAACACACAAAATTATGTCTATTGCACACTTAAAGCTTTTATCACTTATAAGGTTAATTACTTAAATAATTTCAAGGGTATCTGGATCGACTCTTACCAAACAAATAGGAAATTCGTCGATGTAACCTAATGAGTTTAATGGAATGATTTATCACTTTGTATTCTATTCCACGGAGTGAATGGAGCTCCACAAACTGACTCCTGACTTGTTGATTATCGAACCACTGATGCTGACTGGATGAATAAGCTCGGAGCACAGGTTTCAGTGTTGACTTCATTCTTTGACAGTTCGGCAATGGGAGTTTAGCCGACACATTTCAACAGTTTATGTTCGTGTAGAGCCAAGTTAGGTCCACTAGCACACCTAAACAATCCTGGCACTGTTGGAACGTAGATTATTTGCCCCCATAATTTGTTTAAGGCAAACTTGACACATTGGCACATCACAGAGCTTAGCAATGTTTCTCATTTTGTTCATCCGTAGTCCTCTTGTGAAATATCTGAGTGTTCATTTGCTGAATATTAAAGCCATCTGTTGGTGTTTGCTTCCTCCTCACCCTTCTCTCCCCCCTTCTGATGCGCTGTGTGGTTGCCATTCATTACAGGACTCACAACCCACCCTAACAGTCCAATTACATCAGCGCCACAGACTGACATGACAATGAACATGCACACATTCCACGGGTCAATAAAGGAGGGCGGGAGGACAAGAGAGTGACGTTCTCAGTCATTCTCACATGATATTGTGCATGTATGTAAATTTACACGTGACATCTGTCAATTCTGACTCCAGTTAGTAGGTCTTGTTTTCCAATCCTTTACAAAGTTGTGCATTCTTGCATGTATTTATTAAATAAATTTCACCAAATTGCTTCAGCTAAGAAAAGGTGTAGTAGAAGCTCATGTTGTTCCTAAACATGAGGTTTTTTTCCCACAATATGCCCAGTTGCATTTACTGACCATTCCTCTCACGGCAGCTGGTTTATGTTTGCCAGAGTTTGATGGATCGTTTTCAGGATAAAAGCAAACACAGACAGTGAATGCTGCAGGTGGATGGAGCGAACCTGTGAACATGGTACTGTAACGCAGAGAAATTGATTGGAATGCTTGAGCACACCGGTCTGGCTTGAGGGTTAATGAATAATTTAAATGTGGATGATGACTCAGCACTAGTAACTGTGATTTCCTTTTAAATGTTTACAGTAAAATAATTTGTAGTGTGGATTGTTTACAGGGTGAACTGTCAGAATGGAGACAGCAACACTGAGTTCTCTGAATGTACTCAAATGACACAAAATCCACATGAATTTTCATGGAGGTTAGTTAGAAACTCTTGTGGGCAAAAAGAGAAATCAGTCTTTACTCTAATGCAACTACATTGTTGAAGTTGAAAGGGAAATTCTAACAAATTAAAACATCCTTCTGGCAGTTTGTTGGCCCATGAGAGGCTAATTTACAAATGAAAGCGCTGGCAATGAAATGTTTGTATTATTTACTGTAAATGAATCTACAGTAATTTTGATATTGAACTATTTCTTTGACCTCGCCGAGTAACCATCACCTCATTGTGGTGGAGAGGTTTGTGTGCCCTAAGAAACCTGAGAGCTATGTTGTCAGGAGTCTGGTAAGGTCACCCAAGGCAAAAAAGTCTAAGGTGAAGGACCAGACAAAGAATGGTTCAGAAGACCCTATGACAAATAGAAAACGAATGTCCGTAGGAAGCCCTGGGCCCACGTTTGGAGCCAGGCCTGGGCGGAGGGCCAGTCAGTGAGCGCCTGGTGGCCACGGGGCCTGGCTGAGCTCAACCCGAAAAAGCAACTTGGGTTTTCCCCACCCGTGTGGACCCACCAGCTGCCGAGCAGATCGATGGGGTTGGGTGTGCTGCCATATGGGTGGCAGCGAAGACGGGGGGTCACGACAGACCAGACCCAGGGGACGTGGAATGTCACGCCAGTGGTGGGGAAGGAGCCGGAGTTTGTGTTGGAGGTGGAGCATTACCAGTTGAATCTGGTGGGGCTTACCTCCACGCACAGCCTCGGTTCTGGATCCAAACTCCTGGATAGGGGTTGGACCTTGTTCTTCTCCGGAGTTGCGTCAGGAGTGAGGTGCAGAGCGGGTGTGGGGATACTCACAAGCCCTCGGCTGAACGCCGCTGTGTTGGAGTTTACCCTGGTGGATGAGAGGGTCGCCTCCCTATGCCTTAAGGCTGTGGGAGGGAAAACTCTGACTGTTGGTGGGTGTATGCACCATTTAACAGCTCAGAGTATTCGGCCTTCTTGGGATCCCTAAATGGGGTCCTTCACGGGATCTCTGTAGGGGATTCCATTGTTCTCCTGGGGGACTTCAATGCACACAATGAAGGAGACACCTGGAGGGGCTTGATTGGGAGGAATAGCCTCCGTGATCTAAAACCGAGCAGTGTTATGTTGTTGGACTTCTCGACACTGTCTTGGGAAAGCTTTGGGATCCCCCAGTCAGAGCTGGTTGATGTGGCAGGGGAAAGGGAAGTTTGGGGTTCCCTGTTAAAGCGGCTATCCCCACAACCCGACTATGGATGAGCGGATGAAGATGGATGGATGGACTATTTCCTTGAGTCATGTGTCAAATAAAGATCCTGGTACTGATTTTCTTTGTTTTTTGTCACTGCAAACTGACTGTAATTTGGATTGTTGGAAGAAAATAAAAACATTTTGAAGATGCCATTTGGTCTGTAGGGAATCTTCCGAGAAAGTGGTTTGTCACTTAATCAAAAACTGATCAAAACACAATAGAAATGATCATTGGTTGCAGCTGGACAATGCATTGGTCTCCTGTTACTGCAGATTTTATCTGACTTGTTAGTCAAGGGCTTTCAACTGTCTATTACTGCTCGTTGTTCCTGGTGTAACCTCGCTCCGGGTCTGACAAGACTCACAGACATTAGCATGGCGTCAGATCCCACTATTTCTATTTAGAACGCCCTTTATTCTATTATGAGCTATGAATTATGGAGTTCCCTCAGTGGGTCTCTCAGTGTGGCAGAGAACCTGCTCTGATTTTAATGCTGGGAGCTGTTAGTCCTTGTCAATCCCATCCACTGCTGCAGGCCTCTAATGGATATGGAGGGGGAAAAATCTTGTCTGTCTAATGGCCGGTCTTATAATGCGATGCTAAAATAATCACAACCTGGGAGGTGGGCTGGGGGTTTCCGCTTGTTGGGGTTGATGTGAAGGACTATGGGCTTGGAATCTGGGAGGGAAGGACCTCCTGAGTGACCAGAGGGACTGCTGACCTCGTTGCGAGGAAGTTGTGATGTAATTCCTCTGGGACTAGCACAACAGATTAGATTAAACATCATGTTGGTGAACATGACCTTGCTCTTTCATTTCAGGGGAAAACAAGAAGAGGATTGGATTTCAACTGGAATACTTGAAATTGGCTTATTATCAGTATTTTCTGCCATAAACTATTTTCTTCTGGCATTAGGAACACTGGAAAGTTTTTCAGCAAAATCATGTAAAAACTAATAATTATTTGAATAAATAATAAAAATTATTTCTCTTGCATTTGAAGTGAAGCCCTGACCCACAGTCCCTGTGAATCTTTATTCCAAATGTTCAAAGTAAAAAAGTTTTCCCTGATACGTAACACCAGCCCTGATTTTCTCACTTCATCCTCAACCCGTTTATTGAGCTGATTTGGTGGCCATGTTTCTTTACAACTTTTTTATTAAAAGCAACGATATATTGGCTTAATATCTTGTTAAAATCAGCAAATGTTATATTGCTCTTAAATCAACTGAGTTCGTCCCTGATGTAATGTAAGTTGATTGGTTGGCCCTGGGTTTCTATGCTGCAGACGAGTCTTTGTAATGCTCCCTTTGAAAGCGTTGCAAAGGAAGTCCAGACAGTTTGTTTATGTGGCAAAGAGGTGTTTCCTGTCTCTGTGCAGCTCAACCAAACAGCCAAAGGAAGCCTCATAAATGATTTAATGTTTTGGCCTCCGACTCATTTTACAGATTCAAATGCAGTTAGAATCCCAGAGTCAAGCCTGTAAAAGTTTGCATTGCTTCCTTGCTTTTGGAAAACCCCTTGTGCAGCTGAGGTCATCAGCACTGGCTGGTTTTTCATTTGCGCTCCGTGATGACATTGTTCCTCGAAGCTCTGGAAATGCTCTCGTCTTTTCATGTTTTTGAACTTTGCTTTGCGTATGTCATTGCTCATGATTTTGACATTAAGAGCTAAAAACCTCACATGGTTCTCCTTAAAAAAAGTACATCTGCAGCAATATTTTTCTCTTGTGGCGGAAAGTCCTAAAGCACTCAAGAGACGGTACTGACATGAGATCAGGGAGTTTGCTCTGACATTGCTGTCTTTAAAATGAGGTTGAAAAATAGGCAGTCATGCCTGTAGAGGGCTGCTCAGGAGCCGTGACAACAATGCCCCCGCTAACAATTAGCATGCAGTTTGTGGCTGCTGAGACAGAGACATGGTGTGCAGTGGACTGCAGAGACCCCTTTTGGAAAATGACTGGAGGACAAATATAGTCATACAAAATGTTCAGGTGTGATCCTCCAGGGCATTCTAGACGATGTGTGTTTTGTGTATATTAACAATAATGTAGGTAAGCATCATCTGGGCCCGTAAACCAAATCAAGTGGAAATGATGTGAATCACACTGGCTCTTCACGAAAACATTTGCCTTACTGCTCTGCACACACACACACACACACACACACACACACACAAACACACACACACACACACACACACACACACACACACACACACACACATACACACGCATGTATAGATATGTGAATACACACACACACACACACACATACAGACACACACACACACACACACACAAAGGTACAAGCGTTTTGGCACTCCTGCCTGCCGGCTGTAACGGATGATATTTACATAGCAGTTTGGATAAGAGAGTACTACCATTAGCAAGATGGATTGTTGCAAAGTGGATGGGGATTTATCGCAAAGTCAAAGCCTTCACGAGAAATAAGTGATGTCTCTTTTCCAACTGACTCGATTTTCCAATCATTCTTTCCAGTTTTGCATATGCTTATTCTTCCTGGGCGTGGCCTTTGTCGCTCTGTCAGGGCCTGGGCTCCGGGCCCCTTTCTCCAGCAGATGGAAAAGCTGTTCTATTATCACAGCTCACCACAGCACCTCTGAGACTTCATCATCCCCGTATCTCCTACTTTCACTGAGGGCCCTGAATGGCCCCATATGGCGCTGCTGCCAGCTTTAAGATCTTGCATTTGAGCGTGCATGTGTCTGAGTGAGGTTATCACTCTAATGCTTATCTGGTCTTTTGCATTATCTATACACAGAAACTGTGTTGTGTTGGCTTTACTGATTGCTGGTAGTGAGATGTTACTGGTGTTATTCCACATGGATGGTTGCAGTGCTTAAGGACAGGGAGGAGGAGGAGCGGGGAAAGGCCAAACCATTGTCATGGATCACAGATCAAAGACTGGCTGAGCGATGATGCAGTGACAGTTAAAGCATACAAGCATATCAAAATTCAAGTGTAGCTTTACCTTGCCTGAAGCTTTGAGAAAAGCTGTTTTTGTGCATATTATTGAAATTAAAATGTTTCTTAGCTTGGCTTATTTCTTTGAAAAATCCTATAAAGAAGAGAGTAAACACATATAAATCACATCATTAATCCTAAATCAATTTATAGGGTTAGTAACTTCAACACGATGACAAAAAAAGGGAAAAATATTTAATGGCTATCCTTACCCATTGCCTAATGTTCACTCTTCTGCCCAAAATAGCTGCTGATGCTTATCTATCATTTTGTCAATTCTTGCATTGATAAGAGTGAGCGCAGCTCTAGGGTTAGATCTATTGCTATTGATCACTGAGCTGAATAGAGACACAGCTGCTGCAACCAGCCAAGGGATTAGTAATTATAAAGAGGACTTGGTAATATTTTTGGTAAACAACTTATAATTGTCAAATTAATGACAGTGTGTTTTGTTTGATGTCATATCTTAATGTTGTTCCAGATAATGATCCCTGTAACATAATTAAAATACACTTCAAGTACTTCAATGTTTATAATTCGTCAGTTATGGTTTAGTAATTGAAGTATTTCAGTTAGCAAAAACTCAAAACAGTCCTTATTTACAGGAACTAAATGTGAGAGTTTTGTAAGGACACATGGATAACTTTAGATTCAACCAAAAAAAAAAAAAAATCTTTTAAAAATGTATTGATAAGGTGGCTAATCAACTAATTCATGAAATAAAATCAGATTTGGACATATGGATTTTCAAGAGTTATTCCTAGGCACAAAGCCACCTGAAAAGTCAGTCTTAATTCTCATTCATCAAATTCCAATTTATTAAAGTCAGGTTAACGTTATTTGTGGAGGTTATTGGGAGACACTGTAGACAGATTTCAGTTGACTCGTCCACAAGAAAATGGATGATTGTATTGTTTCCCCACAGTCTTCACTGGAACCCAAAATACCAAATTAATTCATAACCTTGGAATGAAAATTAAAAAAAAAATTGTTTTAATCAATGATAAAAACAATTAGTTGCAACCCCTCATTAGATTGAGTCACTGGTACAGAATATAAAATGTTAAGTTGGTTAGTCATTGGGAATGATCATAAGACATGAGCTCAGGCATGGAGAGTCATTAATTCTTGCCTGTTAAGACTAAACGTCTCATAAAAAGGTAATAATCACCTCTTTCAAACCAAATTAATTTTCAAAGCTTGAAACTCAAAAATGATGAGAAGGCTTCCTTGCTTCTTGTCATCCCTCCTTAGAACCCAAATTATTCTTGGTATGTCTTTGTTGAGGAACACAGTTTAGATCAGCCGGTCTCACCTTTAAGACTAGCTATTAAAGACGCTTTTCCGCTTTGTTTGTCAAAGCCTTCATTCAAGTGTCATCACTCCCCCCACATCCAGATTGCCTCACCAAACCTGTTGTGAGGACATCCCCACAGATTTGGTGAGGCAATCTGGAAGCATCAGAAAGAGGACAAGATCTCACTCTGGTGTTACCTGAGGTCCTGCATTACCTTATAAATGTTTTTTTCACTCATCTGCACGTCTATGTCTTTCAAGAAGCAAAGGAGAACTGGCTGTTGACTTTGGCCAGGTGGGGAAACTGTTCCATTAGTCTGACTGAAGAGCCTCTTGGGATTTCTTTGTAAAAGCTGTCTGGGGTGAATTATACGGGCTCCCCTTGCCTCCAGAGTGTCTTTGACCCATAATTGGTTATATGAGAGGACTAGTGTTGAAAAAAGAAAGAAATTAGGACTTACTGGACCGACAAGAGACAAATATATTTAGTTTAATGGTTATATTGTACAGGAAAGTAGCAGATTCAAGTCTGAAAATCACATGCAGTTTGAACGTCACATTGTACTACCTCTTTTAAGGTAATAGTAACACAAATTATAATTTGGAACAAAGTACAGTAGCATTAGTGTTTGACCTGAATGTTTCCAATCCCAGCATGCCTTTTTTTTTCTGAGATCTGAGATCGACCAGAGATGCGCAGCCGGATGCCAGAGAGAGACGTGAAGACACACCAAAAGAGAGAAGTCACGGCAGTGCACATGGCAATTTAAATTTTAATTGCCTAGATTTATCTTCCTTAAACAGTTTGACGGGCTGATAATAGGGCTGATAGCACGTACTGAATGTTTGTTAAAACATTGGCAACATCCAGATATATGGACAAGAGCCACAAGAGAGAGTAGAATGGATTCATGGAAACTCTTCCAGACCTCCGACAAAAAGGTCTCCACTCACAGAATAAATACAAGCAAGGTGGGAGCGCTGGTTAAATCCTGGATTACCAGTACTTTGGCTAAGTTCTTTTTGTCTGTAACAGCAATTATATCCAGGAAGATAACATATTTCCTCAGGGGGCTCATATAAATTAGAAAAACAGTAAAAGTTTCTCTTGGATTGTTGGTCAGTCCTTGAAAGTTTTAACCACCAAGCAACAAGCTGCTCCCATCAGATACATGAATATAGATACACATTTATTTTTATCCTTATTCTAGAACAAGTTGTCACCATCAGACAGTGAGTTTTTCATGACACACACACACATAGACACACACATGCGCACACTGCATTTTATTTCCAGGTTTTTCTGATGATTTTCTTTTTATCCACGACTGAAATCTAGCAGCTTTTATGCATCACTGCTCTTTCTGTGAATTCTGTTTTGCATAGTATGATAATATTTTGCCTGGAGTTATGAAATCATTGTTTGAATCCAATACTTCATGGGTTCTTATCTTATTATCATCACATTTAACCAATTGTTTGTTTTGCAGCGGGAGTAATCCACCTTGCCTAGTAGTTCATTTGTTGTGCCCATACTGTAAAGTGTTCCACAGCAGTAGTTGGTAGTCCGTAGGTAAGATGGTGTCAATGATATAACTGATTTAGAATCACTGTAGAAGTTAACAGTACAGAAGTTGAGGTATATCACGAGCAGCACCTGTTGATAAGGTATTTTCAGTTGTTTTTCTTTTTTTTGTATCATTGAATCGATAGTTTCTATGCACACTGATGCAGTATCTAAAGGAGGAAGACGTGGACAAAAACCAGAATGAGATGAGCATCTGTCAGGTTAATGTACAAACCAGTTGCTTTATTCTAACCGTGTTCTTATTCTTCTCAAATGAGAACATTAAAACCTTAAAAGAGTTTAGAAAGTTTTCTAAATGCATATCAGCACCACCGGCTTACTTAATTACCTGAAGCTGATCATTCATTGATTCTTCACTGAAGCTGAGCAGTGATTAGAATGCTCCTTTCTCTGCAGGTCCTGTTTATTGTTAAGATGATATAACTGTATCATGTCACTGTGAAGCAAAAAGGAGGCCCATTACTTGTCATGCAATGTCATCACTTATACCACCCCCCCCCCCTTTAATTCCTGTCCATATATCTTTCCTTATCATTCTCTAGCCCCTTTCTGAGTGTGTTTCATTTACTTTTACACATCTTTCACCACACTCTGAATCTCTATGCCTGTTTCATTGTGTAAGTCGGCATTAAAATAAAATATCCTTGACCTCACTCTGTTTAGTTTTTTTTTTCTATTGCTTTTCTTTCCAGCTGTTCATTATCTATTCCCAACAGTTATTGAAATTCATTTTCAAACAAACTCACATCAACAAATGCAATGAAAGTGTAATTGAAAAATTTTCTTATGGGACACAACGGCATAATGTGTAATTTCCTTGGCAAACGCTGTGCCACCATGCTGTTTTGTAATATGCTCGTGCTCAATAGGCACCATGCCCTGGAGTTGCATCTCAAATTGCTCAATATGAAACAACAGCCCAAGTGGGCGATGATGAGGAATATGAACAATCACATCTTTGTTTTCGTCATATTTCTTTTCCTCTCGCCAGCACTCCAACAATTAAAACCTGCAAAATGTACTTAATTAACTTCCATAACATGCATTTAACAATCTGTTATTGGATGGGTAATGAACCCTGACTGTGCCCCCAAACGTGAACTAATTCAAGTGTAAATCATCAATTATATACACTTTTTGACGCTGTGCAGCTGCGAAAAAAGGGCTTAGAAGTGAGAGAGATGGGGCTTCATTTCAATGACAGCTGCATGAGTTCATCTGGGGATTGAAGGTTCATAAGGTACTTAATTTGTGAGTGAACGTCGTCACTTCTGTGAGTGATACCTTACGGACGATAGTGCAAGACTGAGTGGAATAGCGACCGCAAGCAGCCCTGTTATCTGGCTGGTACTAGATGGATAGACCCCATTTGTAATTAGTATCAGGAAAATAATTTACAAGACTTCTCAAATATGGAGAATGTAAATTTGAGTGCTAGTTGTAACATGTTAATGCATTTAATTTTCTCATTTAATGACTGGTGTTTTAATCGTAAAGAAAAAAATAAAAAGTCAAAGGGATTGACTTTATGAGTTCAGTCCAAATCAATACAAAACATTAAATTTCTGTCATCCAAAGATGTTACATTAGATGCTTACATTTTTATAGTGCACTCAGCTGCTGAATCCCCACAAGAATGTAATCATCAAAATTTGTTGCCTTGATCCAAACATAATCCTCCTCCTACTCTCCCTCAGCACACAGCCTCTAACCACTAAAAATCACTTTATGAGATTTTGTGTTTGGATTTATATTAGGGAAAAAGGAGTGCTCATACAGGAGAGCGTTGTGACTCACACTCCCTGCAGTGTAATGGATGGACGGACAGCACCATAGGTTCAATTATCATTAGCCCCCTCGAGAGAAAAGCCTGTTGTAATGTTGGCTTGTATTAATGTATCGTAACCAGCAGCCATTATCCTGTGGTAAACTTATACAGAGGTGACCGTCTGTAGTTTCATCAAATTTCAGACGTGAGGTTTACAGCGATTTTTCTTCACTTGCAGTCTGTGGGTGTGCAGGTTTTGCATAATTGTTTTTGAAAAGAAACCCTGTGAAACCTTTTCAAAAATACAGTTTAAATCATATTTTAAAAAAATATTTACTTATTTTTTGGGCTGAACCACTGAGACCCAAACTCAAAAAAATATTCAAGGAAAGCCTAAAAAATGCTGTCTCTATTTACAGGTGAAAACAAGCCTAACATGAGAGACATGTTTCATTATGGACTGGGACAGAGGGACGGGAACAAAGATGAAATACAATGAGAGGAGAGGGTACCAGATCTGGTTAGAGGAGATAAACACAGTGAATGTTTCATGTAGTTAATTCTTTGTCATTAACTACATGAAGCATCTTCACTGTCAACCTGTGTCCAGAGGCATATGAATCCAGTTGGATTTAGGATATAATTAAGGACAGATGTATAAACATGATTAAAAATAATTTCTATGTGTAACTTCAATGTTATATGCCTCATCGGCATCATTGTAATATAAATTCTGCCACACAAAAAGTTTGGACAAGGTTTTAAAATCAGGGTTACCTTCATTGACTGAAATGTATGTGGCCTCAAGTGAGTCATGTTGGTAGCTCAGTAATATTGGAAAAAATATCACTTAACTGGTATTAGCAATGACAGGATTGGCTGGAAGCACTTGCTGTTTAAAGCTCCTTCTTTACTTGCATCAAACATGTCTGAAAAGTTAACGCATCTTAGGAGAAATTCTCATGGTGCATTCATTGAAATAGCTTTCTACTGCATGGTGCATACAGCCTTTTTGCGCAGACATAAAAGGGCCTCTGGCCTCTGGCTGGTCTTTGCTGCTTTCTGCCAAATGAACTCAAAAAGGAAGACAAGCAAATGATCCCAGTGTGGATGCAACGCCCACCCACTGCCAGGTAGGAGTTTAGATTCTGTTTACATTTAAGTCACACTGATGCCCGGTGTTGTAATTTTATCAGATACTCTTCAGTGATCCAGCCATACTGTCTGAGGTGTATTTGCATATATAGTGTATATTATAGACCCATAACTCAAACATTTGCATTAATGTCTTTGCACGTGTAATTTTTTAAACATTGTGAATTCAATTCAGATGCAAATGTCACAGTTTGCACTTTGGGTTTGAATCACAGAAAACATTTTGCGGTATTGTACCTCAGGTTTTGCCCCATTAACTATCACAGTGAGAGCTATAATCCAAGACTGTTCGGCATGCCAGCTCAGCTCACCTGAGTGTGCATGTGCCTGCTATATCGACCATTCTATCGAGTCATTTAAGAGAAGTTGCCTTGCAGGCTGTGTGCATTCTGCTTGCAGAGAGGATAAAAGTTTGCGTAGCTTTATTGAGATATTATCTGGGGTCTATTTGATTTTATGTGTTTTACCTTTGTCAGCACGATGACTTAATCGATAAGGCTAAGAGGACTGTTTGTCTCCAACATTATCTCGGTTGAATCAGATGGGTTGCACATATTGCACACACATGCCTATACACTTGGAACAATAGCACATAAAACACAGACACTATAAAGTAGACACTGACACACATTTGTGTTGAATGTTTGGGAAGGCAGCCAAGGGAAATAATTTGTTGCGCAAGTCAAATTTGAGTTTGATTAAAACAAGGAATTGTAATAAATGAAGCCAAAATTCAAACATGGTCTCATCGGCATTTGAGTACAATATACCAACTGTTTGGTGTTTTGATGTACTAAATAGAGTAATCTGTTTTTAATCTTCTTAATGTTACATATTTTAATAAAGCATAAGAAGGAACTATGGAATAATAATTATACATAATTAATCAACTGGAATACATAATTAATCAACTGGAAAAGAGCAAAAGTCATGTTGTCCCTGCCTTTTTCTCAAGGTGACTCTTTCCTCATTAGGAACAGTAATACTGATATAATAATAAAGTTATCCTGCTGACAAACCAACAAATGGACGCAGGTGAAAGCAACTTTACTGGAAGAGGCATATTGAATGCTTTCACTACCAAAACTAAATTCTAAGCATGGCTACCCAAGAGATGGATGTCTTGGTTAAATATCAAAGAAAGTCAGCACTGACTTAAAGCACAGCACGCGACACAACGACCTTTTCAGTATTCAGAGACAATCTTTCCTTCATGTAAAAGCTGTTTTAGTTTCCTTACATCCTATAGGATGGAGAATCTGTGTGGTGCGCTCTGGTGTCAAACCTATGCCTTTTGTTTACTGAGCCATTCATACCTCTCTTTCTTATGTATGACACCTGAGAAACAGAGAAACAAGGTTAGTGTGTCAGTTCAAAAAGCTTCAAGTCAGAATGCAGCTTTGTATGAATCCCTGCTCACTTACATGAAAAAAAAAAAAAATCCCAGCTGTGTTTTCATTCATGCAAGGCTTGAGCCGATAAAGTAGTGTTGGGAAGAGGATAAAATGAGACACCCTTTTCATCCTGGAGAGCCCCAGTTGAAGAAAAGATTGTACTTGTGATCATCCAAGAAGCATCATCTAACTCTAACCCCTCATATTGCTTGTCATTGTGTCTTTGTATGTGTTCTGAATATCCCCGCCAAAACAAAAAGAAGCAGTGAGTTATAAAACATCACATTGACCAGGATGCATTATTCTTAACAGCTTTTTAAGATTTAGTGAAGAATGAGCTCAGAGTATAACAACTGAACATACATTTTATAGTTTTAAGTGTTTTCTCTTGTCTCAAATAGACTTCACTGTCAGCTTGTCTTAATAACACTTAGATTTATCCATGTCATCCACTCTTAGTTGGCCTAGAAATTGTCTCTCCAAGTTCTAGGCCGGCAGCAACTGAATCTTTTGCGTCAAAATATTCCCAAGGGAACTAAAAGATGGTCCCAAGTGATGCTCCTAACATGTAATTGGCTTTGTTTTAGACTTTATCCTGGGGAATCACACATGTTGTGTATACACTCCATCAGGTTTGTTTGTTTCTCTGTTAAAATAATAAAAAATGTCACTTGACTTGTCCGACATCAAGACATAAGCCCTGTGGTGTTTGAGTTGTGCTGATCAAATATTCCATTACTCTGTTGGCTCTCCCTATATGTAATAGAGTGGACCAGATCCATGCGCATATAATATTAGACCCTCAATACTCCCACTCTCTCGCAACGATATCCAAATAATTACCTCTCCCCACATCTGCTCGCAGCAGCCAGCTGCAGTCTTGGCTGGTTGTGTGACACATAGTGTGTTCACAGGGCTGATAGAAATGATTGCTCCATTGTGGAGTATTTGCACAATGCCAGCCCCCATCTGTCAGGGTTTCAGTAACAATCTTTGCATCAGCTTTTTTTTAATCCTGTTTTGCTATTGTGGTACTCAGTTTTTTTTTTGTTTTTTTGTTTGTTTGTGTGTTTGTTTTTTGGTTTTTACTGGAGCAAAGCTGAAATTAATTTATTGCTCAGTTGTTGGTGAACGAGTAAACCCAGTTGTTACAGTTAAAGTTATTTTGTTGATTTTTTGTTTTTTTTTTCAAAGACAACCCCACTTAGGGGATCACAGGTCAGAGTCAACCATAGCTAAGGCTCTAAACAAAGATAGAATAAATATCAGCTTTTAAACATGGCTTAAAGCGTCTCTGCAGGTTATAACTTCATTCGATCTGACGATTAGTGTTTATTAATCTGCCCAAGCAAGTTTCTGCACAGATGAATATGTGTGGAAGTATGAATACTTAACAATAATTGCTGCAGACAATGCTCGTGGAGTAGGTAGCAAGTTTCTGTACACATCATTAAGTCTACTGTTTGCTAAGTCTCTTTCGGGACAATGAATAAAGGTATTGACAGGAATTCTATTTGATGATATCTCAAACCGGGCTGGTGCCGTGGGTAGCATTGTTATTTCACAACAAGAAAGTCCCATGTTTGATTAACTGTGCAGAGTTTGTGTGTTTGTTCTCCCTGTGCCTATGTGGGCTGTCTCTGGGTTCTCCGGCTCCTCACACCTCCAGAAACATGCAGCTTAGGTGAAATGGTCTACATCAAACCAGCGTGTATGTTTGTTTGTCTTTTATGTGGCCCACGATGACCTGGCATGTTATCCGGGGTGTACCCCGCCTCTCGCCCATAGTCAGCTGGGATAGGTTCCAGCAAACCCTTGACCCACAAGGTGGACAAGTGGCTGAAGACAAGAAACTGGATGGATGATATCTCTGACCTTAATGTTGGTATTTGTTGAGCCTTTATTGTGCTGGTTGTGTTACTGCAAGGTCTCCAAGGTTAACTACGGTATTTGACCACCATGTAAATCTGATCTTGATATGTATCTACCCATCTTTCCTACTGATAATATTGATGAATCAGTTTAATCAGTCAAAGCTTAAATCTTCCAAACTTTGGAGGAGACTAATGTATGGAATGTGGCCACAGATCTGTCAAGGGAGAACATACAAACTTATTACAATCTACTTGTACAAACCACTTAATGCAAGTGTACAATGTAACACTGATGCAAAATAGAAGCATGGCTTCACTTATAGCCTCCAGCACTGTTCAGCTGGATGTCTCTCTTTTAATGAGGCTAAATGGCGTTCAGACGTGGGTGTAGACAATGTCGTCAGTTTGCAGGCTTGTTCCATTGGTTTGACAGGGGACTTCATTCAACCCTGTGGGTCCTCAGGCAGAAAAAACGGACATATTCCACCTCTCCTCCCCCGTGAGCACTTTTCTTCCATCCTTCTCCGTAGTCATCCCTCTTACTCAGACACTTTATCTCTCAACACTGTCTGACAGTAAAAGCTTTAAGTGATTTTCCAAAATGAATAGATGAGGAAATCCTCATATGTGTTTTGATATTGATGCCGCAATATGGAAACCTTCGAAGATCATAAGTCTGTAAATCTAACCTTTCAAAAATGCCTCGAGGGCACATCACCAAGGCTGATCTCATGATTAATGACTGTCCTTCAGGATGTCTTGTTTGTGATATGTTTTACTCAACAGACCACATTTGGCTTGCATGTTAATTAATTACAGATGGAATGATTGCAGTCATTGCTCCGTGTGTACATCATCAGCTTTATCAGTGCTGTGCCTTATTGTTAGGTCTTTATAGCAGTGTCATTTAATACTGGCTATTACTCCCTGTCTGCTGAGAATGTTCACATCATAGTATAGAGATGTAGCCTCGGGCCTGTTTCTTCATCTCTGCTTCCTTTTATTTTGTTTCAGAAAATATCTTTGATTTATACTTTCGCCTCTCACCTCATAAATCCTCCTGGACCCGTTCAGATGATAAGCGCCTACAAGCAAAGTGAGAATACACAGATCAATAAAAAATTGAGCAGGGTAACACTTTCCCAGTCCTTCACACAGTATCAGTTTTTTAATGCTGCTTATCTGTGCTGCATATGCCAACATCTAATAGCAGAAGAGCTCCTCCAAAGACAAAACGATAAGCCTGTAATCTTCTTTGGAGTAACTCCCATACCTTTTTTTCTTGGGTCACCACTATTTCCCTGCTGCCTCTTCCATCTGAAGCTCTTCACTCTGTTATTCCGCAGCTTCCTGGATGCCCCTCCTTCAAATCCACTCTCGTCTTTCACCATCTGCTTTGAAATTAATGGGCATGTTGGAAAGTAGGCTAAATCCTGAGTGGCAGCTTTTTTTTTTTTTTTTTCTGTGTCTGTTTTTAAAAGAGGTGCTGCAGGCACTGTCCAATTGCGGGGGAGATGAGAGCAGTAGGAGCTGGCTTATCATATTGCTACTGCCTCTTAGGTTCTCCCACCTCTGGCCTCTGCGATGCTCCTGAAACCACAGTTCATAGCATCCAACAGGCTGTTGATATGAACTATGGCTTGTCCATGTTACTGTCATTGCTGGGCAATCACATGGGAATGAACTGAATCATGTCAAGGATTTATTTTCAACAAGAAAACACATTTTTTTAGGGTTAACATATAGGTTTTTTCAAGACAGTTATGACATTTGATGATGATGTTTGTATCTTGATATGGTCCAACAGGCAGTTGTTTTTTTTTTTTTTTAATATTAATGCTAGCCTGTATTAGCTGATCAGGAATCTGAACATTTAATGACAACATTGGTTTTCACTTAAGGTAATCATGTTACTCCCAGATTACAATAAACGCTACAGTTGAATCAGGTTAGAATTTGTAGACCTGACTAACTAAAAGTAAAACAGTGTCTGGGTGTTTTTCTAAATTAGTTTCAGTCTTAGCTTGGTCAGAGCTTGATTTGACCCAAAGCTAAGAAAATAGCCTGAGAAGACATCCTCAGGGAAAGGTGATGTGCAGTAAACTGGAGTAAGCTGGAAAGGGGATTCCTGAAATCTAGAACTACACTGAGACTGGTTCATGTTGTTTCACACATGGAGCGCTGCCTTATGATAGTCTATGAAACATGTTCAACGTCTGTTGTATTTTAGAGAACCGCAAATGTGGTCTTGGTCT
The DNA here is from genome assembly GCA_013358685.1 of Antennarius maculatus. NCBI lineage: Eukaryota > Metazoa > Chordata > Actinopteri > Lophiiformes > Antennariidae > Antennarius > Antennarius maculatus. Next base: position 14,792,181 of record CM023623.1, read on the forward strand.
TATCACAAGATATAAATATTATTATAACCTCTTTTGGGTTTTCTTTGCACTGTGGCCATGTTTTGGTTGTTGAATATAGGCTAAAACCTCCAATTATAGAACAGGCATGCAGATGCGTTTGAAAGGCGTTGTAGCTAAACACACACACATACTTAAGCACGCACACATGCACACACACACGCACACACACACAGACACACACACACACACAGACACACACACACACACACACACACACACACACACACACACACACACACACACACACACACACACACACACACACACACACACACACACACACACACACACACAGTCTGTCCATGCTTGGGGCCTAGGACTCTGATCTTTCCAAAGGTTTCCTCCTGTGGCTCATGTGCCAGACAGTCTGGAGAGCTGTGGACGAGCTGGCGTCGTTTCGCCTGCTGGATGAAACAGCCAGTAACATGTGCTTTCTGTGGCACAACAACCAGCCTCTCCTCTCCTTCACTTATGCCTCAATCTTCTGCAACAACTCCTCCTCCTCCTCCTCTTGAGAAGGATTACCCGCTGGAACCGGACGTTTGATCCTGCCATGCTCTGTACTGCTGCGATATCTGTCTGACAAGGCTCTTTGTACCCCTTACTCTTCCAGACCTGTCTGTGTTCCTGTCTTTTAGAAAGATAGGAGTTAAGCCTTTTTGGCTGTCTGCTATTTGATGTCTCATATGTAGTTCAGGTCTATACCCGGGGGCAGATGGGACACCTGGGTTACCAATATGTCAAAAGTTCATTCAGCTTCATGAGTAGTGGTGCAGAGAACATACAGACAGGTGTGGCTACTGTATGACCGTCTTGTATGAGAAATGTAAACTGATAATTAAATGTCATGATGATGATGATGAGATGCTTTCACAAGCACTACCCCCTCTACACCTTTCATATGGTGCTCATAAATACCCCCCCCCCCCCAAAAAAAAAAAAAAAAATTCAACCCTATCCTCCTTTCTCTCCCCCACTCAAGCTGTTTTTCTTTCCAGTTTGACAATGCTTTTATCTTAGCTGTGATTAATTACAAGGGACTGTGCCAGCAAGCTTTCCAATGTAATTTGTAGGGGAAGCATAAACAGGAAGTATAGTCCATATATATAATGTTGTTTTCAGCGGTGAATGAGGGTGACAAGGACCCAAAAGAAAGTAGTGACATTGTGATATGATGTGACAGAGGACAGCATTGGGTGACCTCAAGCTGTCGTGTCGAGGTGTAGACACGGTTACTTCATTTAGTTGACATATTGGAGTGGAGGAAAGCCTAAAAAGAATCACGTCCTATCAGTAAAGCCCTTAATTACTCAGGCCAGCTAATTGTGATTCATTTGTACCGACACAGGTCTCACCCAATAGTGTCTGTGTCTGAATGACTCAGATCACATATACTGTTAATTTTCTTCGGATTGTAGAATAACATTCCATTAATTTGCTTTACCACCAAAAATATGACCAAAAGTTAAACCATACAACGATAAAGAAATGTTTGATCAAAGATTGTCCTATCACGTTACAGTTTATTGTACTTGATAACATTCAACACAGGGCAGCACAGTGGCGCAGTGGGTAGCGCTGTCGCCGCGCAGCAAGGCGGTTCCGGGTTCGAGTCCCGCTCTGTTCGAAGTTCGCATGTTCTCCCCGTGTCTGCGTGGGTTCTCTCCGGGTTCTCCGGCTTCCTCCCACATCCAAAAACATGGTCTTCATGTTAATTGGCCGGTCCCAAATTGACCTTAGGAATGAGTGTGTGTGTTCAACTCTGTCTGTGTGTAGCTTCGTGGTGCACTGGCGTTGCACCCGGAGTTTCCCCGCCTCACACCCCAAGACAAGCTGAGATAGGCTTCAGCTCCCCGTGACTCGCACAAGCGGTTGAAGCGGGTTGAGAAAATGAATGAATGAGTGAATGAATGAATGAATGAATGAATGAATGAATGAATGAATGAATGAATGAATGAACATTCAACACATGAAATGAAACATGAATTTAAGTTGGTTCAACCTACAATGCCAATCATGTTGCTTAAAAATGAAGCACGCTTTCTATAACGTGACATGTTTCATACTATAAATAATGTGTGAATTCTGTCTGAGTTTTGTGATCAAGCTCTGGAGTCTCTTTATCACAAGTCAATGTCAAACATGTAACAACATGTCCACATTTTCTCAAACAAATCAGGTTTTCAACTGAAGCTTTCTTGCAGGGGTTACAGGAACAGAATACTTTACATTAACAACATATCATTTTTCATTTTGATGGACTAGAAAATTGACATCTATAACTGACATCTAAAATTTTTTACAGTAATGTTAGGCAAGAAATGAGATGGCCATCTGATGATGACAATATCTCTGCTTTGAATGTTAAGAGTGTCTCACAGAAGGCTGGAGACTTACCCCTGTTTCAGACTAAGGGTTTGCTGTAGAATTATTTTTTTGATGAGGGGCGAGCACAGTTTACTTGATTTCAGTTTGTTTTCTTGAAAATATTTCTTCATATTTTGATGCTAATCTTTTAATTCTGTAAAATTGCATTGTTGACTTCTTGACAATGCCCCCCTCTGTCACTGCTGGGAGAAAACAGACAAACAAGCAAACAAAGAAACAAACAGATATATCTGCTTTGTATGGTGGTGACATTAAAAGTGACTGAGTGCTCGGTTTCTCAGTTATAATTTCATTTCCTATAAAGTCATGATTTATAGAATTATTCTGTATAATAGATACTATTGTGAGCCACTTGGCAACCAGTCAGGAGGGAAAATGTACAACACTGCAGCTTTTTATTTATTATCACAGTATGCCGCTGACTATTACCTGTGTTTGTTATTGAGACAGCTTCACATGAAATTAAACTGAGTCACACACATGCATTGTGTTCCCGTGGTTTCATATTGCATATCACCTTTTGCATCACTGAGAGGATGTAAAATAGCTCATAGTGTCCACCCATTCAATCACTTAATCTGCAAATTGGTTGATTGCTGTTGTGTGTGTCATAGGCAAAGCTTTGTGATGATTGAATTTTTTTTTTCTTTTTTGTTTTTCCCTTGCTGTGGGTATGATGATTAAAACAAGCTGAGCTTGGCCCCAAAGCCAGTCGGGTAATTAACAGGCTGTTCTCTATGTTAATGGCATTTGTCACCTTGGAGATAATCACAGCCATCAGGAGCACAGAGCTGCCTCCCCTGTGTACCTGATGGACCCCTTAAACAAAGAATTGACAAACATCCGGCTCTAACAATCCTTCCAGGTTTTAGCCTTTTGAATATCTGTTGTAATAACTCTAGAGGACCTTTCAAAAAGTACTTAGTTGCTGGCTGCTGTGAATAAAATGTACCAGTGGAACATAATCTGATGTTAATAGTAACAATTAGGCCTATGACTAAAGATTTATTGTTTTTTTCTATTATCAGTTAACCCGTAGTTATTATATAATTTGTTTGCTTGACATTAAGAAACTAAAAAGACAGCAGATTTTTTATTTTACTTTGAAAGAAGTGCAACAAAGCATCAAATTCTCCAATATGAGTAGCTACAACCATTTGTCCAAAAGTAATTATGGTACTTGATTATTTTTTACAACTCTCTACAGATTGTAGAACGTACTTGCTGCAATGTTAAGATTGTTAAGTATGGAAGTGCCCCCTTTCAGTCTGTGTAACAATCGTAACAATGAGAAATTCTTTTTTTTTTAAATAGTTTATATGTTTTGCATTTATAATCTGTAATGTAAATTTCAGTCACTGCACATAGAAAAAAATCAACTAAAGGTTCCACTGTTTCGCTTACCATCATTGGTATTTTGTTAACTACTGGTGTTGGTATATTGTCCATTACCATTATAGGTATATTGTCCATTACCATTGTTGGTATATTGTCCATTACCATTGTTGGTATATTGTGCCTTCCTTACATTGTTGTATAAATTCCTATTACAACGTAATAATGATTGTTGCCTATGGTGATACCATCATGATGCAATTATTGTATAATTGTCCTTGGATGAAGTAGCAGTGAAGCTCAATCTGTTAATCTCTGAATGAGGAACTGGGGTGGGATTAAATAAATTTTCTTCTTCCCACTCCTTTTCAGGCAGAATTGTATTGCTGAGTTATGTGCTTTGCTTATTTATTTGCTTATTTAATTTTTTTTTCCTTGCCTTGCCCGAAATAAATGAATTAAAAAAAAAAAAAGTACTGAAATGGACATTTTGAGAGTATGCCCGTGAACTGAATTGCTCGTAAGTTATTTATCAAATTTCAATCTATAATTGCCATCTGAAATGTCATTACTAAGTACAAAAGTACTATTCCCTTAGACTAAGAAACAAATACAAGACATAAAAACAACACATAAATGAAATAAAATACTGTAGTACTGTAGCTGAATGAATTTTATCGTGGGGGTGGGGTGGGGGTGTAAAGGTTAAAGTAAGCCACTGAGGTATTCCGAGGTCACGCTGCTCGGCGTTGGTTGCTGCAGAAACGGGAACCACAGTAATCAGATATGACGGTGTGTGGTCGTTTGTATCTATGAAGGTTCGTAAGTTGAATGCTCGTATCTTGAGGACTACCTGTATAAAATGTCTCTTAAGTACCTCCATTTTGCTTTTTTAGTCTTTTGAATAATGTATGTTAGAGTGACTCTGAAGTGTTAAGTGATGTCTTGTTGATAGTTGATCCCAACTATTATTATGTAAATGCTGTTTGTTTTGTGTGTGATGAGAAAAAAAAGATGCCTAACACATCTTATACTGTAGGTAATCTAAATCACCAAAACGAGCCTTACACTGTGAGGAAAAATCACTGACGTAAAAGATAGCTGTAGTCTTCTTTTCCCTGGTCTGATGTCATAAATTACCCGGCCATTGATTCGTGGGTGTCTGCGATCCTCGGCGGGCCTCCTGCACACATTCATCAGGCCGAGAGTCTGATGCCGAGACCCTGGATGGAAATGCCTCAAATGCAGACTCCACTCTGGAGCAAGGCCTGTTGCTTAGATACACCACAGTTAGTGTTTAGAGTCTACATGAAGAGTGGATTGAACCCGGAGAACCGAATTATGTACTGAGATGTTTTGGTCTGTATTAGATTTTTGATTTTCTATTTTGTGAATGTTAGTGTTTGCGCTAAGAACAAAATGCATTTTCAGGACACATCCGTGACAGCAGCGATCCAGGCAGATGGTGGTGATTTCTATTATAGGGTGTTGTGGAAACCAGCTACCTTATTCCACAGTGCAAAAAGAGATAGAGCCGGTCATGCAAAGGTGAAGCCTCTCTTGCATAAAACAAAAACAAAGGTAGAAATTCTTTACGTGTTGTTTTTACTATAAAGATGAAAGAAGGTTTATGAATTATTAGTGATCCACAGTGAACAGATAACAAAAACAGTACAGGTGAGTGGAAATAGAAATAACAGGTCAGGTGGAATTTAGTTGATAAAAGAGGAACGTTTTGTTTTTTCCATTCAGTTTCATCACCTTGAGTGATAGTCAACGGGAAACAACCCCCACAAGGTTCACATAGCTGATGTATTCTGGGGTAAAGTTGTTAATCCACAGTGACTTTCATGATGTTACGTGACAATATTTGTTTTATGCATTATGTATTTAAAATAATTGATAAAACAGTAGAAAATATCAGCACAAAAATAGAACTGAACTGATGCTTGGACGGCAGTCTACTGTAATGTTAAGCAATAAATGAGCTGACATGAGCGAAAAAAAGAGTGAAAAAGAAAACACACAAAAAAGAAACGCTCAATAGACTTACTTATCATTCAAGAGACAAAACCCTGAAATGACCAAAAATAATTGACATTTGTTCATTGACAGCAAAGGAAGAATTGGGGTCATGCTACTTCAGTCAGTAAAGGGAGGATGGTGGGGCGGTTTAATCAACCAGTCAAATGTAGGACTTAGCCAAGCGAGACTTCCGTTCATGACCTGTTTCCTGATGAGTCAATTCTATTATCCATGAGGCTGAAGGTGCCCTAACTTTAACAATGAATGTGAACACAAATCTAACCTCAACCAAGACTACTATAACTAGGATTTCAAGGACATCAAAATGTATGGAATCAATGGCAAGCAAAGGTTGGTTTCATTGCAAAATATATATATATATAGCCATAACAAAACAAATGTCAAGCCGTTGGTGGCTTCAAGGATTAAGTCAATGATTACTAGGGTTTATTCTTTGGGAACCATGGACAGCCAGTCTAGTTCTATCTGAATTTTTGTATGTTTAGTGTGATGGAGCCACTGATAGTTCAAGACACCCATCTGTAAAGCTTTATCCAGAAAATAACAGACTCCTCTGTAGTCATCTCTGTTTTAGCTAAGAAAGGAAAGAGCAATATCTCGAAGAAAGATGGCCTCTCTTTCTTCCCTACATTCTTCCCCTCTCGCCAGACAAAGAGCCTTTTCACAACCAGGAAGGGGTCTCCTCTTTAGTTAGCTTCAGGTCCACTGCATCTCACGAATGACCTAATGTGTGTCCACGCAGTGAGCATGGCATGATACAGAACATCTAATGCTTTCACCCTTTTGTGCTTCTCATCTCAGAGTTGCTATTTATGAATAGCTAGTGGAAAGATGAAGGTGGACTCAGTTTAATTATGCAGTCACGCTACGCTCATGGTGACTCTCCTTCTACTGTGGCCGCTCATAGCTGAATTATCGTCTTTTGTAATGGAGATTAACCTCACTGAAAACTGTCCTTAGCCCACTTAACTTCGAAATTTTAACATGAGGCCACGTGGGTCTCACTAAATAAGCAGTTCCCCCTCACTTGCTGAGGGGTGGCACACTGTTTTAAACTGTGGTCACCTGCTTACAGGCTTTTATGGGTAATGGGATGAGATTAACACATTTGCATACTATTGCAATGCATTATTCATGCAATGTTCCTCTTCTCCAATTTGATGGGGCAGGGCCTTTTTCCTTTCTGACTTAAGCATGTGGGTGACCTGGAAGTAGGTCACGAGGTCTGTAGCGTTCATTTATCACCTCCTCGCATCACCCTCTAAACATTTGATAACCTGGTAGAGAGGGGCATGCTCACACTTCCAAAATCTGCACGCTTTCATTATATATATATATATATATACACACACACACACACACACACACACACACACACACACACACACACACACACATATATACATATATATATATGTATATATGTGTATATATATATATATATATACATATATATATGTATATATGTGTGTGTGTATATATATATATATATATATATATATATATATATATATATATATATATATATACTAGTTTTTATATATATAAAAACAAGTTAATTACTAGCAAATTATTCCTGCTTGGCCACACTCTTTTTCCAACCCTTGCAACTTTTGTAGCTGTGAAAACCTCAGACAGGAATATTTGCCGGCTTAAAATATTCATCAAAGCAGATATTGATTTCAAATAAGGGGATTTAAAGATTAGAAGGAGGAAGTGGTAGTTGGAAGATATTCTTGGATGTAGTCCAATAGACAAAACAGCCAGCATGGCTCTTGCTATACGACTTCCAGTTTATTTCCCGTAGCTCAGGGCGACATGGGTGACTCATGCTTCTCAGGTGAATACTGTATGTTGTACTGTAGTGCATTATGGGCTATTCTTGACCAGTATTAATGAAAAAGGGAGAGGTTTAAAGTATCAATACACCTATATTTCATGTGTGTTTTAAAGTCAACTTTACAATATACCATAGGCACATAGAGAAAAAAATAATGCAGGAATGTTATTTCTTTTTTTGTTGCTGTTTATGTGTGTTTAACAAATGTTCACTTTCCCCACTGAATGAGGTATTACCAGGCTAGTGTAATGGACATGCTCTGCACTGTAGAGCCAATCATTTGGGTGAGGTTTATCTGGAAACGCAGCTTGCTGGTCACTGCTAGGCATAAATCTCTCCTTAGCAGGGTGATCAGCACTTCAGGTATGATCATTAACCAAACCCAGATTCAACGAGATCTATCATCACCTCTACCTGGCAACTGTGTGTGGATGTGTGTGTGGACTTTTGCATAGTGTGTCTACAGATTGTGGGACACAGCCAGCCTTTTTCTTATGGTTTCATGAGTTTGTTGCTGCTTTCTCACCTGCTGAGAGGTTCTTCCCGTTCTGAGGCGTTGGAGTGATTCACCACGCCAGACACAGCATGAGGAGATTTGTGTGTGTGTGTGTGTGTGTGTGTGTGTGTGTGTTTTGTTGTTGTCGTTGTTATCTCAACAGTTGACAGGCAGGCATCAGTCTTTCCCATTGACTCCAATTCCCTGATGAGTTGTCCTCTCTCCTCTCCTCTCCTCTCCTCTCCTCTCCTCTCCTCTCCTCTCCTCTCCTCTCCTCTCCTCTCCTCTCCTCTCCTCTCCTCTCCTCTCCTCTCCTCTCCTCTCCTCTCCTCTCCTCTCCTCTCCTCTCCTCTCCTCTCCTCTCCTCTCCTCTCCTCTCGACCTACGATCACTTCCTCATTCTTGAGCTACATTTACTTTGTGGCAGTCAACTGGAGATTTTGCACAATGGAACTTTAAGAAAGTTCTTCAGAGGAAAACTTCTCCACTGTAACTGATTATTCTCACCTTGATCAATTGTGAATGTAAACGTGATGCTATTTGTTCTTGGAGATTGTCAGATTGCTACACTCATGTAACAGCTGCTTGACAACATGAAACAGATGTTTATTAATAATTTAATGCTTTTATTTGCTTGAAATGTATGAAATAAAAATACCAACTTATGTCACAATAAAAAAAAATATACAAAGAAGGGTTGTGTATCATGAACAAATTGGGACCAGTTTCAAAAATCGTTAATTTACTAATCTGTTAGTGAGTTTCTGCATAAATTTCACTTGTCTTCAAGTTAATTTTGAATTTCTGTGATGGTGGCTTGCAGCTTGTGCAGGTTCCATATCACAGGTCAGAGGAAATTTCTGTCATGGACAATGGCGCTTGCTTGATAGGGTAGCTTTATCTCAACCTACTTTGACCCAGCCCATCACCTAACTGAGTGCCTGATTGACTGTGATTTTGGGTGAGACGGTTGACATTTATGTGCACCATGTAACCACACCTTCAGATGAACTTATTGTGTACTCTTTTTATCACTATGTTTTTAACTGACATCATGTCAGCACAGGATCTTGGCAATATGCTCTGATCAGAAGAGTTTTTGCAATCTTGAAACCCGATGCTCTAGTTTTTCAGCCTGAACAACATTCTTCTCTTCTTTTGCTATTTCTCCACCCCCCATGGGTTCTTTTGTCTCTAAGCTTTGCCCTCTTCAATGCCCCTGTTTCCTGACAGCAAAGACATTCAGTTTTAGAAAAACAACCCACATTTTCCTCTTTCTCCCCCTTCTCTCCTTCCCCAATCATCCATGAAACCACATTTTCCATGCATCCAATTTTAATTTTCTGTTGTTCTGGTTTTCCAGGGAAGCTTTAATTTGTACTTCCTCGGATATGAGCATGAAGGATGCGTGTGCAGATGAGGACGCCCCTCATGAACAGATCAATACATTATTCTATGTGTGATGTTGCGTGGTGATATGGTAGAAGAGCTTGTCAAAGAATTGACAGGTCTTTGTTACCTGATTCTTTCCTCTTCACTGCTATTCTCTGCCTCTTTCCTGCCTCCCTGACAACAACCCGCCTTTTTCAAGAGATGTTTGTCTTAACTGAGGAGTCGAAATCAGAGCTGTCGCTCCAGTGGAGCACACAAGACACTTACCTAAAAAGTGTTCTGCTGTACCATAGCTGAGACCACTTAAAGAAGTAAACTTTTATTGCTTGTCTCGAACTACCTTTTTCTTCCAAATGTTATCCTAAGTCACCAAAGAAGAGTGAGCATGGTCATATGAAGGAATTCTGCCCGCTCCATTCAATATCTTTGACATACTGTATCTCGGTAATGATTAAACATCTTTTTGCAACATTCTACACCAAACAACAACATGTACTCTTGTGGTGCCTATTTTATTTAGGGCATTTATCATTTGTGTTGTATTCATTTCTATTTTTGCAACTTGAATTATGGTTAATTGTAGGAGTGATCTTTTCATATTTTGGCAACTTTAAAGAGTGCTGAATGTTAAATGCTTATCAACTTTTTCTCATATACTGTATATGCATATAAGACAAATTACAATCAACAGGTACAACTTAGCTGACTTCTTTCTGTCATTCTTCATGTACAAGCACCCCTATAAGATCCTGAATATTTATGTTTGTTCTACTTCAGTCCTTGCCTGATCTTCTCTTTCTTTTGTTATTCCCATACTTACAGTAAAGTTTGGATCTGACGATTGTTGCTCTTGCTTCAGGAACTGAAGGTAGAGAAGTACAATTTAAGCTGCCACAAGTAGTGTGTTTGACACAACAGTGACTTCAAATGGTAAACACAGAGCAAGTGGTAACCACTTAAGTTTGTCCTCGCAGCCCTCTTTGCTACTCTACTCCCTTTGTCAGGTAAGCACAGATGACAACAGCTGTAATGGGCTATAGTGCTCTTGTCATTCAACACAATAGAGAACAATAATTTCACATTTTCTGAATTTTAACTTCAATTTGCTACTAAAACTGCATTCCAAATGGATTTCTATTTTTTTTTTTTTGTCTGTTTTTGGGAAGTTATCTCTGTAGGAAACATTCCAGTCTGTATTTCTTGTCGCATCACAAAAGTGAGGAGAACGATTGGTATGAAGTGACAGCTAGGAGTGAATTCACAGATTGCAACGACCAAATACCCTGTTTCGAGTTTGTGTATGGTTTGTCTTACAGAGGTCATGCTTAAAATTGTCAGAGAAATTCCAATGATTCTTTATTAAAGGTGACTAATGTCAATATAATTGGAGCATTGACTGAAGCTGCAGTTCCAGAAAAGAAAAGTTAAATCTGTTACAGGTACATAATTAAATTTCTAATATAGTTTGAAATTCTACAGACTAGGAATTATCTCTGTGGAATACAGCATGCCTATCTATCAACCTATGACTCTGGAAATCCCTCACAACACAGTAAAAAACAGAATAACAGGTGCCTAGCTTGGAATGTGTTGCAGACCACAGTGAGGTAAATCCAGATGGATTGAGCTCAGGCCAACTCCAGCCTACGGAGATGACCACAGCCTTTTTTTATTCCCAGGTGCACTCCCTCCATTCTGTGTGAAATGGTGTATTTGTCATCGAGATCTTTGCAATTCTCCTTGCCCGTTCCCCTACTCTGTTATCGCTACACATACATTAGAATGTCAAACACATCTACCCCCCTTGATCTATATCTGTAGAGCCTCTCTCTCTCTCGCATCGCCAAACCACTCCAGCAAATGTTAACGTTTCATATCTGGACTGTGAAAATAAGATTTTTTTTTTTTCCTCCTACTGCAACTACACGTGAGGATCAGGAAACACGATAACCTGTGCTGCTAAACTGCAAATGTCACTTTGGCCATAGCCAACCAACAGCATTTCTTTTCATTGGTTGATTCTGCTCTCTTATGGGGTTCACACCCATGACACTTGGACTGAACAGATGTGCAGACATGAATGAGAATGAGTCAGTGGGGCTCTCAGGTGTGGCCGAGAGAGGCAAAGTGAAATGGCACAAAATACCAGGAAACCATATCAGATGAGTGTGCATTGCATACATTAGAAAAATAATTGAAGTGGTGAGGAGTTCTTTAGTTGCTGTGTTGTCCTAAAACATGGAAGCTGGTAGTCTACTGGGGATGATGCGTGACATGGGCCATTGTTGGAAACAGTATGACTAATTGTTCTACAATTGACATAAATGGTTTAAAGCATGGCACACTTTCTATTATGCTTGAAATGTATTGCTTGCACCTGAAAACTCACTGGGTCTGTCTTCACTGTCTTAGATGTGTGCCACCAGTAACCAAATGTGAACTGGTAGTTGTAATACTGCTTGATTGCTTCACTAAATCTTTTTGTGGCAGTCTTTACAAGTCTCAAGCATATTGTGAAAGCTTTCGGTAGAACAGACAATCAAGCCTTTTGTTCCACATGGCTCTCTCACTCAAATCTCTCAGAATGCATTCTGCTTTCACGACCATCAGTACGTATCTCTTATGCAGAGATATGAAAGGGCATATCTGAGCAGCACGTGGATGCACATTCAAGGTCTCCACATTCACAAAGATGGGAGATGGAGAGGCAGTTAGGCTCGTCATTAATATTTCAATATTCCTGTGTCGTTATTGGACTGTTCCCAGCTCTCAAGGTTTATCTGTGTGATGGCATATTTAAGGGTCTAGGCCATCAATCTTTGTGACCAGACAGTATTAATTATGCAGTTTATTATGAGAATATGCGAATGCTGCAGGGTTCTTATAAACTTCTTGTTAGCCAATATTACCTAAAAGTGCCACATCTGTTTAATATAAATGACAGAGTAGTAGCCGTTATGGAATGAATGGTACCAATCTGCAGAAATTAACCAATATGTAAGCCCGATATTTTTTTTTTCTCTGTCACACTCATTTTTTTGCAGATGTTTCTGCTAGACCAGTTTTGCGAACATAGCAGATTACATTTGTCTTTGGTGATTGTATCTACACACGATGTATGAGATTACTGATAGCGGCTGATTACTGATTACTGATAGCGATTTTTATCTATTTATTTATTTTTACCATTAAAACCGACGTTTCTGACACTGAAGTAAGAATACCAATAATATCAAACGTTTGTTAATGTGAGATACCCTCTTACCTCTGTATCACCAAATCTCCATTTCTAATTACTCTGAAGTGATTTCTTCTTGGTCTCATTTCCAAATACCTGACTTTGAGTATATGCACGGGCCTTTGCATTTTTTTAACTGACATTTCAGGGTTTTTGTTTGTTATATCTGTGAACTGTGACCTTTGAGGCCAGCAGCTGTCTCCAACAGATCTTTACCATTGGTTGGCGTTTTTAACTGGTGGGTTTGTCTATGGTCTGATATCAGAGGACAGGATCCTCTTGACTCTCGTTATCTGGATCAGAGAGACAGCCCAGCAGCCATAGGATCTGTAAACAGCATTCTTGCCTTCAGATGCTGAGTAATCACAAATATGAAATCAAATTCCTGCCAATCAACCAGGAAATGAAGCATTTACAAAATCGCAGCAACATTGAGGGTGGATATTATATTATTTTACATTAATTATGTTAAATTAACACTGGCAGAACATGTTTCTGAAGGATGTTCTTGTATTTCAATCTTGCTGTTACAACACTGCAACTGTAATTCACGGGTGTCAATGCAATTTGTTAACTTAATTAAATCAGGATTCACTCTGAGCTTCCCTTTGTAATGTTTTTCCTTCCTTTTTTTGTAGTTCCTGTGTTTGAAGAACATCCGGACATTTCTCAAGGTTTGCCATGACAAGTTCGGCCTACGCAACAGCGAACTGTTTGACCCATTTGATCTCTTTGATGTCAGGGACTTCGGCAAGGTGAGTTCAATATCAGCCCTGCAAATCAGTGCTCTACTTTTTACCCTAAAAGTTATCTGTGCTTGAGCCTGCACAGAAGTCAGCTGGTGATGCTCACATGCTAGGTTTTATCTTAGAGAGATTATGCTGATTTTGTAACTGTTATGTCCTGATTTTGTCAGGTGAAACACTTTTTTTTATGGTGCATGGTTTTCATAAAACTGTTCTTCGATGAGCTGGTAGTTTGCACTCCTATGACATGCGTATCATAATATAATTTTAAATTAGACTGGCAACATTTATCACTGTAGTTGGCTGTGGGGTTTTCCAGAGTTTAAAGGTAATTCAGAGTGGAATGCCTCAGTTACATTCAGCTGAATATATAGAAGAGAATTTCGGATGTGCATAAAAGCTTCAGGGTCAGCAATCTCATCTTGTGTCACGGAACAACAAGAGTTGAACTCAACTCTACAATCAAATAGTCTGCTTCTGGAATATAATGTGTTTGTGGGTGGATTCAGTTGTAAAGGTGGATGACTCACTATCTCATCATATTACTTTTATGGGAGCTTTTATGGGATATTTAAGTGCATTTTTTAGTATTTTAAATGGGTATTTGTAAGGCCACTGCCCATTGATGTTGTTCTTCCCCCTTTCATCCCGGTGGAGGATCAGGATTTGAAGTCTGAGGCGAGCACAGGCTTCCAGCCGATGATAGCTGTGCTATTCATTTGATGGGTGGTTTAGCATTTGATCCAGATTTTTTTCATTAGAGATGGATGGATGGATGGATGGATTACAAGTTAAATTTAATTTAAAGTTTTCGCTTGCATGTGTTGAATATAGAAGCCATACTTGTTTCCCTGTCTTGGACTGTACATGTAAGAATCAAATGAGTGACTGAGGAGATGCGAGGTGGGGACTTGTTGCTGATCCCTGAAAGGAAAAGTTTGCTGTCCTCAACTTCTGAAGTTGTATTGTTCTCCTTTACTCTTTAATCCTGTTTACTCTGTTGTTTTTTTGTGTGTAGTTACAGAACTAAGAGGGTGGAGGGAGGAATTTTTTTAGGCTAAAAGGCTGTTAAAACAAGCAGCAGGGACAATATGAAGTCATTAAATTGATGATGACAGCTGATGGCATTGTGTCAGTTGTACTTCAGGGGAAAATGTTAATGGTGTAGCTTTGCAGTTGATTGAAGAACCATGTAGAATTTGTTCTGTAGTTGTGAGGATTACTCTGAAGAGGCTAGATCCGAGTAAGTTTCGCTACATCCTGCCATGATCGATTAGAAAGCGGATGTATTTGCATTAAGTAATCAGCACATTTATCCAACATGTTTAATTCAACATATTCACTCAACCTGGTTCAGCCTGAGAAAAAAAGAGGGAGAAAAGATGAGGGAGAGGGAAAGGGAGGAAAGGACTCTTTTGACATTTTGCAGATAAACCGCAAGACGATGTCTGGGAGTCAATGAGCTCGCACTGACCGGTATTAAAATCCAGCAGCAGTCAGAATCAATCACACAGGACCTCCACGCGTCAATTTGGAAATTGCTTTTGTATGTTTTCAGCAGCGGCGGGCTTGTCTCATCATTGATTTTACATTAAGGCCATACATCACATTATAATATATTGAGTTGAGCAGATCCCCACTAATGTGACATACATTTAAATAGTGGGAATACCTCATTAAATGAGGCTGTGTTGTTCCTTTCTATTTATTTTGATATTGGTAGCTCAACAGTGGATGTGGTCTTTCTTCTTTTGTTGCATTGACACAGAACAATCTGTAAACCCATCCAGTAGCAAACAAGAGGAATCACAACTTCCATCATATGATACTGTGTATCACAAATGCATTTTTTGCCATATTGTTATCTCATCACTTCCTTATTTTCATCTTGCACAAAGGAAAGAAAGGATTTGTCTTTTATGGAAGCCTAAACCAGCTTTTATACTCGTGCACATTTTGATGATGGGTTAGCACCCTTTCCGTGTTTGTTTGTTGTTGTTGTACTGTGTTTGTTTGTTGTGTATTCATTCATTCATTCATTCATTCATTCATTCATTCATTCATTCATTCATTCATTCATTCATTCATCTTCTACTGCTTCATTGGCTGTGGTGGGTCGTGGGGAGCTGGAACCTATCCCAACTGCCTTGGGGTGTGAGGCGATGAAACTCTGGGGGCAACGCCAGTGCACTAGGGAGCCACACAGAGACGCAAACACACACTCACTCACACCTACGGACAATTTGAAACGGCCAACTATCCTGAAGCGCATGTTTTTGGAGGTGGGAGGAAGCCACAGAACCAGGAGAGAACCTACGCAGACACGGGGAGAACATGCAAACTCTACACAGAGTGGGACGCGAACCCAGATCCGCCTCGCTGTGTTTGTTTTTATTCTTGTTAAACTTTGTAACTTTGTGATTTTCAAAATCACTAAAATGTGAAGCATACAAAGTCTATACACACAGTTTGGTTGACTTCTGTTTTACTGCTGTCCTGTTTGTAGTAGCAGTTTGTGATGATGCCAAGGATAAATGTGATAAAGGTTAAAGGATAAAGGTTACATTATGTCCACCCTGGTAGTGTTTGTTAGCCATATTTAAAATACAAGGCTGACAATCAGAATTTCTTCTTTTCTCATAAATAGCAACATGTACAATTCAACTGATACTTGGAATGCATTTGAGGTCTTTTCCATCCACAGATATAAGGCTTATTCTTGCACACCTTTTTTTAGTAATAGTCTAGGAAAGGATTAACCTAGTAGCTTTTTAGGGCTCAACAGGTTTAATTTTTTTTTTTTAATCTGCGCTTTGTATTTATCTGTTGTTTGAAAACCACAATATCCTGTATGGTCTCTAAGGGAGATTGTTCCTTCAGATACACCTTTTGGGAAAAAAATGGATACAAAAAAAAAATGAGAGTGAGATGAGATTTCTACCAGAAAGAAGTGTTGAATGTCCCCTGGTGACTCACCTTTCAGAAACAAATGAGGTGCTGGCAAATATAGAGACTAAACTGTATTTCTTATCGCCCCTGGAAGGCTGGAATTAAAACAGGATATTGGTGAGAGAAGGAAAGAGAGAAGGTATTTGTAGCTGCTGCCTCCGTAACATTAATCAGCCCCCCATCCACCCTTTCATACCTCCACAGTGGCTGTCAGAGGCCGAAGAGTTCATCTCCCACGGTTGCTGATCGCCATCTCGCTCTCTAATGATACCTTTTCCTGGGTCACATGTAAATATGGACCGAGGGGCCAGTGCTGAAGAAAAGTAATTGCCCCATTAAAACCTTTTCCTGACCCTTTCCAGTGCAACTGGTATGAAATGGAGTCCACAACTTGTACAATGTGCTTTGACTGATTTTCATTACTTAACCCATTTCATCCACCGAAACAACAACAACACACACCATGAGAGAGCTCTGCCGTTCTTTTTTTTTCTTTTTTTTCTTGCATCCTAACCCATCCCCCATCATCAGAAATTCATTATGACACGATTAAACCGGTGAAATACAGCTTATTACAGTAGACTCTAGAGTACGCTTCTATTTAAACACCTCCTTCGCTCCAAACCCAGCCTTGTTCCTTTCTGCCAGCCCATTTTAATTAGCCACTGAAGGAACATTGCTGTCATTTAAATGAACATGGCAATCAGTTTATTTGGCTGTTGCCATGATTAGCATAATTAGCCTGCACCTGTTAACCATCGATCAACAGTTTGGTAATTTTCCGTCTGTGACTGGAGAGCATCGGAGGAAGGCAGCTTTCTGACAAATTTTTAATCGTCGTTAAAAAGGAACGGTGTGATTTATTTAGAATGCAGACGGCGTTGCTTCATCAATTTTTATCTCATCTAAACAGCCTTGGAGGCATGACTGACATTTGAAGGTATCTATGGAATGCTCATGAACATGATAGCATAAATCAAGGTGGTCTTCCTCCCCCTATGTAGACTGTTGGTAGAAGCTTGTTCTGGGTCTTTTATGTCAGGAGAAATTTCTTTGCTTTTTGTTTTGTGCTTTGTTACTATTTTAAAGGCTACTTGGATATTGATCCAATCTACTAAGTTAACCATACTCAGAATATGGTAAGATATAAAAGCTAATCTCAGCACAATTCTTGACATTTTAATGTGAGAGCCTGCTTTCTTCTAGAGCAAAAGATTCCATTCAACACAATTTTGCTTCATCCAAGATAATTATTAACTTCGGTAAATGCAAACCCGGCAGAGTGTCTTTTCTGCTACACTAGAAAGATAATCGGTCCAACAAACGCCTTTCACCAACGCTTAGGAGTTCTGGCATTTTCTGGAAATACGAGGCTAGTATTAAGTTGACAGCAGGATGAAGTTGTGATTTGTGTTTGTGAACTTTTGCATCCACCTCACAATGTAGAAAATGATTTGGCACTTGCTGCTTTGGCTACCGTAAGTGTGTTACCACATGTTCTTTGCATAAAGTCAGATATTTTACTGCAATACGTCTGCCTACAATGTGCTCCGCATTAAAGCCTGTAATCAGTTTGCTTAATATCAATTGACAAACACACAACAGATGGAGGGCTATAATGTGAAGGAAACACACCAATCCTCTGATTTAATTTGTGCCAACTGCTCCCTTTCCAGTTGATTTTCTCTCTCACTCACTCCCCCATCCATCTCCTCCCTACCCTCAGTGCTCACTTTTCCCCGCTCATTCATCTCACACCCACTTCCAGTGCGAGTATGTTGTGATAAGACTAAGCCAGCGGCAATTGTGTCATGATTGCCATTGGTCGGCAGTGTTTGATTACCCTCTTTGCTGCTCTGAATGCCTCGCACACTGAACTCTAGTCCTTTCATTTCCTTTCTGTGCTCTATGGCTAAAAATAGCAAGTTGCTTAGCATCCACGCCCAACTAACATCTGGAACATGCCTCAGCCATTTCTGGCCCGCTTGACTGAATGATATTTACTAAAGTAAGTCTTAACCTCAGTTACAAGCTCTCTGCCAGGGCCTGTGTTAATTTCCTTGAACTATGTGAACATTTATAAATATCAAACCCTTTTGTTGTTAATGGTTTGCAGACATTTTTCTCAAATTAAGACTTACACAAAATGTATCTTTTTGTTGTAATCTCTGTGTCTGTTTTCTACTTGATATATTTAGTTTTTTGACAATAATTTCAATCATAACTAATCTTTCTTTGTGAGACCCCACATCTCCTTCAAACAGGTTTACTTCTCACACGAGGTTATAAGAGGTTACTAAAAAAAAAAAAAACTAAAGCCAGTCAGTTGACAGTGTTAGCTGTAGTCCTGATTCAAGCTGTCTTCTCTTAAGTTTGAGTGCAGCTTTAGATAAGGTAGTCATTCATTGCTGTCAGAGTCAGCCAGGAGAAGCAGCAGTAAGTGATGGAGGGAGGATTTAGGGTCAAGCAGCGAGGGTCACTGACTTAGTGAGTGTGTCGTCTTCCATTAACAACTATGTCTTCACCAGCAGTTTTTTTTTTTTTTTGTCAAGGCCCGAGGGGATTTTTAAACCTACTGATACCTTGGCCTTTAAGAGAAGTGTGTGATTCAAAGACATTTTTTTTTTCTTGAAATATGTTACCTGAGCTCTATTTTAGAGGCATTTGAATAAATTGGATTTGAAATGAGACTAAATGGATGCAGGACAGAGAAAGAAGTCTTCCATATCCACTCTTAAGAGTTAGCATTAATGAGTCTTTACACTGACTTATTTTCTAGCCTTTATCACATTTAATGCAGTAGTACTTCCTTTTATTACATAGTACATTTGCACTTTAGAGATGAACAGTTTATAGCCAATAATTCCTTCATTGTGACCGATGAGTGCAATGCATAAATAAAAACAACTTTTGAAACATTTTATGTTTTTGAAGTTGTTTTTCATACAAAACATGTAATTTGAAAATGACAGATTTCTGCATAAATTACTAGACATTATGTAAATTAGTAGTTAAAATAGGCTACACATTACCCACCTGTGGCATGTAATGCATCAGTTTTGCAATGCACAGCTCTTACTGTATTATTACACAACGGTTTTGTTTCTTTTACTAAATATGGATACTATTTATACTCCAACACTATATTCCTTGATACAAGAATATACCTAGTGTTCCCCTCCCAGGGAATTTATCTCTATAACCTGCTCTGAAAATACATCCTCTTGCATTAGCAGGCAGTTCAGTTTCTTATTCTTATATTCCTGTTCCCTCTTACGTCAAACCTTGTCTATCAAGAACCCCCCAACTGTAAGTTTTTATAAAAAGGTTCCGAGATGTAATCAATAATTCATTTCAAATGCCACAGTGCTGATGATAATTCTCCTGACATGAATTATAAATGGAAGCTTCCTCTCCCTTCCTGTGTTTAGACCCCCTTCTAGCTCTCCCTTCCGTGTTCCACTCCAACATCCTCATTATTTCTGCTGTCTGCTAACATTATACCTGTGGAAACAGGTGGTTGCTGAACAGTAGGCTGCTGTCTAGGACACAGAGGGGGTTACACGTTTGGTGAGGCTGCCAGGTGTCAGAGTTCACACTTGCAGTAAAAATAAATGCAAATTGCTGATGGCATCTGCTCTTATGCAAACCAAACTCCCCAGTTTGTCCGGTTTGTGTGATGGACCAGTGAAAGCTTAAGGGACAGATGACCCAATAAGCTGCTCCTTACCCAACAGATTTAATTTATAGCACAAGAATGTCTAGTACATCACTGTCAGAAAACACAGTTACTTATGCATACTTAGAAGGATAGCTTAATGCTGTTATGATGTAGTTTTACTTTTATATAAAATGATACAACTAATTAGTCGTCAGTTTCCATTGATGTGTGTTTGTTTTCCCCGGGTAATATTAACTTTTCAGTTCTTTGCTGTACTAAAACTATAGTTAGTGAAAAAGTACAAGTTGTGGGAGATATTTTAGTATACGTGCTTCCATGATCCCAACTGTTTCGCCACTGGGTTTGGAGACTCTGAGTGATCATTGGAATCTCATGTCCTTGTGGTCAGGCTGGCGTCTTTGGAATGCTGCAAGACTAAAGTGAAGAAGAACAGCCTCAATAAGTTTTGACTTTCTGAATCCCTTCCAGCAGCTGTGAGCTCTCATTAGTTCTCCTCCCCTGATTCCTCCATCTGAGGCCCCACATGCACAGCTATGATAGACAGGTACATTCTCAGAGGGATCACTGGCATGGAAAAAGAATAAAATCACCAAAGAAAGAGTCCATCCTCAATCATCTTTTCATTGCTCAGGGACTGCACTCATATGGAGCTGAAAGACAAACCCACTTGGCTCATAAATCATACTCATTCTGCACAAATTTGAATGTGCAATTCAATTTACACTAGGGGTTATGCAATGGCACCCTGTTTGCCCCCAAATGGAGGATAATTTCATCTGCGTGCAGTGGCAGAAGATATTATTTCTATAGACAGTTGGCACTGAGAGCATGCAATGTCAAGGTAGCTTTGCTGGATCATGAGAATAAGCTGCTTTTCAAAAACCATGATTAAATCATGAGAGTTACCAAAAGGTTACTGGTTTTGCTGCCACATTGAAAAACACCCTGTTTTCTGTTGACAACACAGCTTTTCTATGGCCAAAGGTGGATTTTATAGACTAATCTCTGAATGAAACCAGTATTTTGTTATAATAATAATAACAACAACAACAACAATAATAACAGTAATAACAATTATTATTATTATTATTATTATTATAATTATTATACAGTGACCTTCTAGATTTGGGGTGCTCACACTTTCTGCATGCAAACTACTTATAAAAGACCAAGTCAGCTCACTTTTTGACGGAAATGTGATGTTGTAGTTTTTATTTTATTTTTTTTTAGTTTTTACATAACAAAAAATTAGGGCTACAAATTATAGGTAACTCGCTAGCTAACTTCCCTTGTTGTTGCTGCTGACTTAGCATGTTGTCTAGTATGCATGGTGATCTAAGTTCAAGAAAAAGTCAGACGTCATCTGATTGGCTGCCCTATGTGTCAATCAGGTGGGGAAATGGATAATAGATTGACATCTACTGTATTTTAATGTCATGTGATCTAGGCAGTCACTAGCTTGCTTGTTAGTGTTGCTGGCTTAATGCCACTGGTTGCCCTTGTGTGGTGACCTAAATTCAAGAAAAGGTCAGATGTTATTTGACTTTTGGTGATAGGCTGTCATCCATTTTTTTTTTATATCATGCAATCTACCTGAACAACCGTTGTAACCTACCAGAACTCCCATCAACTGGTTGGTCACAATTGATGTATTGAGTTCCCCTGTTCTAGACGGACACATTTTTTTCCTTCTTTTCTTTAGTGCTCAGCAGTGCATCAAAAAACCCCTCCGATTGCTTGTTGAATATATTTTAAGTCAATTGCACAGCAGATCTTTCCCAATTTAGATGTGTTTTTTCCCTGTGGCATTAACCCAACTCACGACCTAATTAGATTTATATTCCAGATGAGCAAATTCATAAGCTTAAAATGCTGAAAACTAAAACATTTTGTCATGAGAATTCAGTTCCTTACCCCTTATTATTAATGGATTCAGTCTGCGCCCATAACAATGGGTTACCACTTGGTCTGACCAAAATAATTGTCATGGTAGAGGTGGAAATGGAAATAACCACTTTGCTCAATTGGAACATAGACAGCAGTGTCTATGGCTGCCATTAAATTTGTCATTGCATTTTACATGCTCTACTTCATCAACACAGGGTCATCACCGTTCTCAATGGCTCACACACACACACATGTGCAGATATGGACACACATACAGTACATTGAAACCTGGGGCCATAAAGTCTGTTGGACCTAATGCTCCCTGATTCCGCCTATCAAATGGCTGTTAAATGAAAATGAGACTAAATGGATGACAAGGTCTCTCATTATCTTCAGCGTGTGTTACAGAAAGTTGTCGCAACACGTTCTACTTTGATAGTGATAAAAGAATACTACTGTTGAGGTGTTCTAGCCCACTTACCTTTTTTTTTTTACAGATTCTATTAATTCACACTCCTGCTATACCACTGCTCTGCCAGATTCTGCATTATATGGTGAAAATGTTGCTCACTTCCTTGTTTTGTCACCTTTATTCTTGTAATCACAGTTTTTCTTCCTTCCTCTACCCTTCACATGTGACACATTTTTTTCTCACCTCTTATCTCTTTTTGCTACCATCGTGTTTTCACCGGCAGCCATTGCTTGTGTTCAGTTTCTCACCGTAGTTGAATAATATGACAACAATTTTAAAAGTCCAATAAAAATTTTGATACCATTTTCCTTGCTGTGCATTGTGAGGAGGCATGCCAGGTGTCATAAACGCCCCAACAGTGGCTGTTAAACTGGTCCCCACCTCTACGCTTCTTTCCATTTATTTCCCTGCAGGTGTCTCATAGCAGGTAGTCATGATGCACAGCCCATGTGTGCACGAGGTACACACATTCTAAATATAGCAAGTATTAACACAGGATTTTTCTTTCAAGTAATAGAACAACCAGGGTAAAACCGTGTGGAAGTTGAAAAGACTGCAACTGACAGCAAATGTCATTAAAAACTAATTCTAATTGAAGCTTCTCTGTGAATCACACCCATTTGTGCTCATGGGCATGAAACAAACACAAAATGAACCCACAAGAAAAAACTTCAGAAACAGTATAGGCCATCTGTATGGAAACGGTGGAAATGATTCTTCTATTACTTCAGTTTACCTCTCTTTCATACATCTATTTCTTACATGCTTTCACACACAACCTCATGGTGGCCTAACACAGCAGTTACTCTTGTATTGATTTGGCTAAACTAATAGTTTTTTTTAAATGAGTTTGGCTCAAATTAATCTACGGTTGAAGGATTGGTCAGTATCCTATACAGTAATCCCAGTGGGTGAAGCCATTAGGTTAAGTGTGAAATAACTGACTGTCTGTGCTGAAGACACTCTGTTTAGAATAAAATGAGTATTCTACCTGTAGAAGGATGCAGTCTGGCTGCTTAAGGTTTGTTTGAAGAAGTAATGAATACATTCAGGCTGCAAAGAAATGACTATTTCTGACATTTTCTGCAGCCTGTTACAGTATATGTCTGTTAGACTGTGTTTGTGTGTGTGTGTGTGTGTGTGTGTGTGTGTGTGTGTGTGTGTGTGTGTGTGTGTGTGTGTGTGTGTGTGTGTGTGTGTGTGTGTGAGTGCATGCATTACCCCCACACAGTGCTCCATCTGCCTTAGTTGCAATTACCTGTCGAGAGATGGCCCGGAGCTACCAGCTCATCATCTCAGAGCTGGTGCCCAGCACTGGACAAAGCGCATGCAGCACACTCCTGCCAGATATTGCATTATGGAGAGAGGGTGAAAGATTGACAATGAGTTGGGAGGGAGATGAGTTCGATAAGAATGGTAAAAAAGGAAATGTACTTTTCTTCTGGAAGATTCTCGAACGTTCAAGGATAAGAGGGGGAAGAAGACTCCCGGATTAGGAAAGAAGAGAAGAGGCAAAGAGCAACAGAAAGAGATTCATCTTGCTTAGTCATGTATCTGTCTAGACAAACTCACAGGGATCTGAAGCAGGGCTAACACAGGAAATAAATCAACAATAAAATCAGGCCAATGCATCAGACAAAATGAGTTATGGTTTGATTTAACAGTTTAAAAAGTTTTAAAAATTAATATATTTCAGAGTTGAAGATACCACATAGTGGTTTCAAGAACATGCCTTTTTTTAACATTATACTAATCATTGGTAAATACGTTCACACCCATTCAAAAAACCCTAATCGATTTTAGATATTACAATCTACCATATTCCAAAATATTTTTTTTTTATGAGAGGGTTTCTCAACACCTTGTTGAGCTTGAGAGGAAAGAAAAACACTTTACCAAAGAAGAAAAAGATGTACATAAAGAAAGAAATCAAGTGAGAGGCCATCCGTTGAGAGAAGGAGGCACGAAGAGGTAATGTTAGCTTACACTACGATAAAAACACTGAAGACAAAGGTCAAGTGTTTGGCAGGACAAAGACGGGTGGAAAAGAGCAAAGTTCAAACTACAATAAAAGAGATGATCTCAAGACTACATATTCTAGTAATAGGAGATGAAATAAGAGAATGTGATGGAGAGATGAAAAGATATTCGAGGACATAATATAGATGAAGAGATGGAGAGAGTAAAGACTGACATTGCTGTCAGTTCTCTCGGCTCTCAGAACCCTTTGTGATGAAGTAGAGTGGTTTCAGTGCAGACAATGGCTGGAGGGATAGCAAGCTTATGGCCATACTGAGCCTGTGTCAGCCTAAATGGCAACAATCAATAATCCCCTCGGTCAGTTCACCCTGAAAGGGCTGATCCCTAAGCTGCTATAATGCACATGGTGCTAAGATGTACATATCAGCATGAGGCTGCAGTTTCCTCTTCATTCATGGTTTTTCAGTTTACTTTAATGTAAAATATGTCCTGATAATTCAAAGCAATGATTTCCAACCTATATGAAAAGAGTAAAATGGATAATAACTTTTCTGCTGCTGATGTGTTTGTTTGTGTGTGTGTGTGTGTGTGTGTGTGTGTGTGTGTGTGTGTGTGTGTGTGTGTGTGCGTGCGTGCGTGTGTGTATAGTATGTATATGTTTTAAGCTTCTTATAAGTTATGAATACAAAATGTAAAAAATATGACAAAGGCATTGTAAGATAATAATTAAGGTAATAATGTGATTTTTTAAGTTGTGCAACCATTAGAACTTTAAAAATAGACCTGTCCCTGACAAAGTTGTATCTATTTATAGGAATGTAAATCAATTAATTGCTGTTACTGCTTTATATGAGAAGCTGTGAAAAGTATATTATAGGCTTTTTTAATGCAGCTAGCTTATTTAAAGGATGATTTGGCCAAAATGTTGGAGGCCATGGTTTTTAAGATCCTTTATCGATCAGTACAGTGCAGCCTCAGCTCTGCAGTCAGACGTTTAGTGGTGCTGATGTAATTCTTGTTTGGGTCGTTCCTGCTTTTCAATTTTCTCTCAGAAAGAGAAACATTTGTAGTTAACTTCAGCTCAGTTGGATTTGCACTATGTAGCCAGATGTGTCAAGGTGTGCACCAACTTACAGTGTAAAGTAAAATAACCATCTGTCCACACTTGCAACAGTGCTCCAGCGTGCACTGGAGTAGACTTTCAACACACTCGTACACTCAAACACATACACAGACAGACAGTGGAGACTCTGTTAGCCTGTTGGCACAGTCGTGCACCCGGTACAGCATTTTTCCACCCGGACTAGAACAGTGTTACTGCTGTGTGTGTGGTTGCAGTATTTTATAGACACATGCATGCAGACAGTGGACTGCATTCATCATACATGGTTGTAGACTATAATTCAGCATAGCTCACTATCAATAGAGGAGTTGTGCTCTACATCCTTAGAATAAAGTGACAGCTTAAAAAAAAAAATCAGCTAGTTGCTTTATTGTACTTATTGTCATGATTCAACATTTTATGCCATTATGAAGATTAAATGGAGGCCTTAAGAAAAAAAAAAAGTTTCTAATGTTTTGCTCATCACATTTCCCTCAGGAAAATAATAAAGTTCATTAATTAATTTTCCGTATCCACATGTGTGTGTGGTTGTGGGGTGCTGGAGACTATCCTTCCTGACTTTTGGTGGAATGTTGGGCACACCTTGGACAACCAAGAAACACAAGCAACCATTCACACTCAAATTCATATTTTTGCTAAATTTAGAATCACCATTTGGCCACTGCTGCATATTTTTTGGTGGTGGGAGTAAGCTGGAGAATTTGGATGGAACACTTCCAGACACAAGAAGAACATGCACACCCCACACAGAAATATCCCAGGTCCTCAGGTGCATTATTACCCAGGACCTGCCTGCTGTCAGGCAGCAGCACCCACCCACCACTCCCCAACCCAATAATAACGTCTGAATTTAAAGGAAAATAATATTTGAATATTGCTTTTAAAGACTTCAAGAGGGCAGAGAAACACCATCAAATCACTGAATGTTTAAAGGACATATTCATAGCACCAGGGCATGTCACATCAGCGGCTGGTATCATAAAGCAACTGAATGAACTATGGAGCAAAGAGACTCTCACACACACATTTATTTTCTCAGAATGAGAACAAGTGGCTTCTGCACTCTTGTGCTTGCAGTAATATATCACCTCCTCTGTCTGGCTATTCCAATATCACTTGGGTCTGTTTATAAAAAAAAAAAAAAGTTTCAGAGCCCACTTCTTGCAGTCGGCATCTGACATGGCTGATTTTTTTTATTCCCTCTAGTAATCAGTTTAGCTTGGTTCCAAGAAATGGAGAGAACGTTCTAGTGCAGTAGGTCTTTGGGCCATAGGGAATTACTTCCCCTTGCTCCCGGTGTGAAAGAGTCGACATTGATCCTTCTCCACCGAAGCTGCACAAACTGTTTATCAAATGCGGGGTTCTCTCTCTTTAGTCACCTTCATATGTTAGCATGTTATACCACAGCTTCATTTGACTCAGTTGTGTGTCAATTAGCCAGTAATGAGTCACAGTCCAGTGTGAGTCAGCCTCTACTGGTGTAAACTCAGCATTAACAGTGCTCTGATTGATCAGCCCCTGATCGTTATTGGCTGATTGATGTTCTGTAGTTTGAAAGTTGGTCTGTGTGCATGTCAATCAAAAAGAACCAATGAGAACTCAGGTTACAAGAAACACATTCATCACCACACTTTGCTTGTCAGTGATGAGAGTAACCAAATAGTATCGGCACATACTGTATGATCTGTACTAGTATACACTTTTGGTGCAACTTAGACACATCATCAGTGATGTAACCTGTGTTCATTGGTCTCTCAACATCCGACACCCTCACCCAGGTGACCCAGCCGGGGTGATCAAGTCTCAGCTTGCATCTAATATTTGAGTAAAATTGTAGTTTACCTCATTCCTAATTGAATATTAATTCATATTGTTCATAGTTTTATATTGTTTTAGGTTGCAAAAATCTAAATCAAACATTGTCCCAGTAGTCCAGAAATTACAGTAAGAACACGAAACTCAGGAAAAAGGAAAGGGTTTGCTGTTTCATCTCATACCTACAGGTCCTATAAAACAACTCGACTCATACTTCATAGCGTTCTGTTCTAAACTAAACATTTTTATTTGTCCTGAACAACAGCTTAACGTTGCTCTCAACATTTTTATGTAAAATGCTGCAATTTTCACCTTAGACGCTGAAGTATTAGTAGAGAGATTAATGAGATTTATGCATCCCAGGGAAGGAACCATTTCTCAGCTCTTTCACAGTCTCAAGGTCTTGTTTTTGAAGGGGTTGCCCTTCTTCTAGTGTTTCCTGTAGATTTTTCATAACTCTTCATCTCCACGTAAATATCTACAGCTCCACTAAAAAATGTTGAGTGAGGATTTATTTATGATGGGTTTTTGAGGTGGACTGAGACTCTTTATCCTTGAAAGATTGTTTGACATATTTCGGGTTAACAGCTGCAGCAGCAGCTCAACATGGATTTTTTTTCTTGATCTTGAAATCATGAGAACGTTTGACAGCGTTGTCATTGGAGGTGGATCCTACACGTCTATGTCTATTAAAGTTGCTTTAGCATTCTGGATCAACACTTCTTCTTTTCCTTTTGGCTTTTCCCTTCAGGGGTCGCCACAGCGAATCAACCGCCTCCATCTAACCCTGTCCTTTGCATCCTCTTCTCTCACACCAACTACCTTCATGTCCTCTTTCACTACATCCATAAACCTCCTCTTTGGTCTTCCTCTAGGCCTCCTGCCTGGCAGTTCAAAACTCAGCATCCTTCTACCAATATATTCACTATCTCTCCTCTGGACATGTCCAAACCATCTCAGTCTGGCCTCTCTGACTTTATCTCCAAAACCTCTAACATGTGCTGTCCCTCTGATGTACTCATTCCTGATCCTATCCTTCCTGGTCACTCCCAGAGAGAACCTCAGCATCTTCATCTCTGCTACCTCCAGCTCTGCCTCCTGTCTTTTCCTCAGTGACACTGTCTCTAGACCAAACAACATCGCTGGTCTCACCACAGTTTTGTACACCTTTCCTTTCATTTTAGCTGAAACTCTTCTATCACACATCACACCTGACACTTTTCTCCACCCATTCCATCCTGCCTGGACACGCTTCTTCACCTCTTTTCCCCACTCTCCATTGCTCTGGACTGTTGACCCCAAGTACTTAAAATCCTCCACCTTCTTGATCTCTTCTCCCTGTAACCTCACTCTTCCACTTGGGTCCCTCTCATTCACACACATGTACTCTGTCTTACTGCGGCTAACCTTCATCCCTCTCCTTTCCAGGACAAACCTCCACCTCTCTAGCTTCTCCTCCACCTCGTCCCTACTCTCACTGCAGATCACAATGTCATCTGCAAACATCATAGTCCATGGAGATTCCTGTCTAACCTCGTCTGTCAGCCTGTCCATCACCATAGCGAACAAGAAGGGGCTCAGAGCTGATCCCTGATGCAGTCCCACCTCCACCTTGAACTCCTCTGTCACACCTACAGCACACCTCACCACTGTCTTACAGTCCTCATACATGTCCTGCACCGCTCTAACATACTTCTCTGCCACTCCAGACTTCCTCATACAATACCACAGTTCCTCTCTGGGCACCCTGTCATAAGCTTTCTCCAGATCTACAAAAACACAATGCAGCTCCCTCTGGCCTTCTCTGTACTTCTCTATCAACATCCTCAAAGCAAATACTGCATCTGTAGTACTCTTTTTTGGCATGAAACCATACTGCTGCTCACAAATGCTCACTTCTGCCCTTAGTCTAGCTTCCACTACTCTTTCCCATAACTTCATTGTATGGCTCATCAGCTTTATTCCTCTGTAGTTGCCACAACTCTGCACATCTCCCTTGTTCTTAAAAATGGGCACCAGCACACTTCTCCTCCACTCCTCAGGCATCTTCTCAATATCTAAGATCCTGTTGAACAACCCAGTCAGAAACTCTACTGCCACCTCTCCTAGACACTTCCAAACCTCTACAGGTATATCATCAGGACCGACTGCCTTTCCACTCTTCATCCTCTTCAGTGCTCTCCTCACTTCATCCTGGCTAATCTTTGCTACATCCTGGTCCACAACAGTCACCTCTTCTAGTCTTTGTTCTCTCTCATTTTCCACGTTCATCAACTCCTCAAAGTATTCTTTCCATCTTCCCATCACACTGCTGGCACCTGTCAATAGACTTCCATCCCTATCCTTAATCACCCTAACCTGCTGCACGTCCTTCCCATCTCTATCTCTCTGTCTTGCCAGCCTGTATAGATCAGTCTCTCCCTCCTTACTGTCCAACCTAGCATACAAGTCATCATAAGCTTCTTGTTTGGCCTTTGCTACCTCTACCTTCACCTTACGCTGTATCTCCCTGTACTCCTGTCTACTCTCCTCAGTCCTCTCAGTGTCCCACTTCTTCTTAGCTAACCTCTTTCTTTGTATACACTCCTGTACCTCCTCATTCCACCACCAAGTCTCCTTATCTACTTTCCTTCCAGATGACACACCGAATACTCTCCTACCTGTCTCCCTGATCACATTAGCTGTAGTTGTCCAGTCATCTGGAAGCACCTCCTGACCACCCAGAGCCTGTCTTAACTCCTTCCTAAAGGTCATGCAACACTCTTCCTTTTTTAGCTTCCACCATTTCGTCTTCTGCTCTGTCTTTGTCCTCTTCATCTTCCTCACCACCAGAGTCATCCTACACACCACCATTCTATGCTGTTTGGCTACACTCTCGCCTACCACTACTTTGCAGTCACTGATCTCCTTCAGGTTACATCGTCTACACAAGATGTAGTCTACCTGTGTGCTCCTACCACCACTCTTATAGGTCACCCTATGTTCCTGCCTCTTCTGGAAGAAAGTATTCACTACAGCCATTTCCATCCTTTTTGCAAAGTCAACTACCATCTGTCCTTCTGCGTTCCTCTCCTGGATACCAAACCTGCCCATCACTTCCTCATCACCTCTGTTACCTGCACCAACATGTCCATTGAAGTCTGCACCGATGACAACTCTCTCACTTCTAGGTATGCTCTGCATCACTTCATCAAAGTCCAACCAGAATTTCTCCTTCTCCTCCAGCTCACATCCTACCTGTGGGGCATACCCACTAACAACATTGAACATCACACCTTCTATTTCTAGCTTCAGACTCATCACTCTATCCGACACTCTTTTTACCTCCAGGACATTCCTAACAAACTCCTCCTTCAAGATAACTCCTAGTCCATTTCTCTTTCTATCTACACCATGATAGAACAACTTGAACCCTGCTCCTAAACTTCTAGCCTTGCTACCTTTCCACCTGGTCTCCTGGACACACAGTATGTCTACCTTCCTCCTCTGCATCATGTCGACCAACTCTCTACCTTTTCCTGTCATAGTTCCAACATTCAACGTCCCTACTCTTAGTCCTATACTCTTGGCGCTCCTCTTCTCTTTCTTCGTGGGAACGCACTTTCCTCCTCTCCTTCTTCGACCAACAGTAATCCAATTTCCACCGGCGCCCTGTAGGTCAACAGCGCCGATGGCGGTCGTTGTTAACCCGGGCCTCGACCGATCCGGTATGGAAGTCATATGTTTGATTCGCATCTTTAATTTGGCAAAAGTTTTACGCCGGATGCCCTTCCTGACGCAACCCTCTGTATTTATCCGGGCTTGGGACCGGCACAATAAGACACTGGCTTGTGCCCTCTTGCGGCTACATTCATTCTGGATCAACACTATTGTTGGATATTGCTATATCGTCATTAGGCGTGTGGATGAACCCCAGGTTGGTCACTTAAGCCCAAGATAACCAGTCTGCATGTTGAGTAAGGACACCTTACAGCTTCACCTATGTGACCTTGACACACTTCCTGACTCACCTTCACACCGGATGTATCTTTGATTTATGGGTCTGCT
Source organism: Antennarius maculatus (assembly GCA_013358685.1). NCBI lineage: Eukaryota > Metazoa > Chordata > Actinopteri > Lophiiformes > Antennariidae > Antennarius > Antennarius maculatus. The sequence goes on from CM023623.1 coordinate 14,823,638, forward strand.
GCTTAAGACTGATGCATCAAGAATTATGTGCTGCTTTTTTTCTAAAGCCTCACACAACCCTTCCAAGCAGAGCTAATGGGTTTCACATTGAATATGTTATTATTATAAGTTATTATTTCATCCATAAGCCCCAAAGCACTTAATTTATAGTTAATGATATATATTGGATGCTGTATGTAAATCGCTGATGGTGAAAAAGTGTACATAAATCAAGGTTCTCCACAAATTTCCACGTTTTTTTTTTTCTTTAAAGGACCAATTTAGCAAAATTGCAAAGAAAATATATTGCTAACTTACTCCTCGAGCCAGCAGTAGAGTCTCCTTAGTGTCTTTTACATTATTGAATGCTTCGTTAATGCAGGGGGGAATTAAATTTGCTTTCTGCTGTTCGAGATTTTATAATATTGTTTCTTCAAAGATGGCAAAAAAAAAAAAAAAAAAAAAAAAAAGCAGCTTCAATTCAAGTCCATGCCTGGCCGGGGAGCTCTTTTGCCAAAGATATTTAATTTTTAATTTTCATGTTTTCTTGTGTTTCCACCATTGATGAGCAATCCACAACTTGGAGGTTCACGGCATTGCTGGCTCACTCACTGATGTTGTAAGTTATCTTTTTTCTCGGATGGATAAAAAAATATAAACAAATTATGGGTTGCTACATGTATAGTACTTCTCAGGCCATTACAATACCTGTGTGGCCCACTCACATAATGTTAATGTGTGGAAGACACTGTAATGCCGTTGTGAAATTAAATAGTTGCGAAATTAAATAGTCTGGAAAGTAGGCATGCAAAATTCTCAGATTGCCCACAAGTTTTTAAACTAGTCATCTGCCACAAAATTCAAAGATCAAACCAAAAACATACACATAAGAAATAAAATCAAATGATCAGTTTTCTGCCTGACAAACTGCAATCACCACACTGTACTCAAAGATCTGTCTTTCGTGAAATTTCTTTACAAATCTGACAATATTATACAAACTATTTAGTTGGCTCTTTTACTATGATGCCCTAACAATCAAAAAATGCTTTTTGATGGCCAATTGGAGAAAGTCACAAACTCACAGAAACGTAGATAACATCCAAACCGTTTAGACGCGGAAATGCCTCTATCTGAAACTGCAGGTCAGACATGGAGGCTCTGATGCCAAGTTTAAGTCCTTATAAAGAGTACCACAGTGTGACTTTCTATAACTGGAAACCTCCAATAATTCATGACATATTCATATGAGAAATTAAAAGACTGCTCCTCCTATTATTGGGCATAATTGACTCACAACGTGGTCAGCATTTTTCACTTTGTGGGAGTTTGAATTTGAAAGAAGCATTACTCTGAGCAGAGGATGTTGACACAAAATTCTTCATGTGTGACATGAAGCAATAAATCTCAAAAATGAGAAATATCCTACTTTCATTTGAGGCTGTAATCTATTCAACCTGAGCTTCAAGTTATTCTAGAAATCTTAATCTTAGTATCAAAAGCCCTCATCGCTCAGTCTGAGTGTTTTCTAATTATGACGGCAGTTCAGTTTGGAAGAGGGGGTTTGGGGGTGGATTTGTTACATCTGCATGCTGATGTGCTGCAGAGTCATGATGGCTGATTATGTTGGTTGCCATCAGCTGTTACAAGGCAAAGATACCCGAGGACAGCAACACAAATCTCAGTGGCAGTGACGAGACATAAAGACATCAAAGTTTCCTCATCTTCTTTTCTGCCCTCCATTTCCCTCCACCCTGGGCTCCTGACCTTAATAGCAGCCTGTCTCCTGAGCAACTGCAAGATGTGTAATCTAATAAGCGCAGACAGCCCCCACATACACACCAAAACACATTAAGGAACACACACTTGCACGTGCTTAGGCAAAACCAGACTGTTTGTGCGATCGCTCATCGAGCTGACGTCGGATTGAGTTTTAGTGCTGTGTGCGTGTCGCCGCATATGAGAAAGCTTGGCAGGTAGATGTTTGAGGCAACTTATTGAGAATTTGTTGGGCTATTTTAATTCATGCAAGGAGCTGAGCAGGATGTTGTTTCCTGCAGAGGAAGGAGGGCTTGAGACTTTTATAACCTCTGGCCTTCCCCTGCTCCATTTCTCCCCTCCAGGACAAGGGAATTTTTAACCTTGAAGAAGCCAAACTATTGAAGCTTGTCGGAAGATCGGTTAAAATTCAAGAGGTTTTTGTTGTTGTTGTTGGGTTTTTTTTGTGTGTGCCCTCATCTGTTCACTGTTCTTTTGTTAAATATGTTAAAAGTATCTAGATGCTGACTTTTAAACATTTAAAGGAAGTGGTAGATCATCTCAGCAGACTCGTCAAACCTTCTCCGGTTGTTACACCTGCATCATTGTGGGATTCAGCAACTTCTTCCTTGTCCTAATGTGGGCCTGAACCATAAAGCAATGTTCAGAGTGTATCCAATGAAAACACGTTGCCGTTAACAGGCCTACATTACAGCAGAAATAAAAGTGACAACAGCTTGTCATGTGTTTTCTCTTTGCCTTTGCCCTTTGATTCACTGCTTGTCACTCCTGTTGCTCCCACTGAGTTGACAGCTTAAAGATATGGCTGCAGCGGCTGCAACTTTACTCACAATTAAATATATGTCACTTCCTGACATAATCCACAAGTGTTCGCAACAACTCACCTGTTGCAAGATAGATTTTCTAGCACATGGGTTCCCAAAATTTTCAACCCCCCTTACCAAAATCCCAGAGACTCGTGACAGCAGCTACTCCCAGAGGGGGCTTGTCCTTACATCAAGTCAGTTTTCATGGTTTTATTTTAATCTCATTTGATCAGCCTTGTTTGTCTGGTTGAAAAGAAGATGAGTTACTGAGGGGCAAAAACAAAACTTTTTTTCAGTCTTGAGTCTTTGGGTTGATTGAAAAGATTACACCACAGTCACTGATGCTAACATACTAAAGTTAACTCAAAATCATCCATTGGTAGACAAATAGCTGACGGAAAAAACATTAAAGGATGCCAATCACTGTAAGTGATATAGACAGTGTCTTAAAATGAGTTTTATTTATGCAATATCAATATCGTGTTATTGCATGTTAAACTGATAAACCCTTTAGTTTTCAGCACTCTTCAGTCATTCAGGCTTCAAACTAGCAGCATTATCGAATCATATCAATATAAATATGAAAATAATAAAAAAATATAATTTTGCAAGGTCTTGCAGCACCAGCTTAAAGTTGTTTATTTGATTGAAACTGTATCTCCAGAGAGATGCAGAGAGATGCAAGAGCCCACAAAGCAGGCCGAAACAAAGCAGAAGAAACAAACAACCTGCATTCTTCTCTGTCTCACATATACATAGAATGGGTCTCCAGTTTTGTTTTTCTTGGCGCAATTGCATTCACAATACACAAGATCACAAAATCAGTGAATTGTTTTGTCAGTAGGCTACCTGCTGAGGTGCCACAAAGGATCTTGTCTTCTTTCTGACAACTTCTCTTCCTTCTGTGGACGGTAATCGGGAGACGCATAAAGCTTGTTAGCTGAATTTTTTCAAAAAGATTAAAAAGTCTTTATTTATTTATTTTTTTGTGAAACTGACTGCTGAGTCCTTTTCAGCAGCGAATCATCTCTATAAGTGTAATTTTGTCCATAAGGCTGAATTGCTGATTTAGCAAGATCAGACGAAGGTTTCAATCTGTTGTGCTCGGCAAGCAGCACAAATGAAACAAAAAGAGATGCTGCTGTGAAACATTTGTTCACGAGGTACAAAAGAGCAAAGGGAGCGCAAAAACAGGCAGACGACCAAAGATATCTCAATCCTGCAGTAATCATCCAATGCATTATTAAAACCTGCCCTGTCTAATTTCAGCTAATCTGGCCTGAATTGGCTCTAGTGCACACGGGAATTGGTTTGTTGAGCCTGGGAGCTGTCCTATAAATTGCAATGCTAATGGCGGAGCTGGACAGACTTCTGTCTCTGATAAAGGCAGATTTAATGGAGATATTTCACATGGAATCATTTATCAGGCACTGACAGGCAGGCAGGAGCCTCCCACCCCCAAAATAAACTGCACACACATGCACACAGGCACCTTGATGGGCTGCATCCTCTCGTCGCTTGATCCATGACAATATGACTTTATCTGCACACAGCAGCTTAATTTAACTTAATTTAACTTTACTTAAAAAGAGAGAAAAAGGCCAGAACGTTTTTATATCAGGCCAGATCTGGGTTTATTTATAACACCACTGTTTTGTAACTGCAGACAGAGAGCAGGACAAAAAAACAACAGGACTATTAAAAATTCTGGAGAGGATGCATCCGAAGCAAGTCGTACATCATTGATATAATCTGACAGCACCGTACATACAGTATAAGACTGTATAGAACACATAGAGGCATTGTTATGCAAGGCATACAAGTGCGCAAGAGCTCAGCAATGTAATCATCTGTGTAAGGTTTTATATAGGGAATATAATTTTATAGGCACTAAAATACAAAAAAATTATCAGCACAAATCAATGAGCTAATGAGTTACTGACAAAGAATCAAGAAAAACTCCTTACTAAACTGTAATGTTACATGTCAGATGCAAGTTATATCATAAGCTGGTTGCAAAAATCTTGTGGTTGAACAGTGGATATTTTTATATGGATGGAGATATTGCTTCAGTAATCAGTGGCTATGCCGTGACTTTTTAGTTTATCTACCCATATTTCAGCCTTTTGCATGTTTTTTTATTAGTAGAATAACAAAGTTGTTGGTTTTTTTTTTTTTTTTTTTTTTTTTTTATCAAGGCTCGCTGGTTGCGTAGTATAATTTACATCATGAACAAAAAGTTTCTTTCTGTTGCATTCAGCATCTTTCTAATCTTTCAACATGTGTGCTAATAATTCAGATAATAGTGACATATCGAAAGAATTAATTCAATAAATATACAAATATCACAACACGTAGAAATATACTGCACTAACAACTGAAACTCAAAGCACAGAGCTGTCAAAGTCTATATTTCAAATGTCCCCGTGCACCAGAATTGATAACCACACTTCAAATGCTATACATCTACCGTATATACTTTCTGTATAGGATTTTATGCACTTAAGCTCAGGTCATGAATCACCCACATAAAGATTCTTGCTGTGTCAAAGCTAGAAAGCCTTCACCGTTCGCTATAACTCAACTATTCTTAATGTGCGTCTAAAAATATTTTAGCTCTTCTAGAAGGGACAGGAACAATGGAAATGTTTTTTTTTTTTTTTCACACCCAGGATACATTACGTTGTTGTTTCAGAATAACTTAGTTTAATGTTAAATGTTTCCCTCCAACTTTTCTTGAAGATTAAATAAAAGTTGAAGGATCAGACTTTATAAAGGCCAAAATGTGTGGTCTTCCTTAAATTTATGCAGGGCCCTCGGAGCTTAGGGGTTCATAAAGGTGAAGGTAGTCAGTCCCAAAGAGAGCCTGAGGATGTCTTTGTTGTCCTCATAATGACCTCACCTGACTAGAGCTGCCATGTTTTTCTTTGTTCAGCTTATATGTCTACTAATACTGTTCCCAGGGGTTATGACTACCCCCCACCCCTCTGTCTACCCCTTGTATGCCTTGTGGCACCTCCCCCACACTCCATCTATTCCTGGAACTGGTGATTTAATGAAGAGCTCGGTCACTATATATGAATGACCTCTCCCATCATCAGCTGCCCCTCTTTCTGTGTGTGTTACTCTCCAGTTGGATGCACGTTCAGCTGCTTACTTTTACACTCACTGTTTCTCTAGTTGAGAGTACTGTCTCTAAACCCCCAGCACCACTAGAGGCAAGGCTTGAGGCTCATCAAGAGAATCCATCCTCATCTTCTACTGTATGTCTGTGCTTCTTTACCTGAATGGACTAAAGTTAAAGTATTGTATTTACAGAAGACGCTCTTTACCAAATCTTCCTTTCATCAGAGCAGATGTGTGGCAGATTGACTGCATCCTTAACAAAGCCAAAGTCAATGACACTAACTAATACAAACTCTCCCCCATCCTGTGTGTACTTTGACGCTGACTAGTGCTGTATGTTTATGTGTAATCTAACAGTAGAGGAGATTTGGCCATCCTGCTTTCAAGGTAATGCCCTGTAATTGTCCTTCTAATACCGCCAGATAATGAGACAGAAAGCGGATGGCAGAGGCTGCGCTGCTGTATTTACCTCCAGCACAGGCAGCTATTAACCCACACGACAATGCCAAACATAATGCTAATCACAGGCTAGGAGGTGAACCTTATTCCAGCGCTCAAAAGGATTTATTCTTCCATTCACATTGGTAGTGATGATGCCGTGATGATTGGGATGTCATGGTTATTATCAATTTAGACGCCTGATGGCCCTCCCAGTAGTGGATATAGATGGTAGAATAGTGACAAAGCATGCTAATGTGTAGCAGCTACATTACCGCCCTCATAACAGCTAATTAGCATTACACAAAAAAAGGGTAACTGATGCTGGTGGAAATTTAGTTCAATTTGCCCATAAAAGAATTAGAGTTTGGCCAGAATGAACTGACATAATGACATACAGCCAGAGCTATCCAGCTAGCATGTCTGAAAACTATTTTCAAACTTTTTTTTTTTTTTTAAATCAACTTGAATAAATCTTAACCTTGAATGCCCCACCAAAAACAGCCAGTCAGTTCTTTTTGATCAGACCACCCACGGTAAACTGTTAAAGACTCCTGGAGCCAGATGCCCCTGAATGCTGTTAAAAGTAAGGCCCTCTCAGGTCAGCGGTGAACTGTCAGATATATCAAGTTGCTCCAGCCCCTGTGAATTGCCAGTTACAGATCCTAATTTATCTGTCTTTAACATTTCCAACGATCCATCACCTGGTGTCTCTCTCAGGGCATGGGCTCAGAGGAAGGTCAGAAGAGGGTGGCGGGGTTCAGAAGGGATCTAACTCTAGACAAACGCCAAGAAAGACTTTCTTTGAGAGACGGAAACAAGATGAAAGAGGATGAAGAGGAATTTCTGTCTGGGTCTTAGTCGTTTCCTGCCCTCTGAATGACATTCAGCTCCGTCTAAATCTCTCCACAGTTGTACCTTAAGACATGCACACATGCAGAAGCTGATCTTCTGCATTGATTTACATATTCAACATAAAGACATGCACATGTGTATCTGCACACATTTAGTGTGGTTCAGTCACATGTGTTAACATGTAAATATCTTGCTCATTATCATGCACATGTCCTCCATCTCTTGTGAGAGTCTCCCTGTGTGCCATCATGTGTGCAGCCATGCATCTGTTTCGAGACATGATGAGGCATCAGGTTGCTCCCACAATCACACAATTTTGAAAATGATATAAATCAACATTGCCAGTATCATATTATGTTTGTAGTCCCTAAAGCTATAGCTAAGAAAATGTAAACAAAAAAAAATGCATATACCAAAGTACTGAGGCATTTTTTTTTTTCATTTGTGTGACCCTAACTAATGTTTTCCTAACATTTAATCATCTAAATTATTCCTTGATTGTCAAAAACAAAAAGATCTCAATATCTGTTTTATACGTATGTGCTGAATGTATGTGCTTAGGTTGTACATTATTGTGCTGAAGGTCCTCCACCTCTGACTCAGAGGTCCGAACTGGAAAGTCTTTTTGTCAATAGTTACGTTCCCAGTCAATCACCTGCGATCCCAAATGTCTTCTGAGTAAAATAACCCATCCATCACAGTCTCTCCGATGTATCATTTACTTCACATCAAGCCATTTTGGCCTCGTGCAATTTTACTTTTCACTGCCTAGCAACCAAAAACGCCTCGGTCTTTCATGGAACCATCAACTCCTTTGGGTTACCAGGCAATGTTTATTAAGGTCTATCACTTAAATACTGATTAGATTGGATACCCTGGGATCTTGCAGATTATGAGGACGAGGAGCTGGTCTCCTCCCCATGAGCGTGTGTATGAATGAATTTGTGTTGCCTCTTTATTTCTTAGCCTCTGTGAAATTGTGATTTGTGATGCTCCTTGCGGGTAAGGATGAATAGAAATGTCCCCCTGTGAAGTAATATCCTCAGGCTTCAACACAGCACAGCGGTAGCATTTGTTTTTGATTATTTTATTTGTCACGGAGAAAAAGGCCCTTTGTCTCTGCTGGGCCATAAAGTATCAATCAATTGCTTTGTATCTGCTAGAGAAGATCCTGCTCGACCACTTCTTCTGTGTTGTATCGAGACTTTACCGCTGGTCTGATGTGTTTGCCATTTCACCATCTTGTCACAGTTAATGATTCATTAACACATTTATTAAAAGATGGTAAATTCATTCATAATGCAAGCATATACAGAGTTCATTTTACCTCAAGAAAGTAGTGCATCCCTGGGATGCACTTCCAAGAAAAATTTGTGCATACCAAAATGACATTTATGCATCCCAAAAGTAATAACAGAATATACGGTGGAAGCTTACACAAGGATTGAGTTTTGCCAATAGTACAATATAAAAACTAAACAAACTGTTAATTTTAATGTTTTTACTAACATCACAACTGTTTAGGTAAAAAGAAAAAAAAAATGAATGGAAACTATATTATTAGTTTTAACAAAATGTTAAAGCCTGGTAGTCATTTAAAATAATGTTTTTGAAATAAAGAAAGATGTAATAGTTTGGTTTTTTTTTTACACTTTTGCTTTTCACTCAAAATTTTACGTTGCCTTTACTTCATATACTGTATTCTTCTGTGGACACTGCACCAAGCTGACAGAGCCTTCTCCACACACATCACACACAGCCATCATCATGGCAAATGTGATGATGGCTGTTTGTTGACAGCTGGTTTCCAATGGTTGCGCTTGAACAGGAGACAAAATTGTGTTTTCTTTTCAGGACGTCCCTTTTTTGGGAAGCCGACTCTGCCCTGATTACAAGTTGGGTGATTGTCAGTTGGCCTCAAGCCCTGTCAGTTCTTTACCCACTTGCTAAAATGTGAAATGGGCTTTCTTTGTCACACATGAGGAACTATCTAACCTGACAGTTATCTGCTGTGGCAACGGCTTCACAAATTCCTGGCGTGTCATTTTTCATAAACTTGTACATTCTAAGATCTTAAAGTATTACTTGAGGAAAACAATTTCTAAAAAGGTTTGTCTTGCTACTCCTGAGCGGACAACTACGGTTTACACTGCTGGTTCACAACACCAGCAATTTGTAATTAACAATATGTGATCTAAGCACACAACAATACAGTAGAGATAGTTCTTAAACTACTGCTATGGGGCATTCAACTTCTCTGTTGCCCATCCTTATGCTCCAAACACATAGCCAGAGCTGTCATTTCCTGCACATATACATCATAAGAAACACACACACTAAGAGATATCCATATTGGAGGCACAAACTATGTGAGGAGTGCACTTAAATTTACAACACAAATAAAGAAGCCACAAGAAGAACCAACTTTGATGGGGCAAACTTTTGGTGGAGTGTTCATTTAAACTGCTGTTTTGGAACCACTGGAGCTCCTTTGAAGGCTACCCTGGGGATCTGCATAACAATGTAATCAGAAGTGGTGACACACATTATATTACAGCAAAAGGCTAAGCCTCTCTGCTTCATGTTATTAGAGTAACAAAATATATGCATTATTTGTTTCTGCAGCTCCTTTTCCACAGCTCGATTCATCCCTTGTTGTTCCAGCTCATTGTCAGACTCTTTGTTCTGACTCTGGATTAACAGTCAAATGGGCCGTAATAGGACATAATCTCTGTGACCTATTAGAGCAATACAGTAAAACAAACATGCAAACAGAAAACTGACACACTTCAATTGATTTGCTTGGATTATTGCTTTGTTTCACACTGGATGTTTTGTGTTTATGACGTTATTATCATGGAGCATCATGTGCGCCAATGATTCAGTGGTGTTATGATGACACGGTGGGTTTGTCTATGACTGAGATAAAAAAAAAAAAAAAAAAGATTCTAAATCTGCAGATTGACCTGTGAGCCATGAAAGTGTCACACATTGATGCTAATGTCCTTTGTCAATGGCATGCTTTTGGAGATTATGCTGAGAACGTTTAAAAATAATCTCTCCATTACATAAAGCTATGGCAATATAGCTTGGTCAGCGAGTCACAAATAACTGAGTACAGCAGAAGACCAGTAGACAGACCTTTAAGGCAAAGAGACAAATCATTTTTAAAAATCAAAAAATACTGAATGATGTGTGAATAAAATTTAGAGTAGATTTACAGCCCTGTAGAAGCCAGTGAACCCAGAGAGAACCAAAAAAGACACAAGGAGAACATATAAACTCCACACAAAAAGGACTTGAACCTGGAGCCTTCTTGCTGCAAGGCAACAGCGCTACACCATTGCAATACCGTATGTGAGATGTGAATAACAAATAGAGGACTAGAATGATGAGCAAGACATCTAGTCCTTGTTTTTAAAAGCAGTTTGACACAGAGAGGACATTAAATATGTAATGATGGTGACTGTTTTTTTTTTTGGGGGGGTATGTCAAACTGTAGCAATAACCATAAGGCTATATAGCTGTCAAAAAGCCGATTTTTGTCAAACTGAGAGGCGCTCCGTAGGACCCATTCACTTCTGGCACAGATTTTTTTGTGGTGACCTGACGATCAGCATGATTGAATGATATTTTTTTCATTATTGTACTCTTTAACCTTTCTCTGACTTCAGCATAGCACAGCACCACACACAGCCACACATCGACTCTCTTTACAAAAAACTTAAAGGTTTGGCAAAATTAAACCCAAGCAGCCAGTTGGTACAGTTTAATTATCTTTATGAATTTTTTTTCTGAGTAGAGAAAGAGTGCATTCAGTTGGTGCAAAATGTGATAATGTAGTGGCATAGCAACGTTTCAATGAGGCCAGTTTGAGTTATGATTGGCTAGGATCTCTTCATTTTGCACCTCAGATATGATACCAGAAATGGCGAGACACACACACACACACACACACACACACACACACACACACACACACACACACACACACACACACACACACACACACACACACACACACACACACACACACACACACTGCCTGAATGTTCTTAGAATAAAATAAATAGCCCATGGGGGTATTTTTCAGCTTTTTAGTCATGCACCACTGGTTGTAAGAACACTCATTTTCAAATACATGATTTAAAGTGGATGTCTCTAGAATGCTTTTATGTAAAATATGTACACCTGTAGGAGACTGTCACACTCGGCTCATTAACTAGAGCTGAATCAGATGGTGATGTTTCTCACTTTTTAATCACAATGCTGAGTGGAAATTAGTACAACTCACAACCACGCAGCCTTAGAGACTACCATCCATGAGCATAAAGACTCCTTTAATTACTACTATTGCCCTATGGTATACTCTCTGTTCTGTGTCAACTGAATGTGCCAATAAGAGATTTACAGAATAGTAAAAATACAATAATGGCTTTGTGGGCTATCTGTCTCAGGTCTGTTTGCTTAAATTGTACATCAGGATGCTGTTTTGCTCCAATGTTGATGTGAGATAGAAGAAGCCAAGAAGCACAAATATGGAAAGAAAAGTGAAGCTAATGATGACTTATGTGAAAAGTGTTCCCTCCTTTGACTACTGCTTTTTTTTCCAAGTATTTCACACTTAAGTATGTTGGATAATTGCATGTTAAACTTAATATCCAGCTGTGTCACCATTTATAGCAACAAATGTGATCACTCACGTCTGATAACTGGAGATCAAGCTCTGGCATCTTTGCGGATCAATTTATCTTTGTCTGTCTCTGTAGAACTGTTTTTTTTCTTTTTTTTAGAGCCACATTGGTGACTTTGTCAGCATGAAGTTATTATTTTCAGCCCATCAGAGCATTTGTATGCTGTTCAGGTCCTGACATGGTCACTCCTAAAGTTTAATTTAGTTACCTTTGAACCATTGAGACGTGGACTTTTATGTTGGGATCCTGTTATGCTTCAAATTCAACTCTCAGACTGAAGACCTAATGGTTTCCTTTGTATTTTTGTCTGGTAAGGAGCAAAGAGACATTTCCCTTCCCACATCTTAGCTTTGAGCAAAGCATCCTCACATCCTCACACTTATGGTATACCTTGTTTACCATAAGTGTATGGCAGTTCTCGTGGAATTTTGTCTTTGTGTTATCCAAGATTTAGCAGGATCCCTGTCCGACAAATAGTTCAACTTTTGATCCTCAGTCTGTAAAATATATTCCCAATGATTGCCAATTTTTCCAACTATAATTTCCAACATTGAAGTGGGGATCTCTTGATCATACACTCCATGTAAGTTTACACACGGAGTGTAACATTTGCTGAACATTGCAAACTATGGTTATTATAGTGCAAATAAAACACTGGCACTTCTCCAATAGTTTTCTGGTATTGGGGACTTGACAGATAATTGATAAGTGTCTAAACCCCCCTCCCTCAAACCACCTTTCTAGAGACTTGTGGTCAGTGATTAAGCAGCTGTTTCTCCAGCCACGCGCTAACGCATGACTTAACTGAATAGGTGCCACACTATCGTCAAACCATAGAAAGTTGTTTGGAAAACACAAGATTTTAATTTCCACAGTGAAGCAGAATCTACTGTGGGCAAATTCTTCTTGCACATCATTATTTGTTTGCCTCAATTATTTTCATTGCATTCATTCAAAGTGTGCATTTGGAAACCATGGCACCGGATGAAAAGTGTGCTGCAGGTTAGAGAATACAGTATGGTGTTTAATTTTGTAAACATAATACCAGGTTGTTTCGTGACAACATGTAGCTCCTCTCTGTGTCAATATAAACACTGGCTCAAAATGTAATCTTATGCTCAGTTTATTTCTGATTTGGTGGTACTTCCTGTTTTGAATCAACCATTTGCTATGAATACATTCCTATGCTAACAATGATGTGATGTGAAGTAGTGTTAGATTCCTCCCTCAAGGGCATTAGTGCCCCAGTAAAGATTGTTAATAGAGTGGTTAACCTGCAATGTCTGTGCTGTCATGGTTAAAGGATTTCCAACTGACTAATTTTAATTCTAATTACTTCTGTCGGTTTCTTCCAGTGTATCTGGTTTACAGTGTTCCCTCTCAATCTTTTAGCAATTTGACTTTGAGTCCCCACGCACCTTCTTTTGGTCAACGTACACCCAGATTAACTGGTGATGCAGTGAGATGAAATGCACGCTGTCTGCTGTCTCTGCATGCTCACAACAGGATGAATGTTGATCAATGTGATGCACGGTGGAGGAAATGGACCAAAACCTACCATTTCATCCTAATGCAGGATGTCTGTCAACTTTTCAATGCACACCTGAAAATACACATTGAGTCATACAATTTTCTACTTCCATCACATGCCAAAGATCAATGTCATCTATATCATTTCTTTAAATAACAATTAAGTTTAAATAACAGTTTTTGGCAGACATGCCTATGCTTAGATACACTGCCTGACCCCCCCCAAAAAAGTTGACACACAAAAAAAACTTGCACTCCAATATTTCGGTGGACCACCTTTAGCTTTAATTACTGCATGTATTCGCTGTGGCATTGTTTTGCGATGTAACAAGATGTAGTTCTATCAAGTGTTGCATTAATTTCTCACTAATATCTTGCATTGATGATGGTAGAGTCTGACACTAGCGCAAAGTCTTCTCCAGTACATCCCAAAGATTCTCAGTTAGGATAAGGTCTGGACTCTGTTATGGTCAATCCATGTGTGAAAATGATGTTTCATGCTGAGCCAGTCTGTAACAAGTTGTGCCTGATGAATTATAGCATTGTCACCTTGGAATGCCTGTACCACCAGAGAAGAAAAAATCCATTGATTGAATAACCTGGTCATTCAGTCGATTCAGGTAGTAAGCTGACCTCATCCTTTGAGCACATACTGTTGCTGAACCTGGACCTGACCAACTGCAGCAACCCCAAATCATAACACTGTCCCACAGGCTGGTACAGTAGGTACTAGGCATGCTGGGTACATCATTTTATCTGCCTCTGTTCCTACACTGATGTGCCCATCACTCTGGAACAGGGAAAGTCTGGACTCATCAGACCACATGACCTTCTTCCATTGCTCCAGAGTCCAATTTTCATTCTCCCTAGCAAATTGATGCCTTTTGTTTCTGGTTAGCCTCACTGATTAGTGGTTTTGTGAAGGCTACAAAGCTGTTCATTCCCAATCCCTTGATTACCCTTCCCAATGTTCATGTTGAAATGTTCTAACGTACTATACTTTTTCGATTTGATTTCAATGAACATTGAAATGATTCAGGATTATTTTCTGGTCACGATGGATCTTCACTACCCTTCCAGTTTTTAATAATGCATTGGACTGTTTTTAACCCAATTTTAGTAATTTTTGCATTTTCCTTAGATGGTTTCTCTGACTGATGCATGCCAATAGTTCAACCTTTTTTCAACTTTTACAAACAGACATCTTTTCCGCGACCACGGGATGTGTCTTTTGACATGGTAATTGGTACAGGCAGGTACAGGCAGAGATGATCCTTGTGATCATTGGTTGTCATTTGGTTGTCAAATGGCTTTAAAATTTGATAAAACTAATATATAATTTTACTCTTATTTTTACTCACAGTTATGATGTTATTAATAAAAACATCGTTTAGTTTATATTTGTACTATTGGCAAAACTCAATCCTAGCATGCGGCTTCTACCATATATTCTGTTATTACTTTTGGGATGCATAAACGTCATGTTGGGATGCACTACTTTCTTGAGGTAAAGTGAACTCTGGGCTCGTATCTATTTGCTTATTTAAATCTAGGTGGTAACGTTTTTACTGTCCAGGCAGAGTTTTATAGTTATTATTTAATAAGCATTATATTTACTATCATTTTACACAATCCAACACTACAATCACAGTAATCACTCCAATCGTTTTTAAACGATTGGAGTGTTACTGTTTTATTCCAGACTAAACAATCAATGGAATACCCCCCCCCCCCGCTACATGATCTACAGGTGTAGATCATGTAGCAGTAACTAAAAATACTGTATGGATTATTATACTACGCCAGGTTTCAAGTCTGCAGTTGATTTTATAGGGTATTAAAACATATGACAAGCAATGGTTGCAAGGATGGCAAGCCACCAATCTAAAAATTTACATTAAGCCTCAAGGGCAGGATTTGCATTTTGTGCTGGACTCCAAGAAAAATGGAAATTCATTATATGGTTCTTTTAAATTAAGAAAAAGACATATTAACGAGATTTTTCAATCTTTATGTCTTTCTGTGTTCCCTCTTCTTCCCCTTGACTTTTTATGTCTGGCTCATTTTTGCATCTTTCCTTTTTCCTTCTCCTTTGGTGGTTTGATCTATTATAGATCAGAGATCAAGTCTGATTCCCAAAGTCCCAATATAAGTCTGAGTTCCACCTACTCTTCCCCTTCAAAGTATCAATCTGAAAAGTATCAATCTCCATAAGTCAGTCAAACAGCCCTCCGGGGTATCTTCACACTCAGCATTCACACAAAAAACACTCGGAGCTTGAAGACATCTTTGGGCTCCATATCTGCTTCTCATTGAATCCATCTTCCCCTGCAGGTGAAGACAACAGTTTCACCCAATGTGAATTTATTAGAGAAGCTTCTTTTTGATTTGATCTTTAATCAAAGCTGAGGTGACAATGTGGATGTCTTGCAGTGGGAACAAAAGAGACTACGAGTGGTGCAGTCTGGTCCAGGTCATTAATGGATACGCTTGTAATCTAAAAAATAGATGACTCAAAGTGAAACCCCCGAGAGCTGGAGTTGTATTTGATGCACTTTTCAGCTTCATTACCTGCTGCTATTACAACTCATTCCTGTGTGGATCAGTGCTCATGTCTCCAGGCCATCATTGATATCACACACTACTAGTTTTACAAAGGTATTGGGAGATCACGGTGACAGAATAGATCAAATTAAACATGTGCTTATGGGAAATAGATTGATTTTTTTCTATTTATCCTTTTATTCTCCCCCAATCATAGTCATGAGAGTGACTTCTTTCTGCTCTCTTTCTTATTTCTTTCTGCTTTTGTATTTATATATTTAGTTCAATCCAGCCAATTATAAAGACCAGAAGAGACAAATCTGATTAGCATTATTCCTCAGTTTGATAGTAATTGCTGTAGGAAATGATTTTAATGAGGTCTGTCAGGGAGTCACAGGTGTAAAACAAGCTGCTTCAAGTACAGAGAGATAATAATATGCACAGCTAGTTTCACAATTCAATGTGAAACCCAGTAAGACCTAATGGACCGCTGCAGTATCAGATACAATTCAGCATAGAGGACAGCAACCAGGTACAGCAGTGGAGCTAATGCTGCATCGCATCATCACATCAGACACACATCAGAAAGACAGAATGAGCCGTGAGATAACCCAGAGTCAGCAGGCTGGAAAGAGACAGAAAAATCTGTCCCGCTAATGTCTTCAGTTAATGATTAACATTTTGTATGCATGTTGTGTATGTCTATGCACAATGATGTGTCTCTTCATTCTGTGTGCAAAAACACAAAATGCAAATGCAATGTTTTTTTTAATTATTATGGTATTTGGGGTTTTCATTCCAAGCATAGAGACAAAGAGGTTTCCTTTCCACATTTTCATAGTGTGTTCATGCAGACAAAAAGCCCAGGAAACAATGGAAAACATAGGAATATACATTTTTTACACACTGGACTGTGAGAAAGTGCTTTCCACATTTTTATACCCTGAGGATTGGATGACACTTATGGCACCAACAGATCAATGTCATCTCCACCCTGCTACCTCAATGTAAGTTGGAGTTGGTTGCAATGTACAGAATTCCTGGAAAAAATCAAAACCTGCTTGGAGTATTCCTTTATATTTTTTTTCGTTTTTTAATTCTGAAATATTGTCTTTCCTCTGTCTCTTAGCCAAGGTTTGGATGCCAAGCGGCAATGGCTGGCTTCACAATGTCTGTGTTTCTAATGACCTCATTTTACAGTAGCCACTTGAGCACTGCACTATGTGGACAAATCTGTAAACCCAAATAACATCAAGATAAGGCCTGACAGGAGGAATGGTGCAACAAAAAAATACACACAAGTTTTATAAAAAGGTAGTGCTGGGCAGCCATTTATTATTGTTTATTCTGTGAGAATGTGTGGGAATTATATATACTTTTACTCTGACATATATCTAGGTGGCTGTTCATGCAGCCTAAATCTAGTGAGAGTTCTCCTGACATTTGCCTCTGTGTTGTAGAAAACAGAGATGTGACCTGTCAAGGTGGAACACAGCATCCCATATGGACTTCTGTCAGTCTGATAGTCCCATTGTCCCCTGTGTTGCTTCCCTGTGGGATTAGTTGGGATTCACCGGACAAGCTGAAACTTCCTGGGAACTGTCAGTGTCCAAAAATGTTATGTTCCCCCTCCAAACGTGGAATTAAAATAGGTTGACTGTCATCTTTCTGCTATATATAATTCACTTTCTAGAGTAAGTCATACAGAATATTGGTGACATGTTTACAGCAGGACCAAAAACGGTAGATGGTATTCTCTCACCTGACAGGTGAATACAGGTAGTTCTCAACATTCAACATAATTGGTTCAAGTATTGGTTCAAACAAAGAGTATGAGATAATCATATTGGATTTTAATGATTCTTTACAAGGGCTCATTAACCTCAAACTAAATTTAATATGCTAACCATAAACATAGAGTACTAAGAATTATAGTATTTTAAAAGCCATACTTAAAAATTTTATACTAAAAGAAACTGTTGTGTATTGAGAAGAATCTGTTGGTACAATATGTATCGTGATATATTGGGGTTATGATTCAGCACTGGTTTGCAACATTTTAAGAAAGATGGTATATGATATGTGTGATATGTGATATGTGTTTGTTGTGAGCAGATGAGAACTTTTGTAGATAACAACAAAACAACATATTATGTACTACTGCATTACATTTAGACCAAGAAGGGACTCTGCTGGGTCGTATTTCTAAATTCTGTGTTGTCTTTTGCTTTGGCGGGGTTGTATCTCTATTTCATGTCGTAACAATGTCTTCGCGTCTGTTTCGGGCATCGTGAAGGCCGATGCCTGTCAACATCATAACTGTCAGAGTGAAAACATAAGCGAACCTCAGAGCTCATGAATGATGAACAGCTCAAAGACAGGACAGAGGTCTGAGATATTGTGTTTCTAAAATAGATTCATGGTATCCATCAACACTTGTCAGTCTCTGATGCTTGCAGCTGATTATGATGTTTTTAATAATTATTTATATTGCAAATGCTGCTCTCTCTTTTTTTACCTTACTCCCTAGTAGGAGAAAATATGGAGTCGGCGCAAGAAAAATGGTACTGAAATCAAGAAATGTGGCCGATGTTGGCCTCAGGCCCCCCAGATCCATCTAAAAATTAGGTGAACCATTTAAACAGAAGTCTCTAAAAGGTCAACCAGAGGAACTGAATGTCCAAGAAAAAGTCTTAGGGCATCCGCAATATCTGACCATATATGTTTAGGCTGTAACAACTACTGTGTGTGTGTGTGTGTGTGTGTGTGTGTGTGTGTGTGTGTGTGTGTGTGTGTGTGTGTGTGTGTGTGTGTGTGTGTGTGTGTGTGTGTGTGTGTGTGTGTATATATATATATATATTGTTGAAGTGCTTTTTCTTTTTAAATGGAAAACATCCAGGAGAGACTGTAATTTTGCACTTGTAATGATTTAGATCAGGAAACAGTCAAAAGATTAGGTCTTCAGAGAACAGAAAATGATGAAGTGGTTGTTAGAATGACTAATTTCCCCCATGACCTCCTGGAATAGAGCCTTCATTGCATGTTGGGTGATCATTACAGACTCACTTATGATAGCCTTGGAATCCCTTAAAGACCGTGCTAGCCTACTTTGAGCTCATAAGAAAATACAATTGAGATTTGAACAGATCCTTGCTGTCCCCCAATGGTTTGACGGCCACCTTACGTGTTTAAAACTATGAAGGACGTGTCTGACTTTTCCTGCTGGATTACTGCTGCATGGATTCTGTTTGACCATGGCCTACCCTTGAATCAATGGTTTTTACATGTCTATTTATTTATTTATTTATATATGTATGGTTGTTTTGTCTGTACTGTATTCCAGGTGGATCGAAATGTAAGAACTCTCCCAGTGGAGCAGGAGCAGCTCTGTCTGCAATTTCCATGAGTTTATGCTCATCCCAGTACTTAATGATCAATTTCTCCCACATGGTTCCAAATACTGACAGCAGAGAGGAGTGAGAGGAAATGATAGGGATAGGGAACGTGGGGGTGGGAGTGGGGGTTCAGTAATGTGAGAGACACGTGTAAACAAAGACAGTGAGGATGAGTTAGAGGACTGGGAATTGGAATAACTCAAAAAACACAAAACAACACAGTTAACTTTAAATGGTGAACGTCAACAACGGCTCATTAACTGATTTGATTAAATGATTGAATGATTCATGTCTTTCATTAAAAGTTTGTCACTTTGTCATTCAGTACTTATCATTTGCACAGCATTCTGATTAGCATTCAAGGTGTTGATCAATATCGGTGTGACTCGAAATAATGTTATTGGATTTGATTTGCACAGTTCTCACAGTGACTTCTGCTTCTAATTCAAGCTCATCAACTTCTCTAATTGAAATGCTGTGACATGCATTGGGTTTTATTATTCCCAGCTTGTGTCTCCATAATACGTTATGGCCACCAACACAAAAACCCTTGGGGAAAGGACATTAAAAACGCAAGACACACATAAAATGACATTTTAAAATAATCTAAATTCAAAGACCAGAGGTTGAACTAAACAAGTCCTGAAATGATTCATCAGTGATGTGCAGATCCACAGAGCATCATTAGCAAATGAGGGGGAGCAATTTTTTT
Organism: Antennarius maculatus; assembly: GCA_013358685.1. NCBI lineage: Eukaryota > Metazoa > Chordata > Actinopteri > Lophiiformes > Antennariidae > Antennarius > Antennarius maculatus. Next base: position 14,843,496 of record CM023623.1, read on the forward strand.
AATTAGAACAAAAAAAATGATTCTACAAAGAGTCAGTTTGAACATGTTTGGCTTTGACATATTTCCTATTTAGCATCCAACATTTTAAAAACTATCAATTACTTTTGTAAACTAATTTTCACAGTTATTTTTTTTTATTACTGTAAATAATAATTAATTTAATTTAAAAAAAAAAGTGTGAGTGGCAAAAAGAGGCAAACAAGCATTGTTTTAGACCAGGCGGGTCTTTGCATAAATTCTAATAATTTCACAAACTCTGAGTTGTCTGATAGCTGCTGGTACTCCCACATGAACAGCGTGGAACAGACAGCGTGTACACCCCACACATCCTGTCAGCAGCATTTTTCTCCCTTCACTCGCACACACACACCTGCCCTCTGACACACACATTCGTTCTCTCCTCGCATTCCTCCATATCTTAATGAGGAAGCTCATTATGGACAAACAAGCCACTGCTCCTCTGAATAAGCATCGAGGATGCCTTGTCTGTTCAGCTGTGTGGAGCTGCCGGCTGAATATTTTATTGATTCTGCGAGTCCAGCTGTTGATCGGTCTTGTGTACTTATGTCATTAGTATAGTGTGTGCAGAACAAAGACCAGTGTCCTATGAGTTCATCATATTGAAGTAATTGTCAAGTGACTGATTTAGCAAACTGTTTGTGGGTCAAGGCTGCTATTTTAGAGTTTAAAGAAGTTCATCATCTCTACCTGAATCTGTGTTGTTCTGCGTGCAATACATGTGCATGTGTATCCAGGTTAAGAATAACCAATTTAAATATGTAATACATCCATGGAAGATTTTCTGTATTTTGTATTCCTGAAATGCAATGATATGTAAATGTGTTTATAAAGGTGGGACCACTGAGTTCCTCCCACAGTCCAAAGACATGCAGTAAACTGTCGGGGAATTTGTTATTATCAATTTGTCATTGTTGTGCATGTGAGCAGGAATAATTGTCTCTGATCACCTGTCTGTCACCCACTGTGGCTGGCGGTAGACTCCAGCCCTGTTTTGACCCTGCACAGGATATGTCATTATACAATATGTATTGGAAAGATTGATGTTTTTTTTTTTTCTTGTCTTGTTTTACCCAGTTTTTATATCCAAATCAGATATTTTTAAAAAGATAATCTCTGCCAAATCGAAAATTGGGCTATAGTTCCCAGAATTGAAAAAAAAAAACTTGTACTGTATTTCAAAAATTGGCAGCTTAAAACCTCAAGGCATTTTATAAGCAACAATAACTCATTTTCCTTTGAGGTTAGTGTATGTAAACAAATGAATAATGAACGAAGCAATGAAATTAGAGCAATCATCTAAGTGTGAGTGCATATTTCCGTTGTTATTAGTGAGCTGTCGTTGCACGACTTTCTCACGCTAAGGGTTTGAAGCTGAAGTCTAGCTAGTAATGAAGTTTCCTCTTCTAATATAATTCATTACAACACTTATCGTGCAGATAAAGTCTGACTAGATGGGTTATATTAAAACAAACGTCTTGCCCTTGTATGGCCAACTGGGAAATGCATCATGATTATCTTGGAATTAAAACAACAGAAACACGCACAGGCCCATCTCCTCATATCAGATCAATTAGCAGCAAGGCTGCCTTTCTTCCAATACTCAATATTGTAATTAGAGCAACATCCTAACTCCAAAAAGGAGGATTTGCTCTCACAACAAAGTTCTGTGGAGTACACATTTTGTTTTTATTGAATATGAGTTGTGGAAATTCTGTTCTAGCGTCTGTTTTTACAGTACTGTACACTATTAGAGATACGAGTAGAGTTGAATCATCCTGAATTTGCTCTACAGGGCACCAACAAAACGATCCTTGTTAGTTGAACGTGTTTCCATGTGAGCAAGATAAATTTTTACATTATCTAAAAAGTTAAGAAACCCCATATAATAATTTTTGTTGGTCCATTAAAACCTAAATACATCTTTTAGGTTTGTGTATAGTCTTTGTCAGTAGTCCTTTACCAGTGGCTCGGCTCTGAGATACAAATAGGAACCTTTGAGATCGGGTACACATGGGGCAGGGGGCTTGAGGTCCCCAACAAGAGGACCGGGTCTCTTGATCGCTTTGATCGCTTTGATCTCCACCTTGCATGCATTATAATTTCAAATCTCTGGTAGGTATCCTTCTTATTCCTTGGACTTGGAGACATTAAGACTACCATTGTTAGATTTAGACTGCCTAAAAATTTGTAAAGTCATGTTTTCAGTATTCATCGCACGCTTGGTGGCAAAGCATCAGTTTTTATGACATCCCCACCAAAATCACCCATAATTGACCTTGGAAAGTGTTGAAGCACTGCCAGATAGCGAGCAAACTATGCTCTGGTCATGTGTGACAGCTCCTGTTTTGAAGTGAAGTTGAAAATCTTTGGCATGTGTCTTTTTCTGCCTGTACAGTGACTATGTATTCAGTCATTGCTTCTGCAAAGTTCACTTTTTCCTTAAAGCAGTCATGGCCCATCAGTATTTTACTCGCATCCCATGGCTCACACATCCCCTGACACTTAGTTGATTGAAACCATGTTGCATTGCGACTGTAACACCCAGAAAGCTCTGACATGACAGCTGGTGAGGTGCAATATTTAGAGGTTTAATACTTCTAACAGTGCCTTGCTTTGCAACCAGAAGCAGCTTCTTACGGTGTCAGCCAGAGTCTGTCTGTGAAAAGCAATACCGTCCTTTTCTCCCTCGGGAAAGAGGCTCCGGCATCTTTATCTTCCACTGGCCAACACTCCTTATTCCATCACTAAATAACTTCCACTCCCTCTATGATGGAGAAGTAAAAGAAAATGATAAGTCTTAAGGCGTGAATATGGAATTTATATACTGCATAAATGGCAGTTTCTTATTGGATCCTTTCAAGATGAGCCTCCTGACAAGCTGGAGAAATGAGTCTTTAGAGTCCTGTGAGAGTCGATAGGAGAAAATGGATCTACACAGCAAAAGAATGAAATAGTGGAAAGCACACAGTACCTAATGTTTTCATCATCTCTTGTTTAGTCATACAGCTCACTTACAACTCTGTGTTTCATTTCAATGCGTAAATAAAATAGTCTACACTGACTGGGTACTGGAAGCATACATACTGAACAGTAAATGAAATATTTTCAACAGCATTTCATTGGAGAAACTGCCATTTGGGAGGCAGAGAAACTCAAAAAAATAGTCTATGAAACCCTATGTAATATTAAGTAGAGCACCTACCTCTGACAGGTGGGTTAACCTGCTTGGCCCATGTCCCACCCCAATATTACATCAATGTCACTAACCCTAACCACTCCAATTACTAGGTGAGTGGTATAACTACCTTGTAAGCCACAGCTGCTAAAGAAGCTATTATAAATCTATCATGTCAGGATCACCTTTATAGTTTCAATGATTATATGTTTCTTTTATTGGTGTCAGTGGTCAGCTTCAGGTTTCTCGTATTAAAATTCCGACAACCATCTGAGGACTTGTATTCAGTATTAGAATTTCAAATATACCTCAACTGTAATCCTTCAAGTACTGTAGTTTAAAATATTGTAAATTGAATAGAAATCATGCACTATTTTTTTCTGTTAGCCATTTTCCTTGTTCTTTGCTTCATCGTAATCATTCCAGACACACAGACATACTTTCTATCGAACTGCCAGAAAAACACAGACATTTATATAATATACAACAGACATCATGTCATATTTCTGGTACATTCTTATACTTATTTTTATTCTCTTGCCAACTGTTTTCAGACTGATTGCTTTTTGCTTTCTCATGTTGCAGCTCATGTGCAGTCATCCAACAGAATGCAAAGAAAAACGCTGTTTTCTGTCTGTGCCTGCCTCGCGGCATGCCTGTAAGGCATCTGTGTGTGACTAACCACGTTATACTCCCATACCTTTACGTTTTGGACATTTTTATTTTTTTATGAGTTTATCTGCCTGACACACACACACACACACACACACACACACACACACACACACACACACACACACACACACACACACACACACACACACACACACACACACACACACACACACAACAAAACTCATCTGCTAACGTCTGCTTGAAAAAGTCATTCACAGGCCTGTGAAATGACCTTATTTTGCTATATATTTTGATTTGATGGTTCAGGTAAGTTGCAGAACACTTAATAACCGTAAGTCGTACTGAAGGAAGGATGAAGAAATAATGTTAAATTTATTTGTAAATGATCAACAATCTGCTGACATTCTCTCGACAAAAGCAGATAGGCTTACATGAAAGACCATCAGACGCCGCTGATTATTACTGTTGTGTATCTCTAGAAGATGGCAAGGTCAGGTTTTTGATTGGACTGATCCTTTTGTTTCTCACAGCAAGCGTCTCAGATGCATTTGCACACAATAAAAATTTATGACTGCCAGCCAGAAATCATTAAAGTTGGCCCAGGGTATCCTATTAAAACAGCCCGTTACTGTAAGACCATTTTTATTCTCAGTCAGACACCCATCCAGAGGTGGGGGTTATCAGTAAAAGCTGCTTTTGGTGATCTCTCACTATCATTGGTGTCTGAGCTCCTCACAGAGGAACCTGTGGAGCTACTGCCCCATTTCCTTCAGCTTTGTCCTGCATTTTAACATTAGCATTTTGTAAATAATCATTCATCAACCTCTTATATACTATGCTGTGTTATGTTAACTTCAACTATGGTGATTTTTGACTCATGGATTCCTGTCATTGGCCAATACCAATCTGTTTCGGCAATGCTTACCTTTAAAGTAAAAGGTATCCAGAGACAACAAGGTAACCGATAGAAAGCAATCTTGTCTTGATCAACTGTGTTCCACCATCTGCAGAGGAGAGACTGCTATGTAAATGGTAATTAGTAGATGGTGCACATTTTAAGTGAACTAGGCCTCTGCAATCAAACTAAGGATCTAAGAGTAGAATGTGTCCAGATCAGTAGTAATGTATTATAACTGTTATTAGACAATTCTACACGCCACATTCATCCAGATGTGCCATGACCTCATGAGGGTTGTTTCTTGGAAGAACAAGGCTTCAATTTTTTAGTACCACTATAATAAAACAAAGCCTTGTCCTTTACACTTGGCCACTGTCACCTCACTCTCATTGCAAATACATGTCCTACTGGAAGTGTTTATGTGTGTGTCTGTGTTAATCCAGTGGAACAACGCATCATGGGAACACACCACTTTCGTCTTTGCTTCATTTGAGCCCTGAAATCCCCTAAAGGCTCAGATGTAAACCTTGTCACACCTCACAGATGGCTCAGTGTTAGTGTTACATGACTCATGGGCACTTTGGGGAATTGCCATGTCGCCATACTTCCCTCTCACTGGATATATCTATGAACCTATACAAACAATAGTAATCTTCCTTTGTTGCTCTTCAGATAAACACAATTACCTCCCTCAGAGACCTACTTCAGGCTTGTTTCAAAGAAGTGTGAGGGTACGTTTCCCTGCAGCTCCTCTGCATGTGAGAGTCAATCTGAGATGATGTTTGATAATGCTCTGATTAATATTACATGGTTCATCTCACTTGACTATTAATGTATTCCTGCTCACTTGGATGGTATCTCTGTGGCCCATCTCTTAGGCGGTTCTGCTTGTTATGCCGGTCCCGTGAGTTTATGTTTGTGTGTGTGTGTGTGTGTGTGTGTGTGTGTGTGGCATCAGAGCCCACACAGCAGATAAGAACTCAGTCCTGTTGCTGTATGAGTGGCACTAAGGAGACAGCAGAGCTGAAGAAAAAACAAAACAAAACACTGGACTACTTTCTTATCAGAGATTGACGTAGAGGCAGTTTGGCAGTGGAGTCACAGTCAGTTATAATCTTCATTGTGCAAAATTGGGCTGTTCGATTTGCTGTTAAATTCTTATCAGTCTTTATAACAATAGAACAGTATAATGAAGCGTAGCTGTATAATATAATTTCTTTGGCAAGATGCACCAAAAACTAAATGCGATTGGCCAGTTTACAATTAAATATAATATTGAAAGTGCTATTAAAAGCCATTGCAACCATTCTTTTCCGTTTATTTACCATTCATTCGATTTAATTACTTCCAGTTGTCCAATGTTATAAAATCACAAAACTAGCAGCTGTTATTTTTTGAAAAATAACTTTAATTTTATTCTATGTGGGTTTTAACTTTATGATCTTGAGCCATACCCACAGTGGTGCTGATGGGGAGGGAGCGACAGAAACCGTTGTTCATCTGGAATCAGTTACGTTGCCTCTACTGGCAGTGATGGGTACTGTTTTCCCTTGTCATGGCTTAATGCACACCGAGCACTGCAACACGTCATCCTAAGGGACTTGTTCCATCCTGACATCCTCTGTGGAACAGCTAGGGAGGGACGGAGTAGCACAGACACATTGAAATAGACAGGAACAAACACAGAGATGGACATAGGCCAGACGCCCCTTAAGGCTGTTTGGGTTCAATGCCAATCAAACAGTGGTCACTACTGACCAACACGTTGGATGCGATTACCCAGTTCGAAAACCGTGTATGTTATGTTGCATTAGTTCTCATGCTACCTCCTCCATTGTTGTAACAGAGGGGAGAAATAAATGGTTTGAGGAAGAGCTGGTTCAATTAGGAATGTTGTGAGCCAATTAGTAGAGTCAGTATCATCTTGAGTCAGCCATTCTGACACATGATAGTGTCAGTTATTAAAAATGATCACCTTGTACTTATTCTAGCATCTTTATTCATGATGCACCACCAAGGTTTAAACTTCCTCTTTTCCTTTCAGCTTTTCCCTTCAGGGGTCGCCACAGCAAATTAGTTGCCTCCATCTAACCCTGTCTCCTGCATCCTCTTCTCTCACACCAACTGCCTTCATGTCCTCTTTCACTGCATCCATAAACCTCTTCTTTGGTCTTCCTCTAAGCCTCCTGCCTGGCAGTTCAAAACTCAGCATCCTTCTACCAATATATTCACTATCTCTCCTCTGGACATGTCCAAACCATCTTAGCCATGTCCAGAAGAGAGATGGTGAATATACTGGTAGAAGGATGCTGAGTTTTGAACTGCCAGGCAGGAGGCCTAGAGGAAGACAATGTACCACTTTTATTTGGCGGTCTGGTATGGTATATGTGAGTTTCACTTGACTGGAATTTTATGATGAAGAGAAGTCCCTCAGAAACTGCCAAAACTCTATTCCTGGCTGTAACTGTCAGGTATCAGTTTTGAACGAATGGATTCATTTCCCATCGAGTGACATGAAATGGATTTTCTTTTTCTGAATAACATCCTTTTTTTAAAGTCCATCTGCGCCTTAGCTTCTCAGATGGGATGTGGTCGTCTTCCAGTGTGAAGGCCGCTGTCCTTATTAGTGCTCTAGATGGCTTTTGATTTATTGGCTTTAGAGAGATTCTCTCTTCCACTGCATAAACTATAAAGCTGCAGTGTAGAGGTCAACCAACTTTTTCTTTTGTCTGACTCCTTTTGCTGTTAGATGTTGTGATCATTTTTGTATGCTACACAGTGTGGATCAGAATTCACCCAGGATGCAAATTATTTCAAGATCACTACATGTGGTTTATTTGACATTTTTGAAGTGACAAATGGCAGTTGACAAGTCACACTTCGAGTGCTTGTGACACAGATTTCAAGGACAACAGTGGCCGACATAGAGTGCAAACGAATGGTGAAAGATGCTGATAGTATCTTAATTGACATGCGACATCTTAATATGTCCTTCTACATGAAGGAGTGTAACTTATGTGAGGTGACAACCTGTTAAAGTTGGCAAGGTATACGTGGCTTTTGTTTTGTGATCCATGGATGCAAAGATTATAGGTCACTTTTAGTGCATGTCAAACTTTGAATCGCATGTTTGATTTGGCAAAGGTTTTACGCCGGATGCCCTTCCTGACGCAACCCTCTGTATTTATCCGGGCTTGGGACCGGCACAATAAGACACTGGCTTGTGTCCTCCTGAGGCTACATTGCATGTCAAACTTCAAATGAAAGATTTAAACATGAATAATTTGTCTTTTATTTAAATGTCAAAATTCAATTGGATCAACAAAAGAAAGCCTATCTTCTCTCTGCTGCACTGCAAGATATCTCCACAATGACTGTAAATTCTGCCATTGAGCATGTTCTGTCTCTTCTGTCCACCCTCTCTTTATCAGTAAACTGTTTGATCAGTTTGATTTGCTCAAACAGAATGCAGCCCTCTGTTTTTTCCAGGCAAACTCCTCACTCCACAGGTGACATCTCTCAGTGTGCTTTTCATTTATTTTTAATGGCATTGGATTCATAACTCGTCTTGCACACTGGTCTGTCGTTGCAGCCTCCTCCTGAGGTTCTCCCTGATAGCAAAAGTAAACAACTTGAATCAGAGGTCATCCTTCAGTTAAGCATGATTTTCTGACTGCCTAGGCTAATGCTTAGCCTCTGAGGGTACTATGTCTTGTGTATTCTATGCCTGTGGAAGGGAAGGGGTTTCTTTTGAACAAATGTCTGATAGATGTGGGAAACATCCCTAGAAATTTCCAAAGTTTGATTCCATTTATACAACAATTTATCCTGATGAGTTTCATGATCATTTGACCTTTCCTGTTACATCAAATTGACTTTTTTACTTCATAGTGAAATGTCCTGAAATGAATTGGATGGATTTTTATAAACTGGTGTAGGTGTACCAGGCTTCTCATATCTCCATTTCTCATTTCTCACCTTCCCGACATTTTCACAACATTTATCATAAACATCTCAAGATATCAAATGTTCCAAATAAATATTGCTGTTATACTGACATCCTGGAGGTTGATCTTTCTGAATATGGTGCCTCGATAACCATGCCAACTGGTGCATCTGACCCTAGAACATGGACTGTACTGTAAGTCAAGTCACACACACACACACACACACACACACACACACACACACACACACACACACACACACACACACACACACACACACACACACCCTACTCGGTGGGATGGTCCCCTTTGACAGAAGAGGGTCCCCAGAGGGAGGCTGAAGATTTGGTGGCCATAGAATGTCTCAAGTATTCGTTATTTGCATGCATAGTAGGGGGAGCACCTCATAAGCCCTCTAGCTGACATGCACTCAATGTACATATGGGGAAAGCCAAGACCCCTTCTGGGTGTAAAATCTTTGTGCTTCTGCCAAGTTTGCAGTCTTAGCCGTACAAGACTGCAACTGAGACATGCACCTCTGTCCACAGGCTGCCACTGCTCGCTTGCCTTTCTGCCACAAAACGATCATTTTCCCAAAGACTAAACCGGGTTTTATGAGCGCACTGCCGAGCGCTCGGACCCGCCAATTAGGCCAAGCCTTTCCATACTCTCCATCCACAGCACCACTGTTATTACACCCTTCAGGATTTGCTACAAGCACTTGCACATCCACAATAATAACCCCAGCCTCCAGCTTTATCACATCTGTTCACACTAGGTGGGTCAGGAAGTAGTAATAAGAAGTTTCAGTGGCTGTGTGTCAGGTAACATAGATGCATGTGCATCAGAACTTAAACTAAAGGAAGTGTCTTATTCAATCATCATCATAGCTTCTTCAGCTTTCGAGGGTCAAAGGGGTTGCTGGAGCCTATCCTAGCAGACTTACGGGCGAGTGACAGGGGACACTCCTGGCACATCGCTGGGAGCCACACTAAGACAAACAACCATTCACACACCCACTCACAGCCTAGTGCAATTTGGAAATGATTAGTCCACCTAAATTGCATTTTTTGGAGGTGGGAGGAAGCCCAAAAACCCTGAGAAAACCCATGCAGACACAGGGAGAACATACAAACTCCACACAGAAAGGACTTGAATCTGGAACCTTTTAGCTGTTAGGCGACAACACTACCCACTGTGCTACGGTCCTGCCTGGAAGTTCCTTATGTAAAAAAAAAATTCTCTCTGTATATTCAACTATCCCTTTTCTGCTATGTAAAATAACTAGATGTATTTCACAATAATAATGCGAACTGAAAGAGTTGAAGTTGTGCAATTAAAGCTGCCATTGTAAATCACGTTTGAGCCATTTTGAAAACTCACAATCTGCTGTTTGTTTGGAAAACAAATAAAAAGTATTTGTCTGAATCAACAAGCCAGTTGATCAGAATCACATGTCGTAGACAATGTAGAAATTTTGAAAGAAAATCGTCAAACAGATTTATCAGCCCTAAAGCCTTTAAACGTGGGTCTTTCCTTATGATGTTCAGATAAGCTTCTAATACGAGAACCTTGGTTATCTGAACATAACAATGTTTTGGTCTCCTAATACAGCCACTTATGGCTTGGAGAAATTGAACAGTGGAGAAAATGGCCTCATGAATGAATTAGTCGTCTGCAACAGATTACTGCTCCAATAAAATAGTATGTATCTCATTTGGACTTGTGCAACCATGGAAAAGCCTTTTTAGCATGTTCAGTGCTGTGTTACGTCCTCTATCAGTGTTCTTAGGAACAAAACAAAGTTTTGCATTACAAACTTGATAATACAAATATAACAAGTATATGTAAAACAGAAATCAGATTAGACTCACAGCATTCTTGACAGTTATAATAAATATCCTATGTCCCTATTTTACAATATTCTCAGAATTTTCTAATACTTTACCGTTAGATATTTTTTTATACTTCTCAATTGTTGCAAACAAACATTAAAATCTCAGCAATTTCCATAAATAATGTGCTGGATTACATTGCTTTGAATTCCAGGAACATTTTAGACATTTTTTTTTTCTTCTGTTTTTCTTGCAGCTAAAAATTAAAGGGTTGGAGGCTTTTTACTGTGTAATGTATGAGGATTTTGGCTTTTGGTGGCTAACACAAATAAGGAGGATGCAAGTTACCTAAGTATAAAATGATTTTCCAGGCTAAGGTCAGTATTGACATGAGGCTCTGGTTGACCAGAAGGTTGTCAAATAGGATTTCAGAAAGTTTCATTAGAATGTATCCCTGCAGGAGATTGAGATTTGATTTTCTTTGTTTACAAAATTGCCATCTAAATAAAGCCATCCATCTTTGCCCTTTACGAGTTGTTTCCACAGGCCTTGCCACTATAAAGCCTCAGCAGCATTCAAGTGTCTCCTAAAGCACAAACTCTAAACCATATGAACGGGCTGCCTGGAGCATTTGGCTGCTCGCTGTATGTTTCTCTAAGGAGCAGAAATGTCACCAAGCAAGAAAAACAGCAATCATCCGCCCTTCTTCTTTTTCTCTGTGGCTTTTCCAATACTCTCTGTGGTCAAAGAAGCAATGAATAAACAATAGAGGAAGTGGGTATTACATGCACAGCCCAGAGCCTAAACATGTATGGTGTGCACTTCCACACGTCTGGCTCGCTCACATCCATCATGCCTCATGGCAACTTGACAAGTCGCACCTCCCAGACTGAGGGAGCTCTGTGTCAGAGACAGATCATACGATATCTTCTTTTATCAGATGGTATGAAACAAAACCATACAAAACTTGCTGATTCCCAGCTGGTTTGAATGAGGGAAAGATGTGGGAACATATAACAGAGGGAGAGTTAGACATAGAAAATAAGGAAGAGAAGAAAAAAAATAATTGAAGCAGCTTGTAGCCCAGTGATCTGGAAACACTTTAGTGATGATTTTATATTTTAATCCATCTGCTATTCCTCCTGTGGTACCTGCACACCTCTTCAAACCTATCCTATTCATGACCACGTACCCCCCCCATCCCCCTTCCAGATACATTTTAGCTAATGTACCATTTAATGAATTGTATTAAATAATTGTGCAGTGTCATCATGTCCTTGACTGTAGCAGCTTTTCAAGCTATTGAAATGGTTCATCAGTCAGAATGGCAAGAATCCAGTGTGAAGCAACTGAACCAAAACATCCCTCAATGGTGCACATGTTGACCTTGGATTCAAGACCGCATGTTACTGAAATGAAGTTAACTTTTTTTTTTTTTTACGAACAAAAGATTGCAGGTCTCATTTCTTACTATTTCTCTGGGAATCTATGGGTGCTCCCCTTGGACAATAAGAGAGAAAACACATTATTGTAATGGCTCTTCCTGCCTTTCGGCCTTGTTGGTGATCTTTCAAACATTAAACAAATTACCCCCTATCTTGCTATTGTAAAGCATTGTACAGGTTCTTTCCAAATAATGAAATCTGCTGTCATAAATCCTCAACGTGTTCAAATAGTGGGAGTGGGCGAGGTTGGATTTAAGCAAATGAAAAGTCAAATGTTATATGATGGAAGTCAAAGTTTAGAACCAGGTTAGATTTTAATCCTGAAAAACACATTGTTCCTGAATCATACCTAAGAGGATCTGATTCCTTCTATAGTACAGACTTATTGCTTATTTATCAATTTTTCAGAGATATTACTAAATATTTTGGTCAAATTCCACTCAAATGTTATGTTTCAATGGAAAACGTGTTGTCTCTGCTGTCACCACAATATAACTGAAGGAAACAAGGTTGTCTAATGTCATGTTTAATCACTCAATAACCACAAGCCCAGCCTACAGTGTCATGAGATATGACAAACAAGTTTGGGTAATTTGTGTACTTACTGATCAGGTTGGCAATCTGAAATGATTGAATGAATGGTGAGTGGCTGAGCTCTGCCCCGTCAAGTTGAACACACTTTAGCACTTAGAGAAACACACCCGAAGTACATTTGACTAGTGCTCGTTAGTGAAAGTGTATTTACACATGGAGATCTGGAAAAATGAGAGCTTTTCCTATAAAACCACTCATGTCATTTAAGACACCTTCTTTTATGCCAAATTCTTTATTCATTTCACAGTGACTGGCTTTGTCACAGTGATGACCTTAGTTCCTCGTCCTGTTGGCCGGAGGGCATATGGGAAATGTGTTGACTTGAAATTGTAGTCCAGGTTTGTTGGACAGTCAGATTTTAGGAAGAAAGACATTGTATAGGGAGGTACGGTGGTGCAGTGGGTAGCGTTGTCAACCCACAGCAAGGCGGTTCTGGGTTCACGTCCCGCTTCTGTGCGGAGTTTGCATATTCTCCCCATGTCTGCATGAGTTCTTTCCGGGTTCTCCAGCTTTCTCCCACCTCCAAAAAGGTTGATTGGCCAGTCCCAAATTGGTTTTGGTCTCTTAGTTTCCTTTGCTGCGTGCTTCAGTGTTATTGCAATATTACACCCCATTTACAGCCGCAGAATGTAAATGTGTCTACCTGTCCAACACTAAGTCAAGAACTTTAAATGCAACATCTAATGTATAAAGAACTGCATATTCTTCATTACAGAGGCCACAAGAGACTTTGAACTAAAATAACATTTATTGGGTTTTCCCTGTCATAGGAGTGATGGGGAGAATCCAAAAGAGTGACAGTAGAGTAAAGTCAAAATCAATAATTGATTTCAAACAGAATTTATACGCCAGGTGATCATGCTGACAAGGAAATACATATACAATAGGGAACAAGGCAGTCAGAGACTGTAACATCCAGCGACATCATCACATTTTTCTGCCTCTGGCTTTCTGAAAATGTTGCATTTTGTTTCATGATTGTATCTCATCAGGTTTCCGAGATGTGTACCTAAAAAGGAATAAAAGTGAACATTTGTCCTTGACCTAGTTTTTCAAGGTCACGGTTGTGATCTAATTTTCATCCCATGGCCTCCCTGAATATAACACCTTTAGTTTCGTCTTTCTATCTTATCCAGTTCTGGAGATATGTGCAAAAAATTATAAAAAAGTTGAAATTTGACCTTGACCTAGGTTTTCTCAAGGTCAAGGTCATCATCTTATTTTTAGTCCCTTTGCCGCCCGAGTAACGTGCTTTTTATTTCATCTTTCTGTCTGCAACGGTTGTGGAGACTGATTGAGGGATGAGTAGTAGGTGGATGCAGCAACACAGGTGATTGGAATAAACTTTATAGTGTGGGAGGTGGAGAAGGCTCTGAAAAGACAGAAGTTACTGACGGAACACTCATGTGGATGGAATAAAAGAATAAACTTGTCTTGTCAAGGTTTGTGACAAAAATGATCATAACTGTCAGCTCATTATGAGCTGGATGCACGAGAGGCAATCCCTGGCCTATATGTCTTTACCGTAACAACCAGAGAATGACGTGAACTTTGTGTTGGTCAACATTTTTTAGAGGTATTGTCTGGATTTGCTTTAATGCTACTACTATTATTGCTTGTGTAAGCACCTAAATATATTTGCTATTGTCAGATAGTATGTGCAGATATGCGTTTTATATTAAATACTTGTTCATGACATATGATGATAATACAAAAGTAAAGTTTTGTTGGCCCAGTCACATTTTTTTACAGAATTATACGTATGACTATTTGAGGCCACATTCAGTACCATGCTGAACTTTTCATGGTTATCTGTGGTTTTCTTCCTTCTCTCTTGTTTTAGCAGTGGTTTTGGCGCACCGTTCTACAATTTCAAGGCTATGTTCTGGTCTAACGGTGGTTGCGGTTGCTGTATCTGCCCAGTGGTGTCATGTCAAACATCTCAAGGCCAGATCACATCACCCTGAGAGCTTTATGCTTCGATCTTTCTTCTTTCCGCCAAGATATGCGTATTGGATAAACAAAACAAGTGTAGACGACAAAGCACTTACAATATGTGCACAAATACATGTGCATGATTTTGTAATACAGCATAAAGCAATACATTAGGAGGGTACTACCTGCTCTGAAGTAAGTGAATACATTAAAGGTAGATGCATGTTTGCTGTGATGTGTGTTTTCCCAAGAGATTGAATAAAAAGATTGGTGCCTATTGATTCCCTCTCAGATAACAGGATCTATGCCAGAATATTCCGAGCCCCCAAGAATCAGGTAGTTCAGAGTGTCACTGTCTCTTTTGATTTAAATTCAGGATTGTGTTTATGTAAACGCACACATGTGCTTCCCAGTATTTTCCTTGGTGCCTTTATGCCCATATTTTGTTAACAGCTGTTGGTCCTGTTTATGAAATGTGTGTATGAAGTTGTCCTGTCCACTCAAGGCTGTTTTGATCTGGGTTACAATCTTAGTGACAGACAAGTCAGTGCCATCCTCAGAGGGATAAGCCATCTCAGAAATTTCAAAACCAACTGTCACACTGAATTGTTCGATGGGTGAGAAGGACCCACTTGATGAAACTCCAGTAACTCTATTAAGGTAGCAACGTTGAGTTGCAGGATATTGGCCCAACATTTTTCTTTGTTTCTGTGCCCGCTCAATTTATTGTTTGGGATTTTGAAAAATGACATGTTCTAATAAATGTAAGCAGGGGTGTTCAATGAAGTGGCATGAGGTGGCATTCCAAAGATAGGTCAGTCAAATTTTTCAAACATTGCTTGCCAAATTTGCATCCATAAACTCTGCATTAGATATTAAAAATCCCCTCACAGAAGAAAGGGAAACAGCTGGATCATTGTTGTTTTCAAGGTCGTGTCATAGATTTTCTTACATTACTAAGTATGTGTGTGTTTTTGTGTGTGTGTGTGTGTGTGTGTGTGTGTGTGTGTGTTTGTGTGTCTGTGTCTGTGTGTGTGTGTGTGTACGTGTGATCTGTGCACAGACACACACACACACACACACACACACACACACATATACTATATTGTTGCTTTCAAATGTACAGGGAGCTACAGGAAATGTGATAATAAAATAATAGAGCAACAGTTACTGCACAGCCCTTTTTTTGTCCTGTCATAGTGTATGTGCTATGGAAAAGACTATGGTTTAGCAGTAAAACTAGACAGGTGACACGTGTATTGCTCTCTGCCAGCATTCCCAGAGCCAGCATCTTAATGGATTTCCTTTGTAAGCCCCCCTATGTCGCTGTATGAGAAAAGGCTAAGTTGAAGATTGGGTTGTGAACCCTACTTTCTGTTCAAGAAAATAGACTTTTCTGCTTCTCAGCTGCAACCACACTGATGGGATATTGTAGTTGTATGACTGAGAGATACTTTTCTGCAATTTCAGTGTCACCACTTTGTTCATCAGGACTCACCTTTGTTATCAGCTACTTCCCCAGAGGTAATTTTCCATTTGAGGATTAGGCTACCTCGTTGTAGCCAGTCGACATTGTGAAAAAAAAAAAACTGCTGTAAGTTCACCTTTAAGGTGACACACAGGTCTTACATCAGCTATCAAGTTATACACCTATTCAGTTTATCATGACAACCTTCTTCAGGTTGTCAACTTGCTTATTTGTGTCCCCAGAATAAAAAAATTGTGCTTGCTATATTTTATCTGGATTTTTTTCTTAATGAGTGAAAGATTGTACATTGCGACACACTCCTTATGTGTCACTGTATTGAAGACTTAATGACAGCAACCTTTCTGTCACACCAATCAAGGGTCTACATATTTATCACATTAATTTTTAGTACCTACTTGGCTCTCTTGTAACCTCAAATATTGTGATACTGAAAAAGTACTGTCGGTACCAGCTAAACCACATAATGTGAACTCGGCTTTACAGAGGACGGAGCCTGACACCTGAGATAGAGGGTCCTACAAGGAGACATTCACTTTAAAGAAGTGCATGTTCCAAGAGAAACCCAAAGTTCATCTTTCATCAGCCTGAAATTTCATTGTGATTTAGAGAAAGGAAGTTGGGAGCTCATTTGAGGTTCTAACCATGACCATTGCCTTACTGGAATCTGTTCTGTGTTTACATGCCCCATTTCTCACCAAAACATGTTGTGTACATGTATATTTGCAAAGCCAACTTGAACTCCCTACACTACTCCACAGTACAACTGATTCAACAGAAATTTAACCAAGGAGGTGTGCCAGTATATTTTTGATTGTAAAATTTTAGCTTTGAGTGCCAGCTTGAGACTTTGTAGTATGCTGTTTTTCTCTTAGGCCATCTGTCCTGTTTCTTTTAGAAACAACAACAGCATTTTTATAGACTAGTTGAGGATTTTATTGACAATAGGTAGTAAAAAGTAACAGAAAGTGTAGGGAGAGTTAGACAAGTTGAAATGCAACAAAGGTTTTTATTAGTTTTTGATCCCAGCTCATTGTACTGTAATTATCCCCTGCTGTCACCCGGATGTCCTCCATATACTGTACTCAAACATTTAAACCAGCCAATTTACCAGAAAAAATACCTTTTTAACCAGATCTACATCTTCTACATCTTTTTTTAGCATCTTGTGGGTTTTCTTGCCCTCAACTTCCTGTTTTGATTCCAAGCACTCTTACTGATTTTTATGTTTTTGTAAGTTTGATCATGGAAGTCAAAAATGATCTGTTGTTTTCACTCCCTCCAAATATTAATTTGTGTTTCTTCTTAAAAGTATTACATTTGGTATAGTGTGGAATTTGCAGCCTGATTCTATGAACTGCAGATGCATTAATCGTCCATCTTCTTTCTTCTTACCAAACTTTCGTACCACCCTTTACTTCTTGTCTCTGATCTACCAAAAAAAAAAAAAAAAGAAAAGAAAAAACTCTCTGCCTCTTACTTTTGAAGTAAGGAAAAATCCTGAATTTGGATTCCTTTTTCTGGGTCCTTCCCCTCCCCCAGTCTCTTCCCTGCAGTCCCTGGTGAGACATGCCGAATGGAGACCCATAATGAGGCTCTGTCTGTTCCAGCTGACACAGTGAGCTGTCTCAGACTATGATGTGTCACTCGTGCGAGGCCTTTCTCTATTTATGTCTCTCTCCCCCTAGTCATTGCTGGAAAATAAAGGGATTCCTCCCTAGAAATGCTTCCAAATGCCACAAGGGGATCCAACCTTTTTCAGTGTGGTCCTCTTGCCCAGACCTCTGTTATACACTTCATCACACATCTAAAAAAATGCGAAGCTTTACGCTTTTTTTCCTCCAAAGCCTAGCCCTGCTCTCTCTAAGATAATGGTGCCTCATTATACCAGTCAGCTTTAATCATTTTACACCACTCTTGCTGCTGCTGTACATCACTATAAGTCATTGTGATTTTTTTTCTTCCTTGAAAGAATTGAATTTGTTGTGTCTCTGTCACTTTCCAAATCTATGCTTGGCATTGTAGCAGATTGGTTAATTCAGACTCATTGATGTGTGGACCCTCTAGTGTAAAACAGAGTTTATTTTTCATTAAGGTGAGAGAGACAGTTATTGGAAACATGTGTCTGGCAGCAACAGCAGGATCTACAGTCTGACAGCTCTCATCTGAGATGGAACGTCTGTCCTCACATCTGAGGAAGCATATTGATGAACCTGGCTGTTTATATCCAAGGTCTGATACTGCAAAGTGTTTGAAACATTTCTTTCATAAAGGTGCATGAATCAGGCTTGTCCCCGAAAGGCCAGTGGTGGCAACCATCTACACTGTGAGTAATTTAGATAAGGCAAAAAAGATGAAAAAAATGAGTTTATTCAAGATATGTATGTTTTCCCACAGTTTTTGATGTGTTAAAGTGTGAAATCTGGAGTGTTGTCGAGAGCACTTATTAGACTTTCATCATTCATTCCCATGAAGTCTGTGAGCTGGTCATTGAATAACTTTATTTCAACATCATTTAAATTAGTATTAATTATTATAATTCAATTATTTATTCTGTATCAAGTTTACTTGGATTTGAAATGGGTTTACCATGAAAATTTTCACTATTATAAAGTCTACAGATGCGTTAACATTGACTTGAAATTTGGACTCCACCTCACAGATCATGTCAGAAACTGACCCGGATATGTCTGAATATCAAATTCAAGTAAAACTCGAGGGCCCGGGTTTAGTATTGTAGTTGTCAGTTCAAGTGTTTTGTGTTTAGGAAGCTTTATGCATCCTAAGATAAATAAATGTAAACTATACTGTCGTTGTCACTGAAAGCCTTTTATCCTTTTCATATTGTGTAAGTCATCATATACTTACCAGGAAGAGTGTGGTTATTCCACACACAAGGTTTTGTTATATAATGTATTGATCTGTAGTTGTTGATCTTACACGATGATTCATGCACAGAAAGTGGACTTTTATGTGTGAAAAGCATGTTGTCTTACCATGAACCATTTGATCAAACATGCTCAGGGGTATTCCATGACATAATGGCTCCTTCCAAGGCCCATTATGTCCATGTAGTAACAATGAGATTAGATAAGATTTATTAGAAGTAAATCTAAGTAAATCTAATCCCTAAAGGTCCCTATTGACCTGTGTTTTAAAAATGAAGACAAATGCATTTGAGCACCTGAATTTATACTTCTGCTTCACATTATCCTGTTTTCAGAAAGCAGTAAACACATTCTGATTTTTCTCATTTCGACATATCCACTGATGTTTTTCAGTGAAACATTGATTTTTTTTTTTTTTTTTTTGTCTTTAGCAGACAAGAATCTTCTGTTTTGTTTACCAGCCGCACCCGTCTGAGATTGTCACTCTGGTGAATATCTTCACGAATATTTTCTTCTCTTAGGCGATGCCATGCTAAGCAGGCATACTGTCACACATGCCTGAGTGCATACACACTCATATATTTACACACAAATAGAGGGAAACACCAAAAAGAAAAAAAAAAAAAAAGCTTCCCACATCCTGTGCAGTGATCTCTCTTTGTACTGTAGCGAGTGTTTGCATTGTGACCACAGAAGCCGTATGAAGCCTCAGATTCCTGCACTTATCTCACCACACAGTCAACCTGGCTGTCTCTGTCTGAAAACATTCCCTTGTTTCAACATCACCACTCTCCTGAGCTCTGCTGCACGGCAAACAGGGATCAAATGCAGTGTGATGGGTTGTTGTTGCATGTGTTTTCAGCTATAAAATGGATGTTGATCTCCAGTTGCAGCCTGTTTAGGACTGAAAGAAAAAGTTTTTATTGTCACAACGGTGATTGGCTACTACTACACATAACACTAACACTGGTGAGTAATTACATCCCGCTTCAAAGCGGTGATGTATTGTAATTGTCAGTGTCCGTTCGTTCATCCGTTAGTACATCTTCGCAACCGTTGCAGATAGAAAGATGAAACAAAAACAAATTTCTCAGGCGGCAAATGGGATGAAAATCAGATGATGACCTTGACCTCAACATTTCACCTTTCCGAACACATGAAATTCTACAACGCATGAACAACAACGAATAAATCACCCTCTTTACCAACTGTTGCGTTAGCTGGAGAGTTCAGACAGAACTAAATACATTAATAAATTGAGATCTACATTTATTAACTAACCCTAACCCTGCCCCAGCCCTAACCCAACAACAGCAAAGTGCTGCAGCGAATACTACAAGGGCATTACCTGTATTAACTGGACTCATGAGAGAGAATTATTTACCAGTGAGGGAGCCATACAATGGTGGCCACCTAGCTTTCAAGCCTCAGCCTGGTCCCTCTATACCCCCCCCCCCCCCGCTCCACCATCAGTATGCATAATTCTGTTTTTGGTATGTGTGTTCACACAGGCTGACGAGCACAGTCTGGTTGGCGCAGCCTGGAGCTGAAAAAGCCACATCACACATACAGCGTACACATTTTCCTCATTCTTCTCTGGCTGTTGCTCGGGCTTTTAACAGTATTTTCAGAGTCGGGGATTGTGAAAATATTCACAGAGAAGTGGGTGGTGAGACTAAAGGCAGGAGGGTGAAGAGCAGAGGGTGGTTTGGGAGTGCAACATCACCCAGACTGCCAGCATTGGCTGATGTGTCTGGCTATCCTGAAAGGGTAAGACACTCACCTCCCCTTTGTCCAAAGTGACATAACACACTCTTCACCTGGTCTGATTTATCTTTCTTTCATGGTTCATGGAGTCACGCTAGGGATCTTTCACTTCCTGTTATGTGGAACATCAGATAGAGTGGTTAGCACAAGCAAAAAAAAAAAAAAATATATATATATATATATATATATATTATGGGTGTTTTTGACCCATTTTTACATGTTACATACCATCACATGCATACATTAAAGAACACACACACACACACACATAGTCATACACATGCAGCATATTTTCACACACAGCATAGACTGGTCAACCCCCCCTGTCCTTGCTGCAGAAATGCATTGTTTCCCCTCAGAGAGGACATAAATAAGAAATGAGTCTTTTTGAAGTGTGGCTGTGGGGATGTCAGATCTGAACTGACATAATCATCCCAAAGAATAGCACCTCCCTCCCACCTTTTAAGATCCACACCCACACACTCGGCCTCCCTCTGTGCGTATGGAGCATTGTCAAAAGACTGAGCCCAAAGGTGTTTTCCTAATAAGTAATGCAAATGGTCTTTATTCAGTTGCTGTAAACATGTTCCACCCCCTTCCCACCCAACCTCCTGCAGTCCTTTGTAGTTTTTACTTTTTTTTTTCTTTTTTTTTTTTTTCGTTCAATTGCTTACTCTTTGGCTGAAATACTAGGTGGCAACTGATTTTTTTTGCATACGTTGCAACCACTGCTCCCTTCACTTTGAACTGGTTGCTGAATTCACACTATGTCAGCAGAACACGGGAAAAAGAAAGATTCCTAATGTTGCAGTTTGCATTCACTTGTTCAACAAGCAACTGGATGTAAACAGAATCTATAAACTATGGCACTCATTTTCATTAGCTGTGTACTTTTACCAGTCAAATAATTTAATGTTATTTTCATGATCAGGCTATTTTGAAGATATGCAGTTTGTCCACTATAAGACGAATGCAGCAATATCCCCACCCAACTCAGTCACTCTTCTAATAGATCCTAAATGATGGGTTTTCTTGTTCTAACCATAGTCAATGACAACAGTATCATTTGATTAATTGCTGACTGTAATCACTTGATGATTTGGCTGCATGCAGATTAATTTCAAGTGTTTTTCAAAAAGAATTTCTCAATAGAATCAAAACAATGACATCTAAAAACGAAACTGTAGTTACCTTGTTTAGTCTGATTCTATGTTCTCTCAGATAATTGCCATGAAGACACGTAAACCGCGAATATAGTGTGTCACACTGACGGATGAAGTCAGACTTGGCATCTCTCCCCCCCCCCCCGGCTCATTTCACACATATCCAACTTCCTCGCCTCTCTGCCATGCAGATATTAAACTGGAGGTGAAAGATGCCCCTCCTTGTGCTTTGGCTGTTACATTCATTCCCCTCATGCTTTGACTCTTCGCACTGAATGTGAAAATGTAGCAGTACCACCTTTATCAATGTGTACTTGGTAAGAATGTAAATTTACAGTCTGGTGCTCTCTTAGAAAGTAAATTGACTTTATTTGTCGACTAAATTGTCTCTCATTGTAATGGAATAACACTGAGTTAAGGTGCATTTGCTCATCCATTTGTCTGCATGCATGTTTTGAAAATGTACAGTGAGGCTTAATGTAACATGCTCAGCTGTAGGTGTCGATGGAAACACACCCACCTCTTATAAATGTAGTATGGAACATTTGTGAATGGAAATGGAAACACTGAGCTCACTCAGTAATATCTCACAGGATGTTACTGTGTCGTGTGATTGTGAGGTATAAATCTATGTATCTGCCTTAGTGAGAGATCAAAACAGTTTCTTACTTAATGGTCATTCCCTATTAGACACATTGAGTAGCAATGACTGGTCGATTAATCACTTCACTAGAAAGAAAACTGTTTCGACATTCCATTGGTCATTTCTGTCCCTTTTTCAATCTGGTAGGTTGGTACATTACTTTGGTAATGTAAGTATATTTGCTTCTCTTTTGCTGCATATGATGACCTAGTGATCCTTTTTTTTCTCTACACTTTATAACATTTTATAGCTGATTAATTGATAAATGTGAAAATTAGCTTTAGTTTAAACAGGAATGAAAATAATCACCATTTGAATCCATAAAGACAATCAACTTGAATGTTGATAATTTAATTCTCTTACTTTTTCTTATACTACGTGTTATTTTTGGGGTGTTTCTGTGGAAAGGTGGCTTTAACCCATACGAACCCAAAACATATGTGATTTTTAAACAAATTTGTCATGCATGTGAAGAACTGCCCAGACAGCAAAACTGTCCCACCTTCCATCACGTGGATCCACAGGAGGGAGGCAGAGACACACACCTCAGGTAGAGGGAAAATCCTCTGATCCTATGAATAATGTAAAAGTGAGGCAAAGCAGATTGTTAGTGTGGATTCGATGATCTTTAAAGAGGCATTACTCTGATGTAAATATTCTATATTCTAACAGTACTTTTCATTGTATTATGCTGCTTGAACCAGGTTTATAAGCAGCATACATTTCCAATTAAATGTTAGTGTATTGTGCATATCTGTTGACTGCTCATAAACCATCTTTTCTTTTCTTTTTTTGTCTTTATTGATTTGTCACATTTTAAAAGCCTTAATCCTGAATCTTTCTGCAGTCAGAATATAGCAGTGGATCAAACAATGAACAGCAGACTTTTTTCTCCTCATGTCAATAATTCTCTCTCGCCTACTTGTGGAATTTTTATAAATCATCTTATTAGCATCTTGTACCAGGTTGTACCCCTCTTTTCGCTCGTAGCCAACTGGGATAGGCTCCAGCAACACCTGTGAATCTCAAGGCGGATAAACAGCTGTAGATGAGACGATTGTGTTGGACAGATGGAACCATACTGTTTTACAGTATTTTTATTTAGTCTATTGCGCCATTTGTGATCTGATGTCCTTCCTCATCAGTGATTAGTTCAGGTCCACATTGCTAAAAAAACCCCCATTGTTATTTCTCTTCTCTGCAAAACCATTAAAGTTTGACAGATTATGATTACCTCCTCTCTTCAGTAATGTGGTGTAATTTATGACAAATAAACTTCAGTGAAATAACTTTTAAAGTCAGAGGGATTCAGGTTAATAAATTGGAAAAAAAAAATTTTTTTTGGATACTTTTGATTTGATAGATTTTAAAAAAAAAAAAACGTTCCCTCCCCCTCACTAACCTATGTGTGCTGGGTCAAGCTGATGCATATTTTACAGGGATAGCGCTATAAATAAAAGATAATGAGTAACTCTTTTAATTACAGTTGTTTAACATGTGGTACAGCTGTCATGCACAAATAAACCATGTTTTAAATTATATTAATACTTAAAAACTGGTAAACATACTAATATTTAAGCAACGTCTGTGTATGGATTTTCTTTTTTGAGAAGAAAACTAAACTATGCATTCTACACCTCTGGGCTATTTTAGCTTTTAGTGTTATTATTTGGACAGATAGGTGGAGCAGTGAATGCAATCAGTCCTCATAGGTTAGATTGCTCCCTGTTGCCTTGTACTGCTCCTCATCCGTCAGCAGTATTCGGCGTTCCACAGCCAGGGTCTTAATAGTCGAAGAGCGAAGGGTACACGGCCTCTAATGGAAGCCCTTTGTTCAGTTGTCACTTTCACTACTCCCTTGGAAACATCCTGCCGGCCAATCAGACGAGCCCTCTAGGTAGCGGCCACTGCACTCCTGTCAGTGCTGAAGGCATCCATCACGCCGAAGTGTTTGAAGTTTTCTCTCATTCAGCAGTTGTTTTACCCAGAAGCAGCCACGTTTGACAAATGCACCTTTTATATGGTTTGATAAGTTGAGTGAATATGAGCATTTCTGTCATATCAACACAGAGGGAAAGAAAATAATGATGGCATTTTCTCCTCATGCATATAAAAACAAAGCTGTATCATCAAAGTGTGAAGATATGCTTTAGTAACGGATGTGATAAGGCTTTATTCTTTGCATGTTCTTCCATGTGGATGCCAGAGTTCCCAGCTTATCCCTTCACTAAAGTGGATCAGAATAACTCCCTAGCAGGCGTATATAAAGTCACTCTGGTGACATGCATCAACCCACAGGGTAAATACTGTAGTGTGGGATGAGGGTTTGAGGGGAGTATTGGCAGAGCTGGTGAGAAATGGATGAGAAAAAAGATCATCAGTATCTTTGTACTCTGCCATTTGGGACATAAAGCACTTGGTGAGTCGCTGCAGGATTCATCTTCCTGAAATATGTCTTCTCCAAGAAGCAGGAGTTAACAGTGAGACAAAGGAAAGCTTCCGCTTGTGTATGAAAAAGCACACGGATAAGCTCTGCACACTGAGGGGCTTCAGCTTTAGTGCAGCTGTGCAGGAGCGCCCGCTGCAGGCGTGGCTGTAAGAAAACATTACGGTGGGAGTGTCTGAAAGATCTCAGCTGACATTTCTATGCTGATCATCAAAAAGATTACTGAATGGTGATCATTCAATGATCTACAAAATGTTGAGCCACATTATTTCTTCCAAATCACATTATAGTTATCAATATAAGAGTAAAACAGTGATTTTGTTGGCAAAAGCAGTCCAAATGGAACAAAAAACATATGCAAAATGCTGTTATGATCAGAGTTTTACCAAAAAAAGCTTTTCTGAAGTTAACTGACAGGGAATATGTAAAAAGGACAATGAATCGTCTCTTCTAAATATGAGCTTTTTTACCAAAACTAATATAGTTAATAGACCTGGTTAAATAGACCTGCCCGTACCTTTTAGTTTCGCTGCCGCCTTCAGCATGTAGAGCAAAAACACTGAAAAATTGGTTAGAACACCCCACCACACCGTGATATGAAGGAGCTGTAGACATATAAAAATTGAAATGCTTAAGTCCAGCTCAACTATCAAGTAATTTTAGGTAAGTCCTTGACGATTAGTTATTAAAAAAATGAAATTAAGAAAAGGGTAGTGGACAGTGTTTCATGTTATTTTAGAATTGAAAGTGTACTTTATAATTTCTTATTGCACCTCCATAAAATATTTGGACTTGCATAACACATATAATCTGTGGACCTAATGTCCCTGAGCAACACATAAAGTTGGATCCTATATTGCTCATGATGCAAACATAAGCATCTTTTTATTTGTCCCTCTCACCAGAAAACACACACTTCTTTTAAAGTTGTCCTAACTTGTAGTTTAGTCTCTTTTTATATGCAGTGTCAAAGTTAGGTGACATCATCGAGGTTATTTAAACAAACTGCTGACAGTTTTCCGCTCCTCATAACAAGTAAATAAACTGCATGAGTAAAACTGTAGAATAAGCTGTAATGTTTGTGTCATGTGAGTGGTTTAAACCCCCCTTCCCAGCATCCTTATCTCCCCCAGCACAGGAGTGTGAGCAGACTATCCTCCTACAGGCCAGCTGGATTACCCATGTTGTTCTAATCCATTCATTCTCTCGGTGCTCTGTATTAGACTGACATGAACTGGCCCAACATATTCTAAAGTCTCACATACACAGAAACACACACACACACACACACACACGCACACACACACACACACACACACACACATACACACAGGAAGTATTAGCTTCATCAGCCTCACCCACCACAGTTATGCTCCAAAGCCTTAAACCTTGTTTCGTCACATGCCCCCAACAGTTTTGTGGCAAAAATCATCATCTGACACACACACACACACACCATACACATTACAGTACAAAAACAACGTTTTTGTCTTGGGTCTTTTTTGTGTGTTGCAGCCATAAACACGAGTGACACGGTCTAATGGTTCCATCTGGTTAAACCTCTGCTTCCTACATCAACACTAATGATTATGATCATGTTACACATCTGGCCAATTTTTAGTCAGACAATGATCAGAGGAGCTAAAGGGCACAAAGATCAAAATGCACAAAGAACTTATGTGAAACAACCTCAGTGTTTCACACTGTATATCTTCCTAAAGTAACTGAGATTAGTCATGTTATATTTCTTCCCCTGACAAGCAAAGTACTAAAGTAGAAATACTCCATTACTTTAATTATGTAGAAATTTCATGCATTTGTGCATTATTTGAGTACATATTTACTTTCTACTTTTCAAATTTTCAAACTCATCATTTCAGTGGATTATTTTTATTTTTCACCACTGAAGGATCTCTAGCTGCATCAGCACTGATTCAGCATAAATAGAAGGGACATCAACACACAAAAAAGGAGCATCCTTGATATATCCATTCGTGCATATCACCTGCTGGAAACAAAACAAGATGATAGATGTCAAACGCAGCAGAAAATGAAACAGGAAAGCAACAAATGAAAGGACCGTGACATGAAGAATAGCTGTGAGATCCCATTATTTTTCCTATTGACTTATTTTTTTCCATAGGACATTTTTGAACTGTGAATGGCAAGGTTAGAGGGTAATGGCGTTCTCACTCTAAAACTAATGTTTTATTGATTATTATTGCATTAAATATTTTTCAGATTTGCCCAAAATAAAGCCAATAAAAATATTAATTCTTCAATAATTTTTAATATGCAGATCATCTAACTGTACTTCTGTTCGAGTGAAGCATGAGGGTACTTACCTTCTCTGCTGACTAGACCAGATCTGTGGAGTACAGAAGAGAGGTGTGAGATGGGGACAGTTTGTTTAACCTGCTTATCTCCTAAATAGCAATTGTGTGTCTGTCATAAGCTAGTGCCACAAAAAAATAAATTTTAGTTTGTAGCTTTATCATTATTACTGGGCTTTTTTACAAAATTTAGACATAAGGATTAAATTAATACAGGCTAATCTAAATCGAGCAAAATCCTGTTGCGTTATGTTTTCATATTTTTTTGCTGGTGGAACCACAGCTTTTATTGCTTCGTTAGCCCACCAGCTGAAAAATAAGGACGTAAAAGCTGTTTACTTTAACGGATAGGCTGAAAGCAGCAGCTGTTTGTGGTGAGATGAGAGCCAAGCAGCATTTTATGTCAGTCTGACCGTAACTGTTCCTGCAAACAAAACAAATTAGGGGACTGACAAGCTTTAAAAAACACTACAAAATCAGACTTACGTCCTGACATTTATGCACAAGAGCGTCGTCATGCACACGGACGCATGTTGTGTTTCAGTTTACCTTTTTTTTTTTTGTTCCCCTCTGACTAAAGAAATACACTCAGCTGTTTTTACTTCATCTGCATGATTTATTCTGGTGAAAGAAGATACTATCCCTCCGGTATCCATGAACCAAAACAAGATAATTATATTTTTTCCATGTTTAACATCTTTATTGACACTTTTTGTGTTGGTTCTTTGTGCTAGCATGCTCGAAAGTGCTCACGATCTTACGAATAAAGGACAGTCTTATGGCTGATTGTGTTCTAGAATATGTATCAAAAGTCATGATATTTTCATTTATTACATTTTCAAGAAATTTCAGACAAAAAAAAAAAAATATATATATATATATATATATATATATATATATATCACAGTTTAAGAAGAAACTTGTTTGACCTCTTTGTATTGTAAATTAATGAAATATCCAAGAGGTCTTGCATGTCATGGCAAGAAAATCATCATTTGTCAATTTTTTTTACAGTTTAATAGTCCTGTTGTATTTTTTTTTTTTTCATATCTGCCAACATATGAGCAGATAATAGTTTTCCAATGTATTTTTGATCTCTTTCTGAATTCATGGCGCATCTGGTTGTGCTGAGTCAAATCATACTGAGCTGATTTGTGTTTCCATTACCGGTTCACCAGAGGTCCATTATATTAACGTGTCACCGATCTCAGCCAAACCCTGACAAACCCCAGTCTTCTAGAGTCATGACCAGGACAATGGAGAGGGATGTTTTTAACATATGCTTCCATCTGACTCACCGGGGTGTAACATTACATTTATGGATTGTTTTTGTCAGTTGTTGTTTAGAATGTTTTCAGATTTTGCTGTTTACAATTCAAAGGCTTGATAGTGTGTTTAATAGCCCATTAACAGACCATTGCTGGCAACAACTCCAACATTCGATGATAAGTCTCTTCAAGAAATCAGTTAGAGACTCACCTTTAGAAGAGTAGCCCCATCGCAGTGGAGTTGAAAATCTGTGACTCATCAAGAAAAATCAATGAAAGCTGTGTCAAATGAGGCCAGCATGTGTCAGTGTGGAGAAGCCCCACAGGTTTCCTCCTGGAGCTACAGAGCACTTTTTCCAAGCACGTTACAAATGGTTTGGATTTTATCCGCTCAGATTTCGTCTGCGGCTCAGAACAAATCAGCATCATTCCCTTCGTTGCACAATAACTGCCTCGTAGCATCATGTTTTAGCTGTTTGTATTCTATCGTAAATATGAATGTGACATTTTGCCACAGTACACACCTTCACACGTGTTGCTGATTAAAATGTCATTGATGGTCCAGTGATTTATAACAACTTATGAAAAGTGTTTAATTTGTGTCATGACACTTGGGAAATATTCTTCACAGTAGGGGGGGGTTCAATAATTTTAGCATGCACATGTCAAACACATGTTTGAGAAGAGGCTAAAAACTTGGCCAACTAAAACACTCAAGCTGTCAGACAGATTTCTCTGGCTTTTTCTTTCTCTGTTAGAGGAGCTTTTTCTGTACTTTGATGAGGCCTGTGATTAGTTTGTGAGTTATCATGGAAGGAAATGACCTGCTGTTTTGCTGGAGGTGCTGCGACACACAGGTTAAAGGTCCAATCTCATCTCTTTTCCAGCAGCAGAACATGCAGCCAGAGAGCAAAGATTTAATTGTTTTACAATGAAAATGTGTTTTGCCCATAAGTTTTAGTCATTTGTTTGTTTTTCCTCAGCTGTCGCTCTCAACAATGTTTGCATTTTTCCGCTTGTTGTGAAATAATTAAATGCACCGTGTCCTGTTTTTTTTTTTTAATTATTTCGATTTTTTTCTTTCTGAAAAGCACAAGGTTGATTTGGCTTGCAAATTCATCTGCAGGAGAATACTTGTTCTACATCACTCATTTGCCCTGCTTATTGTTTCGTCAGCTGCCACTGTGTCCCTAAAGAGCTGCTTTGTTTAAACGTGTAGATGCAGGCATCATACCTGAGCTGCAGAGTGAAAACTTGTCCTATTGCCATCAGGCACACAACGGTGAGCCCCTTCCAGTAGGTCGTGAACTCTGTGCTGCAGGATGACATCAAGAGACAGAATAAAGTGTGAGAGGGAACAGCGGGGTTTATTCTCTCACCTCTCAGAACCAATGCACCTATTGGTCCAGGCTTCCTTCAACCATAAGCAGGTTGCATCACAGACATGCTCAAGACTTTTATTGTTACTTTTGCTTCAGGAATCCTCAGGAAATTAGTTTGACTTCTGATTTTTGGGGTGCGCTGATAAGCTCCACAGAATAGCTAAAGTACAAGAAATAAACACTAGGGATGAGCCAGTACACTGCTATCTGTATCTGTATCTGCTCAACCATCTAAATTATCTGAATTATCTCATAACCAGGGGTCCCCAAAAAGGGGACCGCTGGTTATGAGGAGTCTTCAGCACGAGCACGAGTATTGACGAGTATCGTGCTCACACTCTTCAAAAATGCTTTATCCGTACCGGATACTCGTCTGAAATGAGTGCTTGGCTTAACTATCTGTCCATTCAGCAACAATTTTTTGTCTTGTCAACACAAATCAACTGGTTAAGGCTAGTTATAATGAAGACATAATAAAAAAAAATATCAAAGTGACATAGTGAAACTGATTTTCATGAGCTAAGGTTTTAAATCTTAGTGAAGAAGAATTTGCTGTGCACATTCATAAGCTCTTGATCTTGAGTTGCATAAAAATTTAACCTCCTGCTAGTAATGTATGGCTAGCATTGAAGTGAGTCCCTATAAATATACACTATACTACACAGTATATGAGACAGAAGTGATGAATTCTCATTTTAGATGGAAACATGATATATTTCATGGAATAAGCCGAAATAATAAGTTATTCACTGTAGTGTATAAAAACTGATAAATGGTAATACGTTATATATGATCGGTTACTTTTGTTCTGTAGAGCAACATCTTCCAGTGCTGTCCTTTAGTTTAACCCTATTTTATAAGGATCAAGTATGATCTTTGGCTCAAACGGCTTCACTCAGTGGTAGTGGAGAGTTTGTGGACAAAAGAAATGCTGCACTTGAAGAGTGAATCCTCGTGGTGACATTCATTCCACAAAGCAGTCAGGCAGTCAATAGACTGAGACTACAGAGACCTTTTTGGTTGCCTTGGCTATAAGCTGAAGCATTTTCTTTCTCTCAATCACCAAAGGGGCTTTTTTTCATTTGCATCGTTTAGCTGACACAGGTTTTCCACCAAATGCCTTCACTGACGCCATTTGATGCAGCTCCATATCATTAGCCACGCCTATCCAATAGCCGAGTTCCTTGTTCTTGAACTTTATATGTTAACAATAAAATAATAACTCTGAAGTTTAAGTTTTGATTTTACTAACTTGAATTGAGGGTTATCATCCTCATTGGCTGAATTTCAGGGGTTCAGAGTAATGAATCCTTGCTTCTAGTCTGGTCTTCAGACCTCATCAACTGGACAAAACTATAGACATGTTGATTAAACCCCCCAATCCCTACACATACTGTCTCTCTAATTATATTATATTATGCCCCACAATAGTGGTCACCAAGTGGCGGTAATCACACCAAATTCAGACCATGGGAAGCTTTGTGTGGACTGCAATCTCCTCTGACATAATGGGGAAAAAACTCTTACAACCTCGAAGCACAGCCTTATTGGTGCATCAATAGTCTTTGTACACACATCTGACCAATGTACACTTAATGCTAATTTCAGCTTGAAAGCAGTAATGGACACATGTACAAACCTTGTGACACACAGGCATAGTCATGCATAGATGAGCAGGCTCTTATGGTAATTTAGCATGACATTGAACAGGTCATGGACACCACGGCAGAATACTGGTAGGTGCTGACCAGGCCGACACAATCTATGATGTACAATTTGCACATATTAACTGCTTTTGCCCTTTTTCCTTGAAGCGGCAGTGGTTCAAATTGAATCAATGTTCAAGGTGCTAAAGCCAAATAAGCTCTGAAATTGATCTGTCGGCACATATTCACATCAATAATTCACATTGATGGTTCTACAAAATAAGTAAAAACCTACAAAACCTACCCTACCTGCTTTGAAACCTTTGGCACCATTAGCCTTCTGTTAAGGTAACCTGAATTTTAAATCAGTGATATAACTAGCAACTCTGCACATTCTCCGTAGGACCATAGTTGTAGGCCACCAGCCCCGTTTTCTGGCACTAGGGTAAACTGGGTCTTTGGGCCACTCTTTCCACTCCCACAGGCCAACCCAGAGGCTTTACTTGCTCGGACATATGCAGTGAAATCCATGGTAATCAAGCAGCTGGAAGGCCTACTTTGACTGGATTTAGTGCAATGTGGTGGTTCCCAATCGGACTGCAATCAGGATTTACACAGCCCCAGCTTCTGATGGCTTTCAACTACTTTATCATGAGCTGATACTCAAAGACTAATCGCTGCCATTCACGCATTTCAGTTTATAGCACTTATGGTGTGCCATACACAAAGTGCATTAGACCATTAAAGATGAAATGGGTAGATTCAAGCCCCTGCCACCCAATCTGAGGTTACGCCACCCTTACTGCTTAATCTTTATATATTTTTGCATTGCTTTTATTTTTATGAAGATGGACGCTTGTTTTCCATTATAGTCCTGTCGCTGCTACCTGTCTTCATGCAGCTTTTGACCAATATCGCTGAACTGTGCATAAAGCTCTAGTGTTGAATAAATAAAATTTATTTGGACTTTTTGCATTAACCACAAAGAATGAGTGCTCACTATAATTTATATTCATGTGTGGTGACAAACATACCA
Organism: Antennarius maculatus; assembly: GCA_013358685.1. NCBI lineage: Eukaryota > Metazoa > Chordata > Actinopteri > Lophiiformes > Antennariidae > Antennarius > Antennarius maculatus. The sequence goes on from CM023623.1 coordinate 14,876,040, forward strand.
TTGTCTTGAGCTTATAATGCACAAGAATGAGCAAATTATCAAATGCTTGGGTTTTGCCACAGGCGACAAGGAGTAAATAGATCAGCAGGGTTGATTAACACATTTGGATTTCATATGCAGCTTACAGACAACTTAACAGACATCTAGGAGCCTAAATGTTTGGGCAGAACACCATATCTATGTCAAGGTTTCATGATGAAGGCTTCTGACCTGCAAAGTCTGTTTAACTGTTATTAAGTGATCATATATTATTTGCATTAAGTGACAATGGAAATCATTAAATTTGATCTGCATTTAAGGAATTACCATAAGACAAATATGCTATAGAAAAGCAGTATCTTTGCTTAAATGAATGCATGTTTTCTGGACATTCGAAAGTGTGAATTTTGTGGGTTGTAACAAAAATGAAACTCTCAAAGGGAAAGAAAGACATTCTGCTCCAAATTGTTAAAAGGCAGAAAACAAGAGAAGGTTTGTAAAAGATAGAAACTCCCCAAGGCAGTGGGACAGTAGATTACACACACACACACAAAAACACACACACGCCCGCGCCATCCTTCCTCTGCCTGTCCATTATTGATGTCGGCCACGCAGGGTTCCCACTCAGCCATCTGTTCTCGGCTCTCCCACTCAGTGCCCCTCTCTCGTCATGCCTACCACTTTGGCTTGCTGCAATAAGGAGACTATTGCTTCCTTGTCAGAGTGTGACTACTTTATAAATATCTGACACTATCAGGGAGTTAACTGTTGGAGGAAGAGCTTGGAGAACAGAATGAGAAAATGCATACCAATAATATTAATTTTTCATTAATGCAGCCTCTCCGTTGGATGACTCCCAACACATGCATTGATTTGCAGTACAAGATATAATCATGTTATGACTGTGTGAGATATAAACAGAATTGTCGGTGGGATGTCTGAAATGACGGACTGTCAATAAGCCTTCCCTGTGTGTCTCAGATGTTAATCAAATCACTGCCCCACCCTCACACTGATAATAGCATATGGCTGCAGGTTTGATTTGATTTATCTCATAAATTGATGACCATGCATATTCAGTCAAGCTTGGTTGCCAGTGGTTACGATTACCTTTGGTTCCCCTGATTGGCTCTAAGGTGGTCATGAGGTTTCTCTTGGCCTCAGATGGGACAGAGGCCACATGTGTCGAATTAGGAGTAAGGATGGTGTGTGTTTGCAAACACTTGGCTTTGCTACCTAGTTATTCCACGGACACTATTCATCCTTGTGTACACACACGCAGACACACACACACACACACATGCACACACACACACGCACACACAAGCTAAATGTTACAAGACAGTGTTGTGATGAAACTGACAGCATCGGTCTGGCTTTACATGTGTCATCTGTTATGTCCTTACTGAAAAGGGACAAGCCTGTCGTGATGGGTGTATATAAGTTTAGAGCTTCTAAAATTCATTCTACTACTTCTTTGTATGACTTGTCTTTGCTTATTCCTAGTGGGGTGAAAGGAGCTTTATTCTCTGGCTCGCTCTAGAGTTAAGACCCCCTGGGGAGTACGAGATGAGAGGGAAATTAATAATGTGTAGAGACTCAAAGGCTTTGACTGAACCAAAGGATCAGAAGAGAGTGAAGACTGTACATTAGAGGCTGAAAAGAAAACAGAAACACGGGCAGAGAGAGGAAAGCACAACCAAGCGAATGGGCCACAACTTAACAGAGGCTGGAAACAAACAAGAGGCATTTTGACAAATAAAAGGAGGCAACTCTGAGATCAGCAATCAAAGTTTCACTGACCGTCACTTGCAGCCATTTTGCTCAAAAAGTCGCAACTACTCTTTTGTTTCTTTATATGGTTTGCAGTTATATTGTGGCTAAACATAAATAGAAAAACTTGAAATATAATTTTAATTTTAGGTGTAGCATGAGAACAAAAAAAATACTTCCTCAGCTCCCTTGGAAACAGATTGCAAATTAGCGTTTCTCATCAAAGCCAGAGGGAATCACAAATTGCCAATGTTTGCAAGTCTCAAGATAGATTTTTCACATAACAGTGTGTGTTTAACAGTAAATTATGAAAATAAATTGCTTAATGTAAAGGTAATTCAAAGGCTCATATTAATAAACTTTATCAAATGCTGTGTGGAAGTCACACTCGTATTCTCAGTTCTGGCACGCCTTGTCACGCTACTGTCAAGCTGTGGTCCTGCTGGGGTCTGGCTGGCTCGAAGCCAGCGGCCTCACATCCTTTGAATCTGGACCGGCCTGCTGAAAGCTGCTGGGTCAGGCTGTATCTGACCACAGCCGATCACTGCAGCCAGCATTCAATATAAACTGCCTTTAAGTACAACATAACCACCTTCCATCCATCCATCCTTTCATCCATCCATCCATTTTACATGACTGGTTTTACTGTCTGTCAGTCTTGAAGTCATCGTATGCTAATAAGACTAATAAAATGGAGCTGTAATGATGCTGGGGCGATTCACCATATGTGATCCTTTCTGGCAACACAGGCAGGTGGGCAGCACACCGCTCAGCAGCACAATAGATTTATCTTCACTGATTTATTAAACACCCTGTCCATTGGCTAAATTTGCAATGCATCCTTCGTGACTGTCATTTTCCACTTTGTCTTTGTCTACCTCTCTTTAGTTTTTGATCTTTATCAATTAGGTTTAGTTTTAACGTATGCTAAAAACATACACAGTGATGGACTGGCCACCTATTCAAACCATTAAACTATGAACATGACTCACTATTAATTAGGCCTTTATCAAGGCAGGAACTAACATCCCATCATCCTGTCGTGCAGCGTAGCCCATGCTAGGTTTCTCTCCACAGAGAAGAGAGATGAGAAACAAATTGATTTTTCTTATGTACTTGTATGCATACTCCATGACATAGCACTAAGTCATCCATCCATGATCTACCACTGATTATGTTAAATGTGAGAGCAACTTGAATAGAGAGAGAGAGACAGGATTTGGTCAAGAGTACTTCTGTGCAAGCACTCCCAAAGTGGTGGCCTTCTCATCACAATGACCATTAGCATCGGTCCATCTTGAACAGGAAGTACCATGAATGATGAGGTTTTGCATTATATTTTGAGCAAAGAGAGCTTGACAAGGAGCTTTTGATGACGCACCTGCTGAGAGAGAGGGGTTGAGATAACAATTTTCTCTTCCCTGTTGAGGAGACATCTGGCATTGCCACGCTGTTGCAAGCTGAAATACACCCAGGAGTAGGTAATGAGGTGTAGGAGACAGAATTTGTTTCTCGCTCTCTTCTCTCTCTCTCGCTGTCTCTCTCTCTATCTATCTCTCTCTCTCTCTGTATGCATGTGTGTGTGTGTGTGTGTATGTGTGAATGGTGGATCTCTGGTCTTCTGGAACTAGCCTCTGCAGACCTTGCAAGGCGCCATCTGTAGTTGTCATCCATAAGCCCACTTGAGTGTGATTCATAAATGCCACTAAAACAGCAGAAACTCAGACTGACACTGAACCTTCCTCTTCTAAAAAAAATGAAGAGGAGGAAAGAAAAGCATGGAGGCTAACAAGACATACAATTGGAATCTGGAAGTAGAATAATGATAATATGAGAATGGTCAAGTGACCTGTTGATGTACAAAGTAATTCAATTTAATTTACTAAATTTAAGGACCCACCATGTCCAATTAGACAGAAGGGCAATATTCAAAATGAAAATATTATTAATGTCCCTCTTGAAATGAAGTAAAAAGGGAAGAATTAAAACTCTTTTGGTTGGGGAAAAATGTGAAGCATGAGCTCTAAACAAAAAAAAAATCTTATCAACTTGACTGTTTACCTTCTGAATAATTTCTCATTGACTGTCCTGTTGCTGTTTTATTTTGTTGCGTCCTCATTACCTTCACTCTTACTGTTTCATAATCCTGGAATTTGCATTAATAACACTATAACATATGAAACAACTAAAGGATTAGAAACTATGAATATAAATCACAAATTACCTGTGTTGATTCACTCAAGGAAATTGAAAACTTGAAAATGTATTTCATTGTTTTACTGTTTTTCTCTTTGTTTATTTCAGGTAATCTCTGCTCTGTCAAGGATTTCCCACCATAGTATTGCACAGATCAAAGGCATAAGGTATGTATCTCATTTATAATGCACTCGTTTTTTTGTTTTAGCAACCACAGCACTAAATGGTAGCAATACCAAAGAAACTACTTCAGATGTACTTGACTTTATGTAAAATGTCCAAAAAACCCCTTAATTCCAAATACCTTTAAAACAGCATTATATTGTTGCTTGATATGAGACTAACTTGCTCAAAAGTCCAAGTACATGTCCTTAAATGTGATGCTTCATAAGGTGCCATGTTCCATAGACTTATCGGTCTTTAATTTGGTGCCTCTTGAGGGACTGAAGGTCAATGGCTTTCAATGTTGGTTTCAGTCCTTGTCCATTTTGTGCGGATGTTTCTCTTGTTTCTGTAATAATTTGATGATTTTATATACTGTAGTTATGAATTACTCTAATTAATTCTAGCTGAGAAACATTGTTCTTAAATTACTGGTGCATTTGGCTACAAATGATTAACATCCCCACATTTGGTCCCTCTGAAAAAGCCCCTTCAAAATGCCTCCTTTCACTGAATTATGATGCAATCGCTTTTTACTAATTACCTTTGGAATGGTCCAATCAGGTTTTTTTTTTTTTCTTTTTCTCAAAACTTTGTGAAAAGCGTTAATGCCATAAAATAAGAACATTTATTTAAGTTAATGAGTTGTGATTTGACATGTCCCGCATTTTCATTGTTTTAAATTGATTGAATGTCAAGTAGGATTATGAAATTATCATATTATGTTTGCCAATGTTTGCATCCCAACTTTTTCAGTGTTGGGAATGTAGGTCAGCATTGTGGAGGTGCATATTAACACATTTAAAAGTTGTTTACATTTCTCAACAATTAGCCGCAGGTTTAAGACAGACAATGTTATCTTGCAGCTCACAAAATAATCCATAGCACATTTACAAGTGTCATTCAAATGTTACTGCAGTGCATTATTTGTGGATACATTTAGGACAATCTGATTTGAAATACTCAAATGCACATTTCCGTGGATATTGTGAGAAAAACCTTTATCGGGATCGCAATGCGGTTCTGATGTCTCCTCATTTGCGCAGTGTGCTTGTAGTTTATTGGCGGCTCACCTGTGTTGCATAAAAAAGGCATTTTACTTGTCTAAGTAATGAATTGATGAAGCCTGTCAATTAGGAGCCATGTGAAGAAATGAAGAGAGGCAGGAAGAGTGACACATAAAAATAAAGGAAACAACATCTGCTGACCTCTGGCCAGTTCTGTGCCTGTCCATTTAGACAGGCAGAGAAGTTACTTGGGACTTACTTACTTACTTATATGTAAGTAAGTATCAAAATAAGACTCATTGGGCTTCAGGGCAAGTGACATATTGGTCTTCATGATTCTGGGCTGCTTTAATCCCAGCAATTAGGAATTAAGTCAATCATTTACAGTTATGTTTAAGATGTATGGATGTAACACTATCACCTGTGGAATACAAAGTGTTCACACATTTCAGAGAGGAAGGAGGAGCAAACACTTTCTTTCAGATGATTGCACATTCTTTCTATCCTTTCTATCTTTCATTCCAAACTCTACATGAAAACACAACTTCCCTCTTGGCGCCAGTAGATTGTGATGTTATTAGATGGATTAGATCTGTCTAATTGCATTTAAACATCCATCTATCCATCCATCTTCATCAGCTCATCCATTGTTGGGTTTCGGGGGCAGCAGCTTCAACAGGGAGCCCCAAACTTCCCTTTCAACCAGCTTTGACTGGGGGATCCAAAGGCCTTCCCAAGCCAGTGTCGAGTTATAATCCTTTCACGTGTTCCTAGGTCTGCCCCGAGGTCTCCTCCTAGCTGGACGTGTCGGGAACGCCTCCCTAGAGAGGTACCCTGGTGGCATCCACACCAAATGGCCAAAGTACCTCAACTGACTCCTTTCCACGCAAAGGAGCAGCGACTCTACTCCGAGCCTCTCACAGTTAATTCAGTCAGCATTTTCGTGATGGCGAGACAATCATTAATTGTATCATCTTCAGTTGTTGATCCGGATCCAGGTCAAGTGTTAACACTCAATCCTAGAGGCTTGGCGCAGCCTGGATAAATCGCCAGTTGATCACAGGGCCACATAATACAGGGTAGCGAAATAAATCAGAATATTTTAAGTATACTGATAAAACCCATAAACACATTTGTCTGAGAAATAGAAGTTCATGATTCAGTTATCTTCCCATTTTCTTTCAACTCAAGTCATAATTATGTTGTGTGGCCAGATTCTTGCCGATACAGGGCTTTAAGTTTCCCAGATTTAGGGTGGAGATCTTGATTCACAGACAATAACATCATGTTCTCAAATCATTATAGTTTGGAAACCACATCAGGCCATTCATCGAGTTTAAAACTGTCCGAGGAGTTGCTCACTGTGTGAAATCTCTGTGAAACATTGCCGCAGGCGTGTCCATTGACGCTCTGCTGAAGCTCATTGATCTTGTCTTGAATGTCTGCTCACTGTAATCAGGCAACCCTAGTTCCTGGCTCTGTCCCTCTGTCAGCATTCCAACTCTAGATGGGAACAGAGCCTTTATTTGGCATATGTTGCACGAGATCCACTAGGCACAGAGCCTTCGTCACATTCACAATTAAAGTTTGAGTGACTTAAGTTCTGTCAGTGCTCTCTCACCATCTAGTGAATGTAATACACTTGAAACTGAGTTGACAGTGCAAGAATCTCTTCATCCTGATGCTGTCCACATCTTTGCGACAATTTCCCACAAAACCTGTCAATTACAAGCGTTTGTTCTAACCATTTTGATTTCTTTTGGTCTAAATCCTTCTTGTCTTACCCTGGAAGTTGACCTTGGGTTTCTCACAGCTAATCTACAGCTGATGCCTCTGTCATCACTTCTTGTTATTCATCCTCCTTCTGTTATTCAAACCCCCCACCCCACCCCACCCCACCCTTCCTGCTGCTTATCTTTCCTCAGCTAACCCAGAGCTAACCTTGCACCCACTTACACTTCACTTTCCTGGCTCATGATTGATCCCCATTGCTGGAGTGTGTGTCATGTGTGATAAGTGTATCATGTGCTTTATGTGTGTGACATAGACCAGGGTTATGTCATGTCAAAGACCAGCTGTAAATAAAGAGCAAAGAGCTTTTGCAAGCTATTGGAGATGTTAATTTAAGACCGACAACAGACCAACCGGCAACTGACTGACCTACATACCTACTTACCTACCTACCTGCCTACCTGGCTGCCTGCGAACGCACCTGTCTATCTAAAGGAGTGAAGAAAGTACATGTCTGAGCAGATAATAATATATAAGATACAAGAGGTATACTTTTTAGGGTAAGACTGCTCAATGCCAAATGTTGTCATCCATCCCTGTAGTGTGTATCTCTTTTCAGTCTTGAGAGCTGGTACTCACTGTAGCAAGAAGGCTGAGTAGGCCATTCTCGTGACTGTGGCTTTCTCACATTACGATCCTGTGAAGTTAGCCAAAAGTTAAATAAGAGGGCTTAAATGGAAAAGATTTGGTTAGCAGGTAAACTGTAAAATAAAGACTGGCAAGAGTTAGCAGGCAGTCTGCCAATAATTTCACAGCACTTCACCTCAGGTGCTGAACATCCAAGCCTAGAGAGAGAGAGAGAGAGGGGGGGGGGGGGTCTAGGAAGACTTCATAAAGTCCTTATTACACAAATAAAACAACAAAATTAATAAAATGAAAGCACAAGAAAGACACTAAGTAAGCAGATCCATCTTTTACTCGACTTTTATTTAATTGTTCAAGCCCATTCCTTCTTTCTTTTAACTCTGTCCAGTTTCTCTGTTTTTCTTTACTGAAAAATATAGAAAATCATAATTAAATAAAAATCTGAGTTTGATGGTGATCCTGAAAAAATTATTTGTGCTCTGACACAATTATAGTGTAATAGATAGAAAATATCAAATTTAATGCATCTCTGTAGATAAACATCATGTACTGCCAATTCATTTAATTTCATTAATTAGAAAAGACCTCATGTAGCCTTCATATAATTTGGCATCAAATTATAAGATAATTAAATATACTTTATAAATTATTAATGTGGAAATATACAATAAGGTAAACAAAACAGATTAATTTGTTTACTAGAAAAGATGGAATAGAGATTGCTGAAGAGATACAGAGATGTGCATATGAACGAGTAAAGGAAAGGTGATGCAAATATGAGTTATATCACACAATTAGACTCTGGTTGCATTGTTTATCCTCTCACTCATGGATATTTCTCTGGTCAGATATTCTCCATCTACATTTTAAGGAAATTCAAGATCTAAAACGTGCAATAAACATTTTTTTCTGTTGTCGGAATCGACTGCAGATTAGTAGCAAAGCCGTTTCAAGTACCACAACATCCACTCCAGTTCACTATGATCAGACCAAAGCAGAAGTAACAAGCTTGCAGGAAGCACACGGACCGGCGCTGAATCACCAGGAGACGGCTCATCATTGGAGTTCTGATGAAATTATAAACATAGTTCAATTACACCTGCTTGTATCATTTAGCCGAAATGAAAACGGCAGCATTGGGCAGTGCTTGGCTTCGCAAAACAACACTTGGGTGATATATATGAGCACATGTATCCACAAACTACTATGTAATTAAATTTTACCCTGCGGGACTCCATTAATAACTTATAATATAATGCACATTTCATTGTAGGGGGGCATCAGATGTGGGTGTGATACGACACCTTGGAGAAAGCTCCTTCTCCGCTGTGTTTCTCTTCATAACAGCAAAAGAGAAAGTAACATAAATCAGATGATGCCATTTTTGTATTATTTCTGCATAATAAACTGTAATTATATAATAATATATAATAATATTACTAGTAATTAGCTCTTGGAAATGTACAGGTTTTAATGGAACCAAACACTGAAACATTAGTAAGGTTAATGAATCAGAGAATATGGTGCAGACTGGGGTTCTCTGTGTGTGCGTGTGTGTGTGGGTGCGTGTGTCCGTGTGCGTGCGCGCTTGCGCGGCAAGCTGGCATTGTTTAAGGGTGACCATTTGAACTTTGGTTGTCTAAGTGAGTATTCATTAATTTATAGGCTGACACGCTCCACCAGTTTGACCACTGATTTCTTACATAAAGGTTAATTGGCAGTGTCAAACATCTCCACACAGACACAGCTGCATGTAAACACAATTTGAATAGTGAGATAAACTACTGCTGTAATTGGCTTTAATCTTATGGTATAACTTTACCCACCATCAGGGCGCTGCTGCTTACTCTTCATAAAGATATGGCATTTCAGTATATTGATCGTAAATTGAGATCAATGCAGTCCCATGATTTAAAAGCTGAGCCTTCAAAAACGTGGAAATCTTCATGAGCTAATTAGACATCTGGTCTCTGACACTCAGCTGTACATTATTTTCCAGATCATTTCAGATCTGACATTCACTGCTTTTCTGTTTTCTCCCGTTCTGCAGCAACATGTCTTAAACATTTCTACATAATAACAGATATGCACACACACACACACACACACACACACACACACACACACACACACACACACACACACACACACACACACAAGCACACACACACACACACACACACACACACACACATTTTAACCTTCAAGCAGCTCAGAATCACGTTACTGTTACTCGACACGTTACTATCATAATATAATCTAACGATAAAATACATTTTAGGGAGAATTAGTTTTTGAACACTTGTCCTATAGTCATTACTGCATCGGATCAGTCATTTTGTTATAATATAAATCCAACACTGGCGAAGCGTTTGGTACATCTGGAAGTAAAAAGCACAAAAAACATGTTTGTTTTTGTTTTGTTATATAAGTAATGTAACGAACTTGCATTGTAAAGAACCCCGAATGAAACAAACGTTTCTGTATTGACAGCCCTGAACTGCTGTAGAACTCGTCAATGCAGGCTGTATCCCCAACGTCTCCATTAACCCTGAAACCCACACATGTCCCAGCCTCCCTCTCACTGTTCTTCATCCGTTTCTGAAAAAAAGTATGTAGTTATATGAGAGGGAATCAAGGTCAACCTTACAGGCATGTTTACAGGAGCAGCCACAGTTGGCTCATGATTTGCGTGGGATTTATTGTTGGAGAAGAGGATGGTTACAGCACGGCTTTGCTATTACAGTAAAAAACAAACAGGCTAAATAAATTAAAGTACTGAGGAAAAAGTAACTTGGATATTCTGATACATGGGAATGACGGTCAAATTCTACCACACGTCTTATTTCCCAAGTGTTTGTTTTTTAATACTGAAACATCCCACCGTTACATCTTTGAGGCTAATTTCATTTTAATAACACAAGCTATTTCTGCTTCAGCAACATTAGCGTAGTTTATGATTAGCTCTGATCGTGACCTCACAGATTTTAATGAGCTTAAATTGTGCACAACGTTTAGGTAATAGGCTATAATTTGTAGCAATCGGCTCTTGTGAAAGAGAAAAACACACTATCGGCACGTTGGGCGATTTAGATCCAACCATGCACTTCGGGTTAATGTTTTTCAGAAAGCAGATATCCCTAAAAAGATTAGAAATAAATCCACCCTGTTTAATGAGCTAATTGATTAGGCATCCAGTTTTATGCTCTGCCACTTCCCGGGTGTATTGTGTTTGTTGACACTACATGAGCAGGAAAGAGGACATTAAGAGGAGGATGGGGATGAATTATTCAGATTACGAGAGTAACGTGATGAATTTTATATTTTTGTTTTGCAGTTTGTTCTGTTCTACGGGGCGAAAAAGTGTCCGTCATATATGATTTTTATCTGTGTTAAAACACCTACAACTGTTAGCTTGTCATTTTTAATATTGTTTATGGTTCCACATTGTCCATTATGGCTGGAAACGCAGCTCAACCGCCCCTTATGTAGTTCTTAAGACACCTATGGGGCTTTTCCATTAACACTTATGGCTGTGCCGTGATGAACCATTCCATGCTGCTTTGCATTTCCATTACTATTCCAATAGCACGGAGTGGTGCAGAGAGACCCCCGTCATATAGACTCAAAATCACATCCAACCCACTTCAAAGTTGTTTTTTGTGTTCTGTAACTGTATTCTATCTGTTGATACTGTTTGTGGATTCATATATCTGATGTATATCACTGTTTAGTAATTTAACCTTGTAAATGAAGAACACAACACTCTTCCAAGCCTGTTTAATCTTCCCATTACATAACTGCACCCAGAGGAAACAGACCCCCAATAGATTGAACCTCATCATATCACTCGCTGTCCATGAAATTCTGCCCTAGGAGTTAAATCTTATTAGTGCCCTTATTAGTTCGATACTGATTTTATCTTCAGTTGATGATTTCTTCCATGCCCCACTCTTTTACCAATTTTCATGAAAATGCAATGACTATTTTATTTAGTGGATTGGCAGTCAGACAAAAATATCCCAACCTCCTCGGTTGAGTTAATTAAATGTGTTTTAGCAGCTTTCTCAATAATCCAACCCAGGATGAGCACGTGTAGACACAGCCGCGGTTGTGAATAAGCTGCAGCACACGTGTCCAGAATGGTAGGTGTGTTTAATTACAGTGTGAATCCCTGCTGTATCGTGAGTTAGGCCACACGAGAATAAAGGCTCGGAGAAATTCTACTGGCCATCCGTCTGAAAGCAAAACGCTGTTTTCCTCCTGCTTTTTTATCTGTCAGCAGCAGTGTGTTGATGTCTTCTGACAATGTTTTTGTGACTGATGGGGTGTTCTGTTGAATACACCCTGGTGTTCTGTTGCTGACATGATGGAGTTGACAAATCAGGGGATACAACACACAGGTTTTCACTTCTTTTTTTTTTTTTTGTTTTCAGGGTGGGAATCGGATGTGCGCAGTAATGAAATATGTTGTCCTCTCTTGCTCCCTTTCTTTGTGTGTGTGTGTGTGTGTGTGTGTGTGTGTGTGTGTGTGTGTGTGTGTGCGCACGTATCAGGCCTTTTCCATCAGAGGACACAGCCCTGAATGAGGATGATGTGTATCGGAGCCTTGAGGAACTGGCTGAGTAAGTACACAACAAACACCCACACAAACTTGTTTTTGTCACTTTTTCGTGAATTTAACCTCGATCCTCTAAACTCGCCGCCTCGCCCCAGTCCTCGCCTTCACTTAACCCTCAAATCTAACCCTGTATTAACTCTAGAAGTGGATCTGGAACCTAACATATAAAAGCTTACCCGGTGGGAACGACTATTTATCTTCCAAAGAAGAAAGCAAGTCTCTGACATTGTGAAGTAATTTTTGTCCTCACAACAACACCGTTATAATTATAAACAGGCTTGCACATGCACACACACACACACACACACACACACACACACACACACACACACACACACACACACACACACACACACACACAAATACTCAGAATTAAGACTGTTTTTAGCCTGATAATGTCTTTCAGCATATTAAAAATTGTGTTTTTTCCTGCTGCAAAACAAGATATTGCTTTTTACATTTGATTGTGAACAAGGATCTATCAATAATCTAAAAGATTCCATTGTATTAACTTGTTTGGCATTTTTGTAGTTTGAATAAATCAAAGTTTCATTAAAGTACCAATATGGACACACATCAACACAACAATAATTTATAGATTAATACATGTACAAATATACGTGGGGGCGGCACGGTGGCGCAGTGGGTAGCGCTGTCGCCTCACAACACGGCGGTGCACTGGCGTCATGCCCGGAATGTCCCCCGCCTCACGCCCTATGCCAGCTAGGATAGGCTCCAGCTCCCCGTGACCCGCTACGGCGGATACAGCGGCCGTACATGAAAATGTACTGTATGTATGTATATGTACAAAAGAGGTCAGTATACAGAGTAAGAGGAATAAAACTTATAATCATGTATGATTACAATTGTAAATCAAAGAGATAAAAGATATTACTTGTAAAAACAACATATATGTACATCATCACAATTTGCTTTACAGTGTAGTAAAAAAAAAACATAAAACAACATTCCTTAAAAATAAATATTGAACATTGATTTCAAAGAAGAGCAAAATGAACCTCTGTCTAAAGTCATGGCTTGACAGAAACAATTGTGCACCCATCATATGTTGCAGATATCCTGTGAAGTTTCAGCCTGAACTGCGATTGTCACTTCCTTTTCATGTAACTGCCTAATTACATAAGTCTTATGTCGCTCTGCCCGTTGCCATGGTGACACCAGCTCTGTTTCTAGCTGTTGTTGTGGGTTCTTCTCTTCCACCCCAGCGACTGACTTGCTTGGCTCAGTGTGTCTTTGGTGGATGAGTGGGATTTGCCACGTGTGAAAGATGGTCACAGGGTGTCGGTGTTGGCAGCGGCTCCATCGGGATTAATGGAGAATGATTAGTCAATCATTTTTAGATGGGTGTCATTCATCACATGGTGATAGGGGGAGGAGAGTGGGAGATAGAGAGGAGAGCATGCTGGGTAGAGATATATGCCTTCTGAATACATAATTGTGGTATTCTTTAGGGTATGAGAAATGCACACCCCTCCTTGTTAGAGGAGGGGTGTGCCAGCCAAACAGGCAAAGACTGGATTGAACCATTCTTCAGCCAGAAGTGTTTCTCGCCCTGTACTGAACATGGGCCCTCGCGTTCACGGCGAAGCAGGAGAAATCCTGAAGGGAAAAGAATAACTAATGCACTGTTTTTCGTCTTCTCTGAGAAATTCTTGTTATTGTATTTACTGATCTTTTTTGAATCAGTAAATATTGGAGGAGCTAAATTTGACCTCTTTTTTCCTCATTTTAATCTAAAGCCATTTTAGTAAATTGTCACTGGTATACAGACATTTTACATTAACTTGAGAATTATAGTGCGCCCTCACGCATTTGTGCATCAACGCCCGCGACTTCACCTCATTGCGGACTTTTGGTAGGCAGTCATGTGATACCGTACGTGCATTCTATTGGCTGAAGGCATTCGGAAGTGCGCTATGTTCCGTGAGTCTCGGACTTGCATGAGACAAAAATGCTTTAAACAGTCAATAAGAGTGTGGGAAAAGGTAATGCAGATAGAAGGTGCTTTAATATCAGTATGGGGAGGGTTCGTAAACTTTTAAATGACCATAAATAAAAAGATATTTTGACGCTGTATAGCGGAATTCGTTAATCGCATGTGGTTCCTGGAATGCATTAACCGCGAGGAACGAGGGCACACTGTATTATGAAAAAGCTTCAGTGGCTAGAGTGAGGGCATGGTATCCATAGCAACCAGAGCCACATATAACAGTAAAATAAAGTTAGTGTGGGGCTAAGCTTTTCATGTATATGTATACCCAGTGGTCTTAATTAGCATCTTCTCCCAGACCTGCAGAATCAATTTTATCTATTCATGTGTTTCAGTGCATTTAACCTTCAATGAGTTCATCTATTTTTGTTAATGGTACTACCATGATGTTTTTTATGTAACCTGTAGGTGCAAAGGACTGGATCCTATTGAATTAATCATGCCCTTCTGTCACATGGCTGCTCATGACCTTTTACGAGAGAACATGTATGCATTTAGTTTCACCAATAGACAGACGCATAATCGACTTATCAGCAGGTCCTCTGCCTAATACAATTGGACACACTATGCACATTGCTACAATAACAATAACCCCTAGAGGACTTATTAATTAGGCTGAAAATTGATATATTCATAATTTAATGAGTACTTAACTGAACTGCCCGAATGACAGAGAGGACAGTGATGACCTTACCATGGTTATAGTCAATTTCAGTGGACTCCAAACCATTCAGTATAGACTAGATCACATGTTTCAAACACAAGGCCCGCGGGCCAAATGTGGCCCGCCACACCATTTTATGTGGCCCGTAAAGGCATAAACAGTGAAAGTGTCAAATAATAAGTAGGTCAAAACCGTTCTTTGACCAAAAACTGCATTTCCTACAATGCCTGCCGACTGTAATACCCGCAAAGTGATGGCTCACCGCCACTACACAGCAGTGTTTCCATATCAGTGCCAACAAGTGAAATTGAGAATTAAATAATACTGTCATTCCAAAATGTCCAGGAAGAGAAAAGTTGATGGAGATGGAAAACTGTTTCAAGAAAGATGGGAAGGCGAATACTTATTTGTGCTTCAATGAGAAAGACCGGTATGTCTTTTGTGTTATTAGGCGGTGTAGAGTACAATCTAAGCCGGCATTTTGACACCAAATACGGAACTAAAATTCGCCAAAGCTAGCCTTCAAGAAAAGAAAAAGATTGCCCAAAAATTAAAGATGGGATGGATGACATGACCATGGTGATGAAAACGGTGAACTTTGTGGCCCGAATCACCGTCAGTTCCATCTGTTTTTGCAGGAGATGAGCTCGGAGCATGGAGATGTGCCGTGACATACAGAAGTGAGTGGTTTAGTTGCTGTGTTGTGTGACATAACCGAGCATCTTGGATGATAGAGAGGGGATCCAGGTGGTGTGTTCAAGGACAGGCAACATCTCCTCATCAAAAACCAACCTAAAAACTTGGCCAGTTTAGTTGAGAACTGAGTCAACTTTTATTTTGTTACTTTTAGTTGAGTCCATGTTCCATTTCTTTATTCACTTAGATAGTTTGATCCTAGATTAATGGAGTTATGTGGGATTCATAACCTGACAAATTAAGGATTTATATTATAACAGAGGAACAAAAGAACATTTTTTTCTGTGCAACTGTAATGTTTGTAACTTGAAAAAGCAATAGATTTAAAGTTATTTAACGTTAAGAAGTAGTTACATCTGGCCGTTTGTGGACAGCCATATGCTGATGTGGCCCTCAGTGAAAATGAATTTGACACCCCTGGACTAAATGAAGGGGAAATACAGTGATGAAAACAGCATGTAAGGAATGAAATAGTATTTTTTTAATCAGATATTTAGTTGGGAAAGTAAAATTTAATAGCTGAGCATAAAAAAAACAAATCAATAAAATGGCATCATTAAGTTTAGTGATGGCGCAAGATATGAACTGCAATGGAAAGCATCCATAAAAATGGATTTTCTGGTGGGATTTAAAAAAACCAAGCTCAGATGAAAACCTAAATGAAAGAACCTTCCAGCGGCCTGTGCAGGAGAGGATGGATAGAATCATTTTCATCCAGAGCAGCCAAAAGACTTCAACTATGGCACCAGCAGATGTCTCAGGGGACAGCTGCAAGTATAATCTTCACTAACTTGATGATGGCACACGGTATTTAAGGGTAAAACCAATGTGTAAGATTATTTTTGCAGCTTTTTCCTATGATGTACCCATCATGCATCCAGAGGCCTGTCCCTAAACACAAATGAGTACATTTTTGGCCACTTGACAGGTTTACTAGACATCACTTGGCATCCTGAGTTATGTCCTTATTCACACTGACATGCTGTACCAATAAATATCATCATGTCAGTATCATCAAATTGAGGTCTCATGGGTTAATGTAGTATATAATACAGGTTGTCCTCAGCACACGAACATTTATGTTATCAAGATTCAGAGATACGAACAAACACACTCTGCCGTATTTTACTCAATTGTACTGCAGTTCCACTTTCTGCCACAACCCACACCAAGCAGCACCGCTGCGTTCAAGTAACTCCAACACTCGTGTCGTCTCTTGTTCTTGTTTATTGTTGTCTCTGTGAGCATCTCAGAGCATCAAGCATAGTACCTTGGATAGTTTGCTGTTTATCATGGATAACAAAGCAAAGGCTAGTAAAAGTACGCTACATGCTACAGTACCATATCGTGGATCATAAATATCAACAGCTGACTATGCTTTTTGTTGGATACGCTTATGTATTGTTTTTATGTACTGTAATTTTTTCTGGTAAGTCTTAGTACTTTTGTATTTACAGTAGTACTTGCATGACATCAGATGGAAATTATAGATTGAACTTTAATAAATAATGACTTACGAACAATTCAACTAATGAACAATCTCTCGGAACCAATTGTGTTTGTATGTTGAGGACTATCTGTATGTTCATACTGACTGCATCTAGCTTTGTGATGTCAAGTTTTAACGCTACTTAACTTCAGTCTTTCCTGTCTGGATTGACTCAGTCCAGCAGTTGACAAAGCATGAAATGGAGGGGTGGGGGGGGGGGGGGGCAGTCTGCAAGGAACTGGATGAAACCTGCTACCACTAAGGAAAAATGTCACTCATCATCCTTACACAATAACTTAATAGGTTCATATTAACACTACGTTGTGAGGTATATTGATAACTATCTGAAGCATCTAATTTTGTTTGTTTGTTTCATTTCTGTTTGTCACCAGTTTATGTACAATGTAGACATAAAAATGGCGGCATCAACCATGGCTGGAACTCTCTACAAGCAATCCTTCCTGTATTAACACTAACTTTTTTTTAAATAGAAATGATCTGCATATGCCCAATAGCTCTGATATCTTGAATCATACCCTGCTCCTGTACTTCACTAACTGTTTGAGGCCTTCAAGCAAAAGTTAGCAGGGCAGTTGCCTGCTAACGCAATAGCAACCTTCGAGATTGTCACTGTGTAATTATGAGTCTGTGGAGTCTCTTCACTCTGATGCATTGTGATATGAACACACATACCCATAAATGCATTCTAAATTACTTATTAGGGTTGTTTTAGTTCAGGCCAGATGACAGATGGATGTTACCGTTATCATAATCGTTATCGTTACCGTAATCCGTTCGTCTCTTTTGTTACTTGTCCGTCTCATCTCACACAAACACACACTCACACTCACACAGGCCTGGAATTTTATATGCAAGCTTTGATACCGTGAAACATTAATGCTAGACATTGAAACATAATAAAATATTTCCGTAGGTCTTACTAATATCACCACACTGACCTCCTTCACGTAATGTTTCTGAGGTGTTACAGCAAAATGGAATGAGACATCCTCTCTCTCAAAAATGTCTCTGTGGAGCTGCTGCAGTCTCAGAGTTCAGACAGGAGATGCTGATGGGACAGTGTCCACATGGCCATTGTCCTCCCACGCAGCCTTCTCAGTATTCAGCATGAACCGTTTTAACTTAATAAAAGGAAGAAGCACATTGCTGAGGGTGAACCATGACACCCCAATTAGAGCTTCAAAGAAGGCCTGCATGAACAAGACAACTACAAAGATTATTTGACTGAAGCCAGAGTTTATTAATTCCCTCTTCAATCACCATATGAAAGGAATATTTAATATTGTATCAACAATTGTGGATTGGAATGGTTGTACACACACACACACACATACACACACAGACATATATATGTCTGTGTGTTGTTGTTTTTTTTACATCTGCAAATGCAGCTTTTTTAGCTGCCAGGATTAAAAATCCACGGGACTCAAGTGCTATGGTTGAATATCCACCTTGTTACCAAGTTTTGTGGAAATCTGTTCAGCTTTTCTTTTTTTTTCTTTTTTTTTCCATAATCTTAACCTCCTCAGCAGAGGTAAAACGAGTCCTTAAAAAGTTCATTGTCAGTCTCGAAGATCCCAGATATTGAATCACCATTTCTAAAACACTGAAAATGTCATTGAGTTGATCTGGTTTTTGGCCCCCATTAATAAAGACTTAGAGGAGAGGATTATCCTCATCAAAACTCAAACAAAAAGTAAAAATGATGGATCACACATTTTGGTGATCTGCTATTCATCTAAGAAGATAAACTCTATTTTCCCTGATCCCTACTCAGACCAGACCAGAGCTGGTATTATACTTTCTGAAGTTTATGTCCACCTCCATTGCAAATATGTCATCATAAATCTGCAAAGTAGTTGGAAGTGAGATACTTCAGAACACCACCCATATTTCTAAGTGATAGTTGTCTGTATATTGCAAATTGAGAGCTTATTACTCATTCTGCAAACTTCCATGAGGCCGAATTGGCAGAAAGCTCATTCACTGGATATGTGGCAACATCACACATGAGCATTCCACTGCCTCCACTTCAGATTAGTTGAGTTTAATTGAATTTTCACTTACACAAGCAGGATCAAACCCATGCAGCTTAAATTGCTGCTCCTCTATTATTTATCAGGCAACTCTTACAACCTTTATTTGCAGTATTTAATCACTTATTTCTTATTTGGTGGCCTAAAGCTCCCTGTTTATTAACTACATTGATATGGGACCGTTGCCAGAGTGTTTTCCTGCTGAGACTTCTCCACAGCTTCAATAAGTTTCCAGAACAGTAATTGCTTTCACAGAACAGAATTGATACAGTGTTGGCTTCAAGAGCTGGTGGATCTTTCCCAGAAGGCGTCCCTTCTCCACAGTAACTGTCTCTGCTCTGCTGGCTGCTTGCCTAATTAAAGGTCAGTTAGCTAGGTGGGTGCCAAGGCAGCATAAACACATTAAAGGGAAATGCCAACCAATAAAGAACTTGGTTGAGTTTTGTGGACATGGGGTGATATGTCTCTTTGCTCAGAATACTAATACCATGCCTCAGGCAGGGTACTTGAAAGATAATGAGCTCACTTTAGTTTGACTGTTTGGTGTCTTTCAACCGACATCATCCTTTAATTTGAGGTTGTGTTCTGATAATTATTTGCTTTTATCCCCAGTGAGCATGACTTGGGTGAGGATGACATCTATGACTGCGTGCCGTGTGACGACGACGGAGATGACATCTACGAGGACATCATTAAGGTGGAAGTACGACAACCCATGGTGAGAACATTGTGTTACCCAGGATATTATTTAAGCAGTCATTGATCGATTAATCAAATGAACCAGTTATGAATCTGCATCAATTGCATCAATATTAATAACAATAATAACATTTTTTGGAACTTTTGGCCTTTTACGTGCCACTGGAGGTTTTGCAACCTGAAGCCCAAACTTTTGAAATCAGGTCTGGATTGGAAACATTTCAGAAGAGCCTCTTCACCATCATTGTGTAAATGGGAAAAACAGCTCCAGTTTTTGAAGTTGCTATAACATTTCCTGACAATTTTGTGAGCAAAGTTTAAATAGTATGGAAAAAGCAATAACAACAAGACAATGTTGGACTATCCACTTGTGTACTCTGCTGCAGAGCTGAGTTGTAGATTTGCCGTACCAATACTGTAAGGCTCTTGTTTGAAAGGTTGTACTGCCAAATATACTGCCCCTACAGCAGACTTTTAGATTTTTATGGATCTTTGTTCATTGGTATTATTAAGGAAAGCATTCTGCTTGTAACCTTCTGAAAGTGTGATAGATATCTTCCTTATGAAAGTTTTGGCTTTTTGGGATTTTTCATAGTTTTTTTTTTTTTTTTACATTTCAAAATGTAAATGATACTGTCATTACATCTCCATCCATCCTCCAACAAAGTGATGAGTTGGTCATTTCTTTTCCTCCGTCTAAAGTGATCCCATTTTGACCATGATGCGCTGATGGCTGGTAAAACAGATGATGTCCTTTCCGTTGCAAAGTCGACCACTGATGACTGGTCAAACTGAGTCACCAGCGACACCATCAGTCAAACTGAGAAAGACCAGTTCACTCTGCTCCAAAGTTTCTTTGCAGTGTTAGACAATGGATTCCTTTGATTATGGTCTGAACTAGGCTTTACACAGCTGTGACCCTTGCATCGCACTACAATTTATGAATCATATCATTGCTCTAGTTTACTATCTATAACATACCAAAAGCTGTAGGAGGAGGAAACGAAGACAGACTATTTCTGTCATGTGATCATCACTGTCTCTGTTTTTCCATTACGTCTTTGTAAACATCCTAATATTGGATGTCACTTATGAAATTAGTGATAAACCTGACATCTGACTTGCGCTGCTTTTCGTTTCTCATTGCTGCAGATCAGATATATGCAGGTGAGTGCCACTGTGTTTGTGACTCACCACACCCTGTCAGCAAACTCCCACCACCACTTCATTAAAAAAAAAAACACATAGCATCCCAAGAGAATGAGCTGCCAGTTAGATAACTGAGAGGTGCATTGGGGGAGGGATGTGGAACCCATCTGGGCCCATCTGAGTCAGACAGTTATGACTTCAGCTTGACTGCAGCTTAACTGATGTCAGCGAGGACCACCAGCTGCCACATGGGAACCTCAAGCTATGAGACAAATAAGCATTATCTCACTGGCTGGGAGCCCTGTTTTTATTGGTTGATTACAAGCTGGACTGAGGCCGAGGCTGAACTTGCAGTTCTACATTGTTAGCCTCAGTTTTTGTATTATCAGCACTACTTATCAACAACCAAACAATCCCAGATGCGTTGGTTAGTTGGAGTGCTCATATCATTACCAACCACAATTTAGAGGATCTATGTAGAAAGCAATCCTATGTCCATATTTCTACTTTTTTAAGATTTTTTTCGTCATTTTTATCATTGTACAATAAATGAACAATTTTCTCTGATTCTGCTTGACGTAGATCAAATCAAATGTGTATATGTGTGCACCAGGATATGTACATCAGATGTAAAGACACTTGGTTTGTAACATATTTGTGAATGCAGTCCAAGCTGAAGCACAGCTGCTTACCTCCACTACATATCAGGTTTTCTTTTCTCCCGAACATGTGTGAACACTTTTTTTTTAATTATTTTTATTTTTACACTGCCATGAACTTTTGCATTTTGCATGTGTTTGTCCGTTTAAGTCAGTATCTGTTAGTCTCATTTCACTACCAGACAGTATGAAACCCAATTAAGGACACACAGTCAATATTAAACACAGGCCCCCATGGAAAGCACTATTGACAATGAATGGATCGTCGTGGTGAAACAAAGTCAAACTCTTGCTTGCTGTTTGAGTCATGTGATCCATTACAGTCAACCTTAAGTTTGCATCATTGCTTGTCAATGGCACTTTGTTCATATGGCAATTAGGTTTCAGCATTGATCGCGCAAAGATAGCTGCACTGCATTATCTTTTATTAATGCAATTACAAATCAAAATTAAATCATGAGTAAATTTCATATTTTACACAAAAATCCCCCCCAACGAAATGACCATACATGAAGTGTGAAATGTTAAAATTTTTAAAACACAGCAGCACAGTTTGCAAAACGGCTGTGATGACATACAGTATGTATTCTTAAAGTTCTAAAATATATAAAGGCACCAACATGGTATTTTTGTATATATAGTATAAGTCCAAAAACCATTTATATGTCACTAGATTTTGAATAGGTCACTGGAATTATTTCTTTTTTGTATGAATAAAATTACACTCATAATTTTAGACTGAAAAGCACATACCGTGCACCCTCATTACTCACGATTAATACGTTCCAGGAACCACACGCGAATAACGTATTCCGCGATATAGAGACAAACTATTTATCTTATTATTCTTATCATATTATCTTATTATTTACGGTAATTTAATCGATTATGAACCCTCCCCACACTGCTATTAAACCACCTTCTATCTGTATTACCTTTTCCCACACTCTTATCGACTATTTAAAGCATTTTTGTGCTGCGTTCTCAGACTCACGAAACATAGTTCACTTCCGAATACAGTATCACGTGACCGCCTACCAAAAATCTGCGATGAAGTGAAGAGGCGAGTGTTGATGCGTGAATGTGCGAAGGCGCACTGTACTTGTGAATCCTGAGGGCATGTAAAAGTATGAAAACATTGAACATGTTATATAATGTAAAACAAATCCAAAGTCACCTGGTCTCATTGCTTTATTTTATTTCCTAATCTGCTCCACAGAAAATGGGCATGACGGAAGATGACAAGAGAAACTGCTGCTTAGTGGAGATTCAGGAAACTGAAGCAAAGTACTACAAGACTTTAGAGGACATTGAGAGGGTGAGTGGCTCAATACATTCAGGTATTTTTATGTTGGAGTAATTTATTTTATATGCACTTGAGTCCTTTAGGATTTCCTTTTGACAGCTTTAACTGGTGTCTCTGGCCTGTGGGCTGGGTCACAGCATGGAAATGTCAGCTATTGGCAGAATCATTGGGCAGCACAAATGTCACAGGAGCTGATCGATTGAGTTATTATTGGCTGGGCCCCCACAGGAGACCCTTGCCCCTGGGGCTTTAAATATAGACCCACACATCACAGGCATGAGGAGATGTATAAAGACATGCTTGCACACGATATGCTCTATGACTAGCGTTATTTTCTGAAAAGGATCTTTTATTTTTTTCAATATTATAAATATAATGTGTACATTTCTTCACATTTTTCTTATTGATAATCGTAACGATTACATTCCTCAACGCAACTGCCTCCGACGTTAAGACGCAACCCCGTAAAACAACACATTCTGTGTGCAGAAAGAATCATAAATTGGCACGCGGCATCTCTCTCGAAGTGATAATGAGCCATTGTTTAGAGCAGTGCTGCTAACACATCACTTTCCACATTGACAGATTTCATTCGCAATTTGATGGGTTGCCACAAATCACCCGCTCCTCTAATTTCATTAAGCCAAATGTGTATCCTGTGATTCCTGCGTCAGACCAACACGGGGCTAAATGAGAATAAATAACCTTCCTATGATCAGAGGACTCATTTAGCTTAATTGAGATGGGGTTAATAAAGCTTGTCATCTCTCAGTTGCTTCTTAGTTGATCTATTTGTTATTATTATGATGATCAAAAGTGACAACCATAAAACAACATTAAAAAAGCAGACAAGTTTTTCCGCTGTAAGCAGAAATGCAGCATAGAAAAACTTTTATTTTATTCTATCCTGAAATATAGTCCGTGAAAAGCAATGTGCTTGTTACAAGGTGGACTGGTATTGATTCATATTGTTGTTGCAGTTAACTTCTACAAGTGTGTCCCTCAAATAAATTCTTACAGATGCGCTAAAAGCTTTCCCGGAGCTTGTTCTCACTCCATTTATACGTTTTGACAAGACGACAACTCCACACACATTTATTTTAGTGAAGAAGGACTTGTACTTGTGAACATTTTCACACCATTTTCTTGTTCCTGTTTAGAATTACATGATCCCATTGAAGCAAGTGTTGAGTCCACAGGACATGGAGGCTATTTTTGTCAACCTTGAGGTGAGTAAACTGCTCAGGCAAAGAGATCTGTGTGTTTACGGCACACCTGAATGCTTCACAGACCAAACGAATGATTCAGTGTGAGTATCGATGGCTGAATGAATGAGGCAAGATGCAATCCTGGATCTCAATCAGGAAAGAAGTTACAGGGCTGCTTTTGATTTTGTCTTGCTGTGAGCTTTGTCATCACACACAGGGTAATACATACCTCTGTTGATGTCATGATGATGTCACTCACTTTGATCTTCCTCATATGAAATTAACACCATGTAATACCTTGATCCTGGAAACCTCCCAACAACTGAATTCATCAGCATTCAGTTTGTGCCTTTTTGACAAATACACAACAAATACACAATTTTTTCCATAATGGCAGATACCTGAAAGACTCTGGAAAAACTCGGATTTGTGATTTTTAATTGTTTTTTGGTGATATTTGAGGAGAAAGACATATAGAGTTTGCAGCCATACTAAAATGTACCTGAAAATATAATCAGCTCTTTCTGTGCCCAAAATCCATTGCTGCACAAAATTTCTTCTAATTCTTTTGTCAACAAAAACTAAAAAAAAAAAAAAACACCAGACAAAAAACAAAACAAAAGCACAAATACTGTACATCTAATTCCATTACCTCTCTAAACTCTCATTTGTGTAAGTTAAAATACATAAAAATTTTGCCACGAGAATATTCCTGGCAATTTTCTCGGTTTAAATTTAGCCGAACTGTTCCATTCCACCTGTTATGAAAGGTTTGTATAATAGAATACGCTGTGATCATTTAGGCTAATTTGCCTGAAGCATAATATGAATTATTCCATGTTATTATTTGTTATTCTAGAGAAAATACTTCGCTGCTAGTTTTTTGGCAGAAGGTGATACCACTCTTCATTATCTGTCAATTCTTCCCTAATTCACTCCCATCACCCTTATCCTCAAATTGCCGTTCACAGTGCACGATACTCATAAACATGTGGCACTCGTTCAGTCACTAAACCTTTCATCTGCAACACTTCTGCTTCCTCCACAGCTGACTCCTACATGCATTAACATGTAATCACTTACCAAGCTAGCTCAGACTTCTTCAAGAATATCAGATAAATAAAGAAAAGTTAAACATCTAGTACTGTAATAAATGGATTAAATCTTAAATACCCCGAGTATGATATATTAAAAGTAATTCATAAAGATCTCATCCTCAAATTAGTTTAAAATTGAGGGACAGATAGTACTTTTAAGGAAGTCAGAGAGACAAAATAAACCAGAGAATAAAGACACCAGTTTTGCCTCTAGCTAGCTGTCTTTAGCTTATTAAACTGTATTATATCAAGTAAATTATATTCATTTTAATCTGGCATGGGAAAGAAACATCTTTGATTGCACATTTTGGAATGAGCTCCAAAGAACATTAACTGTAAGGTAGATATCGAGTGATCTGCGTTAATTCTGATTAAACAAAATATGTATTAGTAAATTCCAATGAATATCATGATCTTCCATCAGGATGTGATCAAAGTCCATTTCGCCCTCCTACGAGCCATAGACCTGAACATGGTCACTGGAGGAAGTGGTCTGGGCAAGATCTTCCTCGACTTCAAGGAAAGGTTAGTAACCTGTAACTCATGTTATTATGTTACATAGACAGTGTTTGAGTTCATTCATACTGTAGCTGAGTTGAAGCTGTGTTTTCCTCCGCCCTTTGAAAGTGAGGAGGCTGCATCAAACCATGTATCCACAGATCAGTGGGAGGATTGCTGGCATTAGCACTCCAAAGAAAAAGTCGATTAAAAGAAAACATCTCAGAGGAAAAAGCTGAGAAAGCATGTAAGCAATTCAACCAAGATAGTCAGAATAAATCCACTCAAGAGTGAGTTTACACAATTCAACCCTGATGCAGTTGTTCCTCTGACATGACCACATCGTCTCTTTGTGGTATTCTTTGTATTTGTTGTTTAGTGTCTACAAATCCAGGCTCTGTAATGGCATGGATGTCATACTGCTCCTAAATTACAATTCTATTTCTCAGGATTTTAATTTGAATTTTCTCAAACAATGTCCAAGTGCTCTATTACTGCCCTGTTACTTTTACCCTAAGAAAGTGACTTGTTTAATCCCGGTGCTGCCACCTGCCATCTTGTCGAAAAAGCCCTGAAATAAATACACTTCACTGGAATCAATGAAATGCTGCGACTGAATGGGTCGTCTTTACAGTTCACTTCTTCCAAGAAACTGAAGTTTTTGATCTAAATATATACATATATATTATATAGAATATAACTAGAAACCCCTGTAAAATGGGACATCTGAAGAGTGACGGCTATCAGAGTTTTCTGTCAGGTTGATCTCCATAGTGTTCAGCTGCTGAGCAACGTGTTGCTAATTTACATGCCCGACGGGAGCAGTTATTCAACTCCCTGCTGTGCAGTGTGGCTGCTTCATAGGTAATGTTAATGATGGTGATGATAGCTTCCATGCCCACCCATGGATATGCCACTCTCCTCAAATGGTCCATTACTGCATGAGTGACTCTTACACTTCAGTGCCTATGCGAGCATGTACCTTTTCTTGCACACATACATGGTATTTTATTCATCCACACGGTGATCCTGATAGATATTCTTCCTTCCTTCTCATCTTTTTAGCTGTTTCGGTGTTTCTTCGGTTTACGTGGGTAGCGTTGCTTCACTACACGCTTCCTCCTCAAGCCAAGAGGAGCATGTAGCATGAAGCTAATGTGACACTAGAGACTATTAATAGAGGGAGTCAGGCACATACTCTCTATTTCAAACACGCAACCACACTCTGCTGCTGTATCTCCATCCTGCGTTGGCTCATCTGACCCTCATCTAAATGAACAGTGGATGGAAATGTTAGCACGCAATCCTGTACTTAAAGTCCAGCCAACCAAACACAAAAGTGTTGCGTAAAAGCCATATATATATATAGAGAGAGAGAGAGAGAGAAACAAAGTATCTCTTTTTCCTGAGCTTGTTTTTGTGTACAGAGACTTTTTTTTTACTTTGAAACTCAACTTTTAAACTTTTTCCTAGATTGAAATAATAATTTTATACTGTAGTGTTAAGGTTGTGACCCAGACCTTCATACTTTACTGAACACCAGATGTCTATTAATATCGTACCTGGTGTTGTCGCAATGGTGCTGAAGCTTCTATCTTTGACTTGATTTGCTTTAGTTTGTGATTTCCTGTTTTATTTTTAAGGGTAATTTTATAATTTCACCCCCTGTCTGTGTTTTTTCTTCTACATCAACTGACGTTGCGCAATCCCTCTCTAGCTATGTTGAGGCTTGTTATCGGCAAGAGCCGGTTTCTGTCTCTCTTCACATCTCCAATATAAGGTTTTCAGATACTTTTATTTTGCGCTGTAATTTTCCAAAGTCATGCTAATACTGTATATTAAATATTTGTTTGCTACATATTTAGTTTTGCTAATCACATAAAACTGCAAATAAAAAAACAAAGTGAGGCAGACAGTACCCTGTGTCATCCAAGAGGATATACAAGACCTCAAAGGTTCGCATTGCTGCTGCTCTTTTACTCAGAGAAGTGGCAGTGCAATTTCAAAATCAAATGTTCAGCTGCAGTCCATTTATTCTAAGTTTTAGCTTCAAAGGAATGTCAAACATGGAAGAAATTATATCTAGCCTTAAGAAAATTCTCAAAACTGGACTACCTATCAAAAATGAATTAAATAAATAAAGGTAGACCAGCAGGGGTGCTTGAAAATCTGATTCAACCATCAGGTCAGAAAATAACCCACTCTTTTCAAACTGAGCAGTAAATCTGACTTTAATACCAGTGCTTCAAAGTCTATGAGCCACACTGTCCAGTGCTCCCTTATTTTGAATGTTGCCTTTGACGTTTTACTTATTATCATGCCTAACCCTATCCCTGTTCTGCAGCAGCTCCATCTGTATTTGGTCCCTTTATTCTAAAGTAAATGTAATAACTTACTCTCTATTCATAAACAAATTTGACAATGACATACTGATGATTAATATTTACCTTTTGCGACATTCTCCAAAATGCTGCATGGTTCTATTTTAAGAAAATGATTCATTAGATTTGCAGATTTGTGCAACATGGACTTCATGTGATTGACACGTATGGCCGCCTCATTGTGCGCTGCGGTGGTGTGTTTTCTCTCTGTGACGTTACAAACAGTGACCAAGGGATTTGGAGTCTCACAGCACTTCTTTCATCAGGCATTGGAGTGATTTTTCTGAGGATCAGGCTTGGCATAATTAATGTGGTTATCTATGCTTGTAAGTCCCTCTGACCTTTACAACAATGTGCTTGTATCTTTTTTTGCATATGCCAATGAAAAGGTTTTTCTTTTTTTTTTTTTTTAATCTTTGTGTTGAATGCCACCGCTAAAAATGTCACCGGTTTATCTCAGCGACTACTCAGTTCTTAAACAGCCAGAGCTGGGCTGAATGGAAAAGTGCACTCAGCGGAAGCCCTATAAACTAAATGGGGACCTAAGTACACCCTTGTTGGTATCCTCATTTGCGACATTCCCCAACTCATTTCCGGAGTAATCTGGCTGCCTGATATCCTTGCAGTGCCTAATCATAGCAGCACTATCAGCCTATTTATTGAAGGGTTTTGCTGTATGTTCTCCTCCATTTGCTGTGCACTGAATATATTGAGTGGAGGTGAGGGGGTCCCAATGCCATGTGTCAGAGAATATTAGCTGGCTCCACACCCTGTCACTTCTGGTTTGCTAGGAGATTTCCTCAGTAAGTTGGCTGTCGCAGAGCTCCACCAGGGCGGGGGTGAAAGCCTAGGGCATACTTTCTCAAAATTACATTTTTTCTGTGTAAAAACATGCACAACAGCATCTTCATAATGAAACAGGCCAACACAGCAATATCACTGAAAAGAAAAAAAGTTTTTACTGCACCAGTAAACTCTCCGTTTGAAAACTGAGTCAAAAACTTGTTAAGAGGTTTTTGTACTTTTGTTTTTCTTTCTTTCTTCTTCTTGTTCTTCTTGTTTTTGTCAACGTGACTATCTAGTATTTCGACTTTTATGAATAAACGTGATTTTAAAAATCAAATTAAATCTTCTTCTTCTTCTTCTTCTTCTTGGATTTGCAATTACGAACAAATATGTTTTTCTTTTTAGGTACTTCTTCAATGGCAAAGATGACAAAACCAACAATTGGAAAATAGTTACCTTAAATTTTTAAGGCAATAAGTTTAATTGAATTTAGAAAAGCAGGAAAGATTTGATTTATAAAATCACGTTTATTCATAAAATTCGAAATTCAAGATAGTCACACAAACAGGAACTCACATTTCAAAAACAAGTAATATAATATGTAGTAACACTACATATTATATTACTACATATTATATTGTGAGCGCTATCGCCTCACAACACATCGGGTCCGGGTTCGAGTCCCGCTCTGTGCGGAGTTTGCATGCTCTCCCCGTGTCTGCGTGGGTTCTCTCCGGGTTCTCCGGCTTCCTCCCACTTCCAAAAACATTGCAGGTTGATTGGCTGGTCCCAAATTGCCTGTAGGAGTGAGTGTGTGTGTGCGTGGTTGTCTGTCTTTGTGTGTGGCTCCGCGGTGCACTGGTGTCGTGCCCAGAGTGTCCCCCGCCTCACGCCCTATGCCAGCTGGGATAGGCTCCAGCTCCCCGTGACCCACTACGGCGGATACAGCGGCAGAAAATGGATGGAACACAAGCAAAATAATAAATAAACCAACCACTGACTGAACACAAGAACATGCACACACAATTGCAGATAATTGATCAAAATGGTGCAGGATATTAAGGCATGTTTTTTGCCAAAAAATGCACATTTTCTCCTGTGAAGAAAATCTAAATTTCTCCTGAAGCAAATGTAAGGAATGAATAGTGTGATGAATGCATTACTATCATACAAACAAACAGCATTTCCCTCTAATGTTCCTCTCTGAGCATTAGACAGAAATGCCTTTGGATAACCAATAGCCCTGGCTATCCTAGTGCATTCCTTTAGACAACAAATCTTGAATTGATACAGAATAGTATGTCCTTTACCTTGCAAGTGCAAGGTGCACATGTGCTGTAATATATCCTGGAGCAAAGACTAAAAGAGAAACAAGACATGATAGACAAGAACAAAGAATGGATTGTGTCATTAAGCTGTTTTGTTACGTCAGGGATGATGACAAAGCTACTCAAAATTGAAAACCTGTTATTGTTTGGAAAATGTTCTGTGTAACTGGTTTCCACAAGTCCAATGACCCAGTTAGTTTTTTCACAGGTTGATTTACTGAGGTGTTAGTGCCAGAAAGAGTTAAATAATCCATCACTATATTTATTCCCAGGGTTGCTCACCGCACTGGTTTGTCTAGCGTGTATCCCTTCAGCTGTTATATGCTTTTGTTCTGTTAAAATCACATCAGCTCACATTGTAATCCCTGTTCAGTTCATTAATTATATGGACAATGTTAAAGGAAATCAAACCATCTTAACACCATTTTGTGCAAATGACACAAGGAGATGGGCAGCCACAACTCAAATGCATTAAGAGCCACACAAGCACCCAGAATAAAGAGAAAAGCATTACTTTCTGACAAATCCACAAACTCAAGGTGTCAGCACAGATACATCATTCCTTAACTGGAGAGAAAATGTAATGATCAGGGGACAGTGCTTCCTGAAATGGCAGGTGCCCCCAGCAAGCACACATAGCCCTGATGAGAGAGAGAGCTCAGAATACAGTATCCTACAGTATATGCGACATTCATACCAGGAGTTGGTAGTCATAAAGGATTAAGCCATCAGAATGGCTTCTTACGAAGCGGTTAAGCCGAAGAGAAGCTCCTAACCTGAGGCCATCTGAATCCTGAATGAGGGCCCACCATGGCTTTTAGTTAACTGTACTTCAGATAACTAATATACAGTATATTCTGTATATAAGAGCACACTCTAGTTATTAAATTCTTATCTGAGCATTTGTAGATTTTCTGTATACAGTGTATGTTTTATATTTTATAATGGATATTATATGAAAAATACTAAATGGTATTTCACTGCACAGTGTAGAGACATGCTGAGTATATGACCAATTAAAGCATGACATTTGGATCTTCTTCAGTCTTTTTTGTTAGAGAGCAACCTCTTAACAAAGACCTTCATGTCACATTGGTCCTCATAACTGAGAGTTCAGGACCTTGGGATCCTTGTTCCTCTGCGGATCCTTCCTGCTGTCTTATCGCTGATCAAAGACCATTTAATCTCTATCCCTTTGTCATTCTGAAGTGATGGATGGGAGCTAAGAGGAGCTGTCTTGTCTTCTTATGTCCAAGTCTTAATTAGGGGCTTGTTAGTCATGAGCCAGTCAGTGGTAGAGTTCAGTAGGACAGATCATGATCAACTGAGGCATATCTATCTGTCTGTCTGTCTGTCTGTCTGCATCTGTCTGTCTGTCAGTAAAAAACAAAAACAAATAAAAAGATTTTCTTTGGCAAGTGAACTTGTGTGTTTTAAAGTACGGCATGTAATCTATTTAATGGCAATAAATGTTGTTTGACTCGGGGTGAAATTAGCATAATATTAATTATCCAGAGCATTAATCTGATGTCAGTGGGTCCCAGACATAAATTGTCTTATGACAAGGTGTTCTTAATATTGCTCTTAGTTTTTACAGTGTTCATGAGCACAATTTTGAAATTTAATTCTGTTTGAGAGACTTAATAGTAAAATAAAAGTATTCATTACCTCGGTTTGATATTGCAGTAGCTGGTGGGATATATCATCTCCTGATGGCTCTCGTTGGTTAAAGTGTAATTATTTTTAAATCTATTTGCAGCGTTATGTGCCATCTCGGGTAGCAAGGTAGCAAGATTAGAAGTTTAGGAGCAGGGTTCAAGTTGTTCTTTCATTGTGTAGCTAGGAAGAGAAATGGAATAGGAGTTATCTTGAAGGAGGAGTTTGTTAGGAATGTCCTGGACATAAAAAGAGTGTCAGATAGAGTGATGAGTCTGAAACTAGAAATCGAAGGTGTGATGTTCAATGTTGTCAGTGGTATGCTCCACAGGTAGGATGTGAGCTGGAGGAGAAGGAAAATTTCTGGTTGGACTTTGATGAAGTGATGCAGAGCATACCTAGAAGTGAGAGAGTTGTCATTGGTGCAGACTTTATTGGGCACGTTGGTGTAGGAAACAGAGGTGATGAGGAGGTGATGAGGAGGTGATGGGCAGATTTGGTATCCACAAGAAAATGAAAGAAAAGGTGTACAAAACTGTGGTGAGACCAGCGATGTTGTTTGGTCTAGAGACAGTGTCACTGAGGAAAAGACAGGAGGCAGAGCTGGAGGTAGCAGAGATGAAGATGCTGAGGTTCTCTCTGGGAGTGACCAGGAAGGATAGGATCAGGAATGAGTACATCAGAGGGACAGCACATGTTAGAGGTTTTGGAGATAAAGTCAGAGAGGCCAGACTGAGATGGTTTGGACATGTCCAGAGGAGAGATAGTGAATATATTGGTAGAAGGATGCTGAGTTTTGAACTGCCAGGCAGGAGGCCTAGAGGAAGACCAAAGAGGAGGTTTATGGATGTAGTGAAAGAGGACATGAAGGTAGTTGGTGTGAGAGAAGAGGATGCAGAAGACAGGGTTAGATGGAGGCAACTGATTCGCTGTGGTGACCCCTGAAGGGAAAAGCCAAAAGGAGAAGATGTTCCACCTCAGAATTTGTGAAATAGTTTCAGTAGTTGATACTATTCTAAACACAGCTACACTTAATGACTTTCCTGTTAAACAGATGATCAGTTAATAACTGACAACTAACACCAGATAGTGCTTCGAAATTCTGTATTTTCTCCCTCATGTTGTCTTTGCTTCGTTCAGTAGAAGATTTTAACGATGCTTTGTCACAACAGAATCTTTTTTTTATGATACAGGAAAACATGTGGACCTCTGGATTCATGAAGACATGAAGTGCAAATAAATTTTTTAACACTATTCAGCACAATACTGGAAACACAATACTGGAAAAATATGTGTACTTTATTGTGGAGGGTGTCTATAATGTTTTGTCAGAGCCCTACTTTGCCTCTGTGAATATGGGATGTGTGCCACGTTGCATTCTCCACACGAGATTACTTTGGAACCTCCTCCCAGCTGAACCCACAGATTTGTGTCAGGGTCCCATTGTAATAACTAATGAACACTGTTCTCATATCCTTACTGCTCGAAATTAAGAGATCTCTTTTCTCGCTTGCTGATAAGAAGGTCTGTGAAGTAGGTGACATAAAGCAGTATCTCTCATTAGTGCTCTTCGGCCGTGAGGATGGAGACCCTCCAGATTTTGCCCTCAGATCACAACCATCTCAGTCATTACTTATTCATGTTATTCATGTATATTTCTAATCATAAAACATGTATTCAGGTATTCATTTATGTGCCCCCTACAGAGCTAAAACACTCTGGCTGCCTTCTTAAATTGTACTATCAATACTATCAATCCTAACGTTAATGTGCGGACCACTGCCTCAAGGCTCAGAGAGCCCAGCCAGCTAAATGTGGCTGAAACCTCCTTCTCCTTTGTCTCTGGATTTTTTTCAAAGATGTGATATATTTCCCAACATTTAGGAAATAACAAAGAGGCTCATTAGATCTCCTTTAGACCAATTTTTAGATTCTCACTTCATCCCTTCAATAGGTTTGATTACATCTGTTCACATATGACGCAGGGGATACAATTGTGGATCAAAAGGCTTTGTCTTTGATGGTGCGTTATTTGGAGCTAGAGCATTTGTAAGATGTGTTCAGCTGCAGACGATGTGGATGTAGTGAATGTCCTAAAGATAAAATCAGTAACCATAAGACTACATGTTTTTTAATACTGATGATTTTTAAACCAAATCTGATTCTTATTGAGGTTGCTTTTACCTTTGGGGGAAGGCTGTTTGGTGTAATAGAGCAGCTTTACATACGAAAATGTACAAAATGTATTTACTAGTAGAGCATAGGCACAATGTGAGCATGCTTGGCAGAAGGAACAAAGACCAAGTCTTCATGTTAATTTACTTGTGATTTTTAATATGTTCAAATATCTCATTTCATGAAGGACAACAAACACTGACTGGTTTGAGTCTCGTCTCTCACCAGGTTGCTGATCTATGGCCAGTACTGCAGCCACATGGAGAACGCCCAGAAGACACTGGATGAGTTAATAGCAACACGGGAGGACATCAAAATTAAAGTAGAGGTAACACCGTTCACCATACAAACCAAGAACTACAGATTTAGTCTCTTTTAATAAAAAAAAAAAGGAAAATATGTAAGATGGGAAGATCCGTCTGTGGACACACTCAAGAAAAAAAATGTTTGGTTTTTTTTCTTTAACTTAAAGGAGTCCAAATGAGTAAACCTTTAAAGAAACTTTCAGGCTTGACTGCTAAAATCCAAAATAATACTACTAAGCCCAATAGCACTGATGAAACACTGCAATATGTGACATTTCTTTCAAAGTCACCACAAAAAAAAGGAAAGTGAAATATGCTAGTTATTAATAATAAATAAATGCCTTGAGAGCTCTGTAATTATTAATGTTTTCTTATAATGAATGTGATTCAACATAATAACTTTCATAAAGGCAACTATTGTGTATAGTGATCAATAATGACTGTGCACTACAATCTCCCATAGATTTTTTTTTTTAATGTGACTGCAGAAAGCTCACACCCCTAAACATCATTACATATTAGATGGTTGACAGAGAGACAAAAAAAGCTTATCTTTGTGCACAAAATCCATATCTTATAAACAAATATAAGTGGTTCTCTGTTGCTCTCTGGATAGAAAAACTGAATGAAGTTGCAGTTAACTACTGTGAAGAAACCTTATATTATGTAGTAACAATAGACATATTTATAAAGAGCCAATGCAAACTTTATAAAAATGTAGTCAGTGGTCAGAATTTCCCAGTCAGCATGGAGGCTAACTGGTACGACCAGTCCCCGGTGGAATAATTCATCCTTGTTAAAGGTTGCCTCACAAATGTGTGGAAGGAATCACAGCAATGCAATGAGGCAAAATTAATTACTGAAGGATGAATGAATGCTTGTCAGTGCAAACTTTCCGTTATGCGAGGCATAATCATTTTGCTGCTGTCTGTTTTGCTGTTACACAGGAATGTACTATGAAGGTGCAAGAGGGGAAGTTCAAGCTACAGGATCTTTTGGTGGTTCCCATGCAAAGGGTGCTTAAATATCACCTACTATTGAAGGTAGGAGGTGTTTCATGACCACCGAAGCTTCAGGATCATTTTTACATCCTACAGAGGGAAGATGTCATTCTCTCCTATCCCAGCGTTAGAATGCATATCACTAGAGACCCAGTTTTTATTTTAAAAAAGTATCAGAACATCCATAGAAACTCTTCAGTGTTTTCCTGCAGTGATTCCAAGTAAAAAACAGTTGACAAGAACCAGAACAGTTTTGCTAGTCAGATATCAGGGTTTATCGAAACACCAGCTTCATAGTGGATTCATGTGGGTTGATATCTTGATTTAAATTGTCCTACTTGTTTTTACAACCGATCCAACATCAATTTGTAGCTAGACCCGTCTTGTGTTTCTGTTTTAGCTCACATTCTGTAGCTCAAATGTGGTTTTCATGTACTGTGTCTGTTATGGATTATAATATGATGGGGGAGGGGGCTCCAAAAGAAACAGAAGATCATTCAAAGAGGAGGCTTTGTATAAGTGTTTCTCAACATAGAAATATACAGTACAATGAGAGTTTATTCAACCCAGCCTTCTCCATTTGCAGCTTTTGTTTTGTCTCATTTCATAATAACCTGATTTATTTTGGATTTTTAAAAGGTTGGGGAATAATAATTACATCAGTCATTGATTGTTGTCTGCGCTGAGGCTGACGGTCCTTCCTGTGATAAAAATGTCTCCAAGCACAAACTCTGATCACTGTCATTGCAGCCAAAATGTGTCCCTGGTGATCTCCTTGTGTTCATATATAAGACAACCAGACCTCTGTATTACTGCCTGTGATTAGTTGACTGCTCTTCAATTATGGGTGAGACTATGAGCCATTGATGCGGTGTGTAATGGACTAGGGCTGAGGCCAACATTTGTGCCAGGTGATCGTAGGACCAAACATAGACCACTGTGACATCTCTGTTAGTTTGAATCGACCCTCTGCAGGAGTCTCTGCAAAACAATGGCATCAAATCAGCCATGCACTAATCAGATTAAATGCACCCCATTTCACTGCTTCCCACAGTGTTGGAGGAAAACACTGCTGCGTTCTATGGCTGTGGGCCACTTCAGATTGACAAGTTCTGTTTCTTTGCGTGTCCAGTCATGCTTAAGGGCACATGTTGGGTCGATTTTTCATCAATTGAATGCTGTGATTACTTTAGTTTTTGTGCGCTGTGGCTTCACGTTTCCTGAAATGAATTCAGCGCAGTCATCTGTGCGGTATTCTCCACATGAAAGGATTGAATATTTGATGATTTTGCACTGTTTTCTTTTTATTCCTTCATTTAAAGTTGAGTTTATGAACTTTGCAGCGGCAAGTTGCCAGCGCCCGCTTTCTGTTTGTACAACAGATCATTAAGATGTGCTGAGTCAGCAGGTCACTAGTGTAGATATACAAGTA
This sequence comes from Antennarius maculatus, assembly GCA_013358685.1. Taxonomy (NCBI): domain Eukaryota; kingdom Metazoa; phylum Chordata; class Actinopteri; order Lophiiformes; family Antennariidae; genus Antennarius; species Antennarius maculatus. The sequence goes on from CM023623.1 coordinate 14,912,751, forward strand.
ATTAAGGTGAAATAGAGGTTAGGAACTCTCATGGTTGCATTGATGCTGCTGCTGGTGGAGAACTGTTGCCTTAATGACTTTGTGTTGTCTCCACAGTGAATGTGAACATAATGGGGATATTTTCCCCTGTGTTTTACCGCCTTATGATGCTAGCAGTTATGGGAACTACAGTACAGTGTGGGGGATGAGATATTTTTCAAACATTTTGAGTCATCTTCACAGAAAAAAAACACACTACTGTGAGGAACACATAAGAATGGCTGAATTAATTTCAAGATTTCCAGTGAAAAGGCACTGATATTGTGCCCCCCAACCTGGTAAACTTGACAAAGAATGACAAAGAGTTATAAACTTTAAAAAGCAAACATAAAAATCCAACCTGTATAAACAAGTTTGAATGAAAGTGTTAGATTTGGATACAGTTAAAAAGTTCAAATCAAGACTAAATATCTAGTGTAAATGTAAATTTCAACAATTTTGATGACCAAAAAACTTCCTGTATCATATTTTTATGACACCCTGCATTGCAGTTATCAAAGGGGTGGACAGGTAAAATATTTTAGTTTTTATTGTTAAAGACAATAAAAGATTTAATAAGCCTTTTTTTTTTTAGTTTTTATCATCAAACAAGTTGTGGATCTTCAATTTTTAAATCAGGCAAGTACCCCAAGTAAGGACACAGACAATCGCAGATCATAAAAATTGGTGGCATACAGATTTTATTGATTGGCAATGCGGGGGACTGAGATCTCTCCAGTTTCATCTTGTGTTTTATTTTTGTTGATGCTGCTGTTGGAGCTCACCTGAAACGAAGCAACATCAGTGTCGTATGTAGAAAAGCCCCTCTCACTGTAAATGGATCTTAAGTTTCTACATACATTGATTGTTCAGAGCATGTGATATTCATTATGATGAAGGTGTTGCAGGCTAAAGTTGTCTAGTTGTCTTTTTCTTCCAATAAACCAGTCTATAAATTAATAAATAATATCATTGTCATCATTATTATTCTCATCACCTTCAGGAACTTTTAAGCCACTCAACCGACCGACCGGAGAGACAGCAACTCAAGGAGGCCCTGGAGGCCATGCAGGTTTGTGTTACACACTGTGTATGTGTATGTGTTCCTGAGCGTGCTTTAATGACTCAACAAGCTTCAAAATCAAAATAATATAAATTGCTTAGTAAAGCCACTGAGGCTCATGTATAATTCTACCGAGGTAGAAAGGATGTCAGAAAGAGTTGTACAGCTTGAATGGTTGCGTTGCTCTCTCAGGACCTGGCCATGTACATCAACGAGGTGAAGAGGGACAACGAGACACTGAAGAAAATCAGCGAATTCCAAAGTTCAATAGAAAATCTTGTAAGTACGGTAATCCCGTTCTCACAGTTATCCAATGTCTGTCTTTATTTTAGAAATTAAAGTATTCAGTGGATTGACATTCCACATTTCTTTATGACCAAAGCAGCAGGTGAAACTGGAAGAGTTCGGGAGGCCAAAGATAGACGGCGAGCTGAAGGTGTGTTCCATCGTCAACCGAACAAAACAGGACCGGTGAGTCTGCAAGAAAAAACTACCCACATATTTCAAGAAATAAAGTTATACAGTGCCAAAAATATGTATTCTGTGCGTGTTTTTTTAGGTATATATTCCTGTTTGATAAAGTGGTCATTGTCTGCAAGAGAAAAGGCTATAGTTATGAGCTCAAAGAGATTATTGAGCTGCAGTCCTATAAAATGTCGGATGACCCCATGAACAACAGAGACATGAAAAAGGTATGGATTACACTTTTATTTTGAAAGGACATGGTTCAGAATCATTTCCTCCCTCATTGTGCAAATGAGAAAACATTCTGTGAGAATGCCAAATGCTACCGTTCAACTGAAGAAACTTGATAATAATTTCAGATATAAGAAACCTAAGGGTTGCGCATCGAGGTTGCACACATGCATTTTGCTCACCCGTGCTTGAAAAACCGTGTAAATGAAGGTCATTTAGGATTCATGAAAACATTCTGCAGTGCATTGCACCGCCAGGCTATTTTCTTGTGTCGAATGTGCATGCCTGTCCATGTTTGCATGTGTAACTGGGTCTTTCTCTGGTGTCTTTCTTTTTGCATGCTTACCAGTCAAGTGGAAAAATGGTAAGCTCCAAGTGAACTCTTTATTTAACTCATCCTCTTATGGTGGCCTCTGTTTGGCAGTAGTGTTTTTGGTGGTGCCATGCTGTGATTGCACATCATCTAGGTTTGGATCAGATGCTGATCCAAATGTGGAACATATTTTACTTCAGACCAAATGTGATCATTACTTAGTTCCTGGTTGGTAAATATTTGAACATGCAGGCATCACAAGCTTCTCTGCTTGTGTCTGTCATTGCCATCCACATATCTCTCTGCCATCTGTTCCTCACTCACTTCTTCTCCCCAGTGGTCGTACGGCTTCTACCTGATCCACCTGCAAGGGAAGCAGGGCTTCCAGTTCTTTTGTAAAACAGAGGAGACAAAGAGAAAGTGGATGGAGCAGTTTGACATGGCCATGTGAGTATGACAATGTAGCACTGGATCTTAGGAGATCGCATTTAATTATATTGATTACTTATTGATTTTGAAATTAGCCACCTCTTTGCAAAAGTAGCCAATCTGGTCCAGTAAATTCCTGTTATTTATTATTTACCTGCAGGTCCAACATCAAGCCAGAGAGAGCCACAGCCAATCAGCATAACTTCCAAATGCACACGTTTGATAAGAACACAAACTGCCGAGCCTGCAAGATGCTACTGAGGTAATGACACTGATAGCCCCAGTGGAGACATGCAGAATTAAATAGTTGATGCTCTTAAATAAAAGGTATCAGATGTTTCAAGGACAATCAAGTGTTTGAAACTATTCTGTCTATTTGTGTGGGATATCCGCCCTGTGTTTCTTGCAGTGGTGAAGGAATCAAAGGATTTACTTAAATAAGTGAGTCTCTCATGGCCAGAGTCATCTCCACACTTCACTCAAGTGCTGTGGAGGTTGATTAAGTACAGCTTAAAGTGTAAACCTAACAAGAACACTTTGTACAGATTCTGTAAGAAATATTGCCCCATAGATTTCTCTCAAAGCCTTCCAGCACTTCTGCAGATTTTTTGATTAAATTAAAAGGTCTAAAAAAAAAAAAAAAATGGGGTGGATTTATTAAAATTGAGAGAAAAGTTATTTGAACTTTGATTTAAATTCAGCAGTGAATCATAAAACTTTATGTGCTGGACTTTCCAAAAAATGATTTCTTAATAAGTAAGACTAATATTATATATAATTCCATAACTTATTAATGCTATTGAAAATAACATTGAAAATAAACTTGTAACATTTGAATATATTTAAGGAGAAATAATTGAATTAGTTTCTGTAATAACTAAGCAATTTAAGTAAGCTGTTGGTTTTTGTAAATACTGGGTGAATACAGGCTGACAGTCTGGTCCCAGTAGGAACTCTTTTATAGATGACTCATAAAAAAATAATAGAACATGACCCTAGCTTTGAATGCTGGTCGACATATTTTATTTGTAACATTTTAAGTTCTCTTTTTTGTTTTATCTATTAAGCTGTGATCCTCTGACATGGCACAATTGTGAAATGTGAAACACATAGCTTATTTAGTGTGTGGTAAACTGTATTCCTTTCTATCTAGTGAATGTAAATACATAATTAAATGCAACTGCAAAAATGGAACATGACTAACAGAACATGTCAGAAGGTGCTAAACTCAGGAGAACATTTATCAAACAGCAAGCAAACAAAATCACACTAATATCGATGGCTTTGGTAGCCTGTCATTATTGTGAATTAAACCTCTCAAGACGAACCCACTCAGTGTAATTGAGGCTGTTTCATGATATTTTTAAACATTCCTCTTCCCAGCACCACCCAGCGTCTCCCAGAGTGCACTTCCTCCCTGCTCAGCTACAGCGGGGATGACCCGTATGACTGACTCACCACTTTCTCCTCTTTAACAGTCAGCAGGCTGAACTCCATTCTGTGTGTTGACCCACACATTTCAGCGTTTGGTTGACCTAAATTCTCAGGGCCAGTGGAGGCAGCGTCCAAAGCCGTCACTGCCCGCTGGACCCCGATTACCACAGAGCACGTGGTGATTTATGGAACTCGCTATTCAACAGGGCAGTGTGTGATGCATGCAGCGTTACACTATCCATAACACACTCAGCTCAGTAGTACACGCTCTGAAATGGAGCGAGTTGTGGTTGGGATTTCAAGGGAAATGTGCAACCACAGGTTTCCTTGTATGTCAGACGGACAGTGTGTTCATTTGTGTCTGGGAAACTTCCTGTTTAGAGTCCTAAAGTGTGTGTGTGTGTGTGTGTGTGTGTGTGTGTGTGTGTGTGTGTGTGTGTGTGTGTGTGTGTGTGTGTGTCTAGGGGAATCTTCTATCAGGGCTACTACTGCTCTCGCTGTGGAACAGGAGCACACAAAGAATGTCTGGAAGTCATCACCATCTGTAGAATCAGTAGGTGTTTCCTCTAATCTGGTAGAAGAACAACAACTGCCGACCAGTGTTTACACAGTTTTGTCACTGGTGATGCTTTTTTGTTTTGTTTGGATCGAATTAAGTATAAACCTCAGAACAATCCCTTATAATTGGTGAGTTTTGCCTTCAGAAAATTTTACGATTGGCTCTCGAGGATTTCTTTGTCTCCGAATTTAGTGGCGCAGAGGATGATCACAACATTTGATCCTACTATTTAACCCCTGCAGCTTTTTCTTCAGACATAGCCAAGTTTATTTAGACAAGTTATTCTGAACCTTTTTGACTGGCAACCTTTTAAAACAGTGTAATAGCTATTTGTGACCAGTTGAATTTTGTTTTAATTAGGGATTTCAAATGTTGTCTGAAATTCCTAGTGTTCACCATCACTTACTAAATGAGAGTAAGCTTTAAGAAACTAGCCTAATGAGTCTAAGGAACCAAAATAAGAAAATATTTGAAGTCATCTCAATCATGAGTTACTTTCGTTATTTAGTTCTTCACAAAAAGCTACTCCTGTAGTGAATATATTTTTAGCTGAATGAATCTCAGTACAGATCGGCTGCACCTCCATCATTTATGCTAAATAAAACCAAAATGCAGCGCTCAGTCAGGGAGAACAATTATTTTTCTGGAACTGGGGAAAGAAAAATGCGTGGAAATAAGAATAATTAACGGGATTGAGTTCTAAGAAGTAAATCTGTGTTCCTGTTACTGTATGCTTTGGCTCCTTCACTATTACCCATGTCTGCCTCACTTCAACTGTTTAATACTTTACCAATGGGATGAAGCCAAAATGTAGTCAAACATGCTGAATCTCCATTCTTTTTTTACATAATATATTAAAAATATTCACATGAAGCCTATTAGTGAATATTATTATAGTTGTAGTGTAAAATGCTCAGATAGGATCTGGCATGATTCCAAACTCTGAACTTCTCAATTTTCATGTTTTTTCATGTAATTTTCAATCTTTTTTTTCAGATCCCCATGATTTGGTGAGTCGATCCTCTGTCAGTCAAAATACTCACATTATCATAACCTTATTCTCCTTTGTTACGTACAATTACCCTTCACAGACATGTTGTAAGTAATTACTTTTGTTGCTTCTCTTTTGCAGGAGCCTGGAATATCTTCAGGTGAGTTTACATCCGGTCGTTTTTTTTCACGTAGGAGTGAATGCTTTATATTCTCCTTGCTATCATGTCACCAGTTTCAGATGGAGCACAGTTCTCTACTGTCATCTAGTGGAAAGATCTAGAACACATCAACCACAACAATATCATACACACAGACACTGTGACACTAAATTATTTAAAGATATGTAAGATGTTCTGTAATACTGGTATCAGACATTGGTTTAGATTTTTAAAAGGTTCTTGGTAGCATTGTGATGATCAGATGATGCACTAGAACCCAGGATGTTGTGGTTTTATTGTGTTTTTCCACACCACAGCAACAATTTATATAAAAACAGCCCCAATTTTATCAGATTAAATCACCAAGAAACCCAAGAGAAAATTCAATATACAGACAAATGAGCAGACAAAGTGAGATTTAATGTTAGATGTCTTCCTCTTTCATCTCTCATCACCAGCCCCACCATTACTCCCACTCACCTCATCTGTTATTGACTGCTAAAGGCCTGCTTGTGTTTCCAGGTCCCAAGATGGTCGCAGTGAGGAACTATCACGGCACGCCGGCACCTCCGGGGAAGACGCCTCTTTGTTTTCAAACAGGAGATTTTATCGAGTTGCTGAAGGGAGATCCTGATACTGCGTGGTGGGAGGTACGGTTGTCAATCACCTCTATCTGACACCATGTGAAGTGTGAATGTTGTTATGAAGGCAGATGGTGTTGTTCTCCGTACTCCAGCAAAAGGTAACTTCTTTTATTGGACATGAAATGAACTGAGTATTTTCAGCTCGCTCTGAAAATATTTGAAGGGCATCTAATTTAAATTGTGTGAACAGAATGATGAAAGGATTCTAATTCTTACCCTTTTCACTCTTTTTGAGGAGTTGAATGCACTACCATCCTTACAGAATTGTACCAGAAGCAATAAAGTCTAACCTTTAGCCACAGAGTCAACTGATTTGCATTTTGTATACAGTACATTCATTGTAACCATGAAGCAAAAAGATGTCACAGGCATTCATTTCCAGATGACCTCGCTGGAGAATTTTGTTCCTTTGGATAGAAGAAGGCTCCAACATTAGTGCCAAGCCAGCTGTTGTGACAGAATTTTGTGACATGAAAATTTCTTCATATCATGTTTCAAGTTTATATAAACTTCTGACAAGATAGACTCAAACCCCACAAGTACATACACACAGCGAAGAATATTTTGTGTGACATAATGGATGGAGGGATTATTTATCATCCTGTAGAGCTGGAGACTATTTCCACACTGTGTATCAGCATATCTGGGAAATAAACACATGATTCTTCTGAAGACGTGCCAAACAAGATGCAATATCTCCACATTTGTTCACTCAAAGTACTCGCTTTGCATCAACTTACTCATGAATGGGAGTTCTGTTTTAATTCAAGTTGCCTTCTGAGGAAACTGTCGAGTCTCATGTGTGTGAGAGTTTTTTTTTTTTTAGTTTTTTTTTTTAGTCTGACACTACTGAAGCAGTCATTCATCAGATTACTTAGAGCAAAGGCTTCTTTGCATCTTTACCAATCATAGTCGAGCAATACCTGCAAATCCAGAGGATCATCTACCTCGAATTAAGCGGCATCAAAGATGCTCCAGCAGTACCGACTTTTGGCACTTTTGACAGTCACTGCTGAATCACCGACTCCAGCTCGCTTTCTTGAATGCTTTCTGCTTCTTTTATATTTAGCTTTCCCCAAAAGTTACTCAACTTTTGGAGCCATAATTTAAACTCATGCATGACTTTATCACTCCGTGACATGACAGGCGAGTCTCTCCAGGCATTGTCAGTTGGTGTGGTGTGTGCTTAAAAATCAGTTGCTTTGGGGAGCAGACAGTGAATGTCTCACGCTGATGAGTGAACATGACAGACGTGTTCATTGCTTGTACAACACAGGTGCAACGCCTGGCATAGTTTTTATTCATTGTTAGGAAGATAAATAAGACAGTCGTGTAGAGGATTAGCGCACAAAGTCTTTCGTTGTCCATCCGTCTCACAATCATGTCATAAATCGCTGACTGTCACTTTTTACTGTTATTTCTTGATGAATTTAGCATTTAGTCCTTCATTTCCCCTCCATGCTAAGTGGATTCCTTCATGTGCTCTTATTTTCTGTAAGTAATTTATGACTTCACTGTTGCCGCACTGACAATATTCAATTTAATTTGTTTTTATGTTCATTCCATCCAGTGCGTCCGTTAATTTTAGATGAATCGTTTTCCGGTTCTTCAGTATTTACTTCATATGATCATGTTGCAGGGAAAGCTGATACAAACACAGAAGAGTGGCTTCTTCCCCAGTACATGTGTCAAACCCTATTTGGACCCAAAGGTAAGTGACTCATTCACGTGGGCAGCACATGTGAAGGAGAATCTGAGGTCTGTCTCTGCACTTTTCTGCTTGAGTTTTTTAACATGTAGCATCCGTATTTGTGACAGCCTTTCCAGTCATTATCGAGTCGGCAGTCCTCAAGAGAATCAGACTACTATGGTTATCCATGGTAAGAGCGTTTTTTTCTTAGTAGCCTCAATATAAAGAAAAAAAAAAAAAACCCACTCTATGCAATAGCTACAATTACCTTGAGTTTGTCATCTGTGAAGCAGTATTAAAATATCAAGTCATTATGTAACAGACTGTTCACACTTCTTGGACTAGATGGATTTAAGGTGACATCCTGAACAAAACTTTAAGTAAAACATCAATTACTACATTGATGTTTGAAATTGATTTTTTTTTGTAAAGCCTTTTTTGAAGTGATTCCATTCTATAACACCAGAGGTCACATCATCCATTCTCTGCTGCTTTGCAGGTTTGCAGGGAACATGGAGCGCCAGCAGGCTGACAACCTTTTAAAATCCCACAGCAGTGGGACCTACCTTATCAGAGAGAGGACAGCTGAGGCAGAGAGGTTTGCCATCAGCATCAAGTGAGTTTCACATCTTACAGGAGAGAAATAGGAAGGAAGCTTTTGTATTTTCATCTCCCGGGAAATAGAAATTCTCACAGGATGCCCCCTTCAGCTTTTTTCCTGGCATCATTCTGGCCAAATGCCACCCTGTAATTGCTTTCTATAATCCTGTTCTTTTCTGCATTTCCTCTCAGAGAATACAACAGTAAGAGAAATGATGTAAGAACTCACACTGGAGGTGTCAGACAGTAATGCACTAGGAATAACACTTTTGCCATTTTTCTGTAGTTAATGTGTAGTTAAAGTGCCACTGTTGACTTAAAGTATTTTTAAATTAAGGTTTATTGTGGCTTATTAAGATTTAAATTATTTTATGTAGACAGCATAAGAGTTCAATAGATACAGGGAAGTTTTAATGGATGTAAACATGATAATTTATCTTTATTAAGCCATTCTTATGACGGTCATACTCTAGTAATGTGTTTTAATGATTAATATATGCTACTGTATCGAGTATCCTAATGAAGGACCGCACGAGTCCTGGAATAAAAGATTTACAGGGAATTTTTCCTGGTATACTTTCTTCAAAGACTGAAGATGTATAATCTGATGAACCTGACTGATTTATGCTGCAGAAGGTGTTCACGAGTCAAAGAACCAATAAGGAGACTGTGTCTGAGTGCAATGTCTGCTCTTTTGTTAGAAATATATCAGTATATAATTATGTAGCAATATGGTGAGTGTGCTTGTAATAGGTGGCGGTCACCAATCAGGGAAAATGTTGATGAATAGAACATAAAAACGCCGCTGTCACATGAATGAAAAATGAGTGCTTACTTACTGAGAAATGACAGTATTAGTCAAAGTGGTATAAATAAATAATCTGTGGTTCTTCTGTAAACCACCACGGTTTTGCTACCACTGTTACATTGCACAAACATCACTGACTTTCTCCTTCTTGCCAAAAACCAAACCAAACCAGCAATGAGTAACTGTAATTAACAAACTATTACAGATTCATACTTGAGGTTTCTTTCTTTTGAAGTGATGTTTGGTTTTACAGATTTAACGATGAAGTAAAACACATCAAAGTCATTGAAAAAGACAGCTGGATTCACATCACTGAAGCCAAGAAGTTTGAGAGTCTATTGGTAAGTCACATCCTCAACTGCTAACATGAATTACCCGTCAAGCAAACAACAAACCAGTCACTTTTTTATTTTCTTCCACACTGCATATTTCTACAGGAGCTGGTAGAGTATTATCAGTCCCATTCGCTGAAAGAAAGCTTCAAGTTGCTAGACACCACCTTGAGATACCCCTACAAGTCAAGAGAACGCTCACTAACACGGGCCAGCACCCGCTCACCCGGTAAGCCGTCCAGATGCTCCCAGATGTTCCACTTGGACTTGTTGACCATACACAAACTTTTCATCAGTAACCAAAACGTTTTTGTTCTTCTTTTTAACTTTGTTGAACCTATTTTATCACAAATCTTTGTCCTACAGGAAAATGAATGATACTAAACATTAAATGACAACATGGAAAAAAAGTTTACTTGCACATCACTTCGATATATATCATGATCTTCTTCTCTGTGTTTGCAAGTGCATCGTGGAATATCCACAAAAAATGTTTGTCCGCTCATAGAAATTATTCCACATTAATCTATTACCATGTATCAAGTTGGTGCTTGTGTTGAATTGTGATGAATAAGATAGTCATATTTTTAGGTCTTGATGGGGACAGAAATAACATTTGCACCTTAGGAAGACAACAGATAATGGTTAGAAACATCTCAGATTACACAAGAAAGAGTCAGGACAATCCTGACCTGAATAAGCGATGGAAAATTAATAATGAATTCTTGGCTATATTTTTTGTAATCGGCCTTTTTGTACAATCATGTCAACGCTAATTAGACTGTAGTGAACTTATAACATGCAGGTTGTATTTAGAGATTCACTTCCTAGCCACCTTTGATGCAGAAACAACATGGAAGGGTTAAATGATTGAGACCGACACTTTATCAACACTCCTCTCCAGACATTGACTCTCTTGACTCAGAGAAAGAGAAAAACCCAGAGAGAAAAGGGTCACACAGAAAGCCAACAGCGTGATATTGAGAGCACGACAAAGACAAATAGGAACTTCATCAGATTCAGACTAGTGTTGACTAGCTGTCAGAATAGTGAGCTGTCTGTTCATTAGACTTTATCAATACTTTCTCTGGGGTTTTTTTTTCGCCTGGTCTTGTCCTATATTTGCCCACTTTTGTTCGATCTACAAGTGGAAGTGGCCACAGCAGCGTGGTCGTTTTCCTTTTGTTTGGACTGAATCAGAACATGAATAGAGAAAATTGAGTCTTTGCTGCTGATTGCAGCTCTCACCCTGTTTTCAAGTGTACGTATTTTCTATTTCTTTGGATGCAGGTGTGCTGTTTATGTGATCCGTGTACTTAATACAGTTATAATTATCTACCACCTGTGGTCATACAGCATTATAATCAGTGTTCAAGGACTGGTATTAGCCTCCGTCAATAACATCTGCTTCTCTCATTCGCATTAAAGCTATGCTTTTGGCATAGCTTGTAATTTGACTGACTGATAGTTTTGTAATGTCCAGATATTCACTGTGTGTAAAACAATACGGAGCTGTGCAAGCACTATGCATAGAATTGACCTTTTTTAATTCACATTTCACACGTCACAGTGTGACCGACATGAACATGTAGCAATAAACTTATTGCTGACAACTAGGTAATTAAACAAGGGTGTCCTTGAAACAGGGTATAAACCAAATCTAAGAGGATCCTCTGTCCATGCCACAAATTATTTCAGGCTTTTAAGGTAATACTTGTTTCCCATTAGACATTGTGACACTGAAAACGTCAATTTGGAGTTTAGCCATCTTAAAAACATAACCCTTACTTTTAGGCAGAACACATGAATGCACAAGCTTGGCTTTTACTGACTCTGCTTCTCTGGTTCCAGCTTTGCATGCATCTGCCTCAAAACACCTTCCAGCTTCATTCTGCCTCTTTCTCTTACTCTTATTCTCTCAGCAGCCACCTGCGCCTCCTACAACTTCTCCTTCCTCAGTCCACAGGGCCTCAACTTTTCTTCTCAGAGCTCAGCTCCTTTTTGGTCAGGTACTCTTCTTCTTACTTCTCAGGTTGTACCTGACTGTTTGTAACGTCATTGAAAGGATCTGTGACCTTCGGTGCTTCTTTTCCTCAGCGCTCTTTTCATTAATGAGAACACTGCAGTTCTCAGGATGACACTCAGGAAGAAAAACTATGACTTTCCTCTTCTCATGCTCATTTGGCATTGAGTGACTACACTGTCCATTGCTGACAATTGAACTGACCATCTTGACTTTGATCATAGTTCACAAGTAAAGCCTCTTGGCGGCAGTGGCTCAGCGGTAGAGCGGGTCATCCAATGTTCCCAAGATCAGCGATTTGATTCCCGCTCCCGCCCAGTGTGAGCTGACAGTGAGAGGTGTCAGGAAGGAAGGAGCTGCCAGCCACTCTACCTCCCATTGCATGCCTACAGGCCCCCCTGTGTGTGTACTTGTGCTACAGGGGCCTGTACACACCAACATGTGTTTGACTGAAGAATTATTAACTAGAGTGTGCTCTTAATTTCCCTTCGTGGATCAGACTAGAATAAAAAATGTAAAAAAATAGAATCTTTTTTTTTTAATCTTTTTTCCTTCTGAAACTAACACCAATGATAAATAGTTGTATTAAATACAAAGCTGTCTTCACCACATCCTTACAATATGATGTAATGAAGCTCCTATTGTTTCCATTATCACAGTGTTCACTCCTCGAGTGGTCAGCACAGCCGTGGCCAGGTATAACTTTGCAGCACGAGACATGAGAGAGCTGTCGCTTCGAGAAGGAGACATTGTGAAAATCTACAGCAAGATAGGTGGAGACCAGGGATGGTGGAAAGGAGAGGCCAACGGACGAGTGAGTGAACTGTCAGTCTGTTTATTCATGGGAGGAAAACCTGCTCGGGCTATAATGGATGGACACAAAACCTGATATCAATTTTAGGCACCCAGGTGGTGTAATTTAACAGTTCATACATACACAAACAGCTAAAAGGAATATAGTTTAATAAAATCGAACTCGAAGTCACAGTTCCTCAACAACACACTACAACTCAATTCAGCCATACAGCGCGCCAATATGTAAGTGAAGATCCTCATTCTGGCTCAGCAACAACACATTAACAACGTCAAATTTACAGCATAATGGGAAACGTCCCTTCAATAAAAAAAAAGGTGACATCATTTTCAGGTTTAGTGCCAACCCATTAAACTGGCACGTTTCCCAGCATCCAAGATTTTCATTTTCACTTTCAGCTACTTTTTGAAGTCTCTTTAAAATTATTGTTTTAATTGCTAAATTTAGTGCTGTTAATGGTGCCCACAACAGCCCACATCATTGCGGTACATTTGAGCTAGAGTACCTAAATACCATTGGCTTGTCCTAACTTAATGAAGCCACTAGTAAGATCTGTTTTTAATCAGTAGATCTAAATAGTCAAAGATTGCCACAACTAGCTCAGAAAACAGTTGGCACAATGTGTGAAGTGTAAATAAGAACAGGGTGCAATCATTCACAAAGGAATCGTGGTTCTAAGTATTCTAAGCAGAGAAAAATCTTTAACAAAATGGTGTACCTCGGCTCACCCTTGCTTGTGAATGACTGAGGATGCCCCACTCATAACCAATCATCCTACAGATGACCTTCTTGACCTGCAGAATGCACAACTTCCATCCATCCATTTTCTTGAAGACAAGTCAACCATAATCATCTTATTCGGGTCACAGGCCTGCTGCAGCCTAAACCGGCTGACTGCGTACAAGGAGTGGGCTAAGCCCCAGATGCATCGCCAGTGCATTGCGGGGCCACACGAGAGACTCACACACACTGTCACACCTATGAACATTTTGGAGTAAGCAGTTCACCTTAACTGCATGTGTCTGGAGCTGGGAGAAAGCTGGAGAACCCGCAGGGAACCTATGCAGACATGGAGAGAACATACAAGTCAGAACAGTGAGGAATCAAAATCAGAGCCTTCTTGCTGTGAAATGACAGTGCTCCCCACTGTGTCACAGTGCCGCCCTTCACAACCAGTCTATTCTCAATGCTTCAAATAATTCTGCTGGCAAGAAATTCAGAATAAGCTGACATTGTGAAAATATATTGACATATGATAATTGTTTTTGACTGAATATCTGTCAAAAAACAATAATCAGGTACTACATTTGAAAGGTTTCACATGCTTTTGCAATGTTTGGTATAATTAGTATCAACGTAGATCGATTTGAGAAAAATAACACTGACTTAAAACAAAACACATCTGGTGGAATGTGCACAGATTGGTTGGAGTACTGGTGGCGGTGGTGCAGTGGGTCGCGCTGTTGTCTCACTGCAAGAAAGTTCCAGGTTTGATTTCTTTCTGTGTGGAGTTTGTTTGTTCTTTCTGTGTCTGCGTGGGTTCTCCTGCTTCCTTCCACCTCCAAAAACATGCAGTTTGGGTGAATTTTTTGGACAAAATTGTCTGTAGGCATGAGTGAGAGCGGGTGTGTTTGTTTTGACTTTCATGTTGCCCATCGATGCGCTGGCGTCTCATCCAGGGTGTACCCCACCTTTCTCCTCTAGCCATCTGGGACACGCTTGTGACCCTCTTGTCTATAAGAAAATGGATAGTTAAAGTCAATTTTATCCTATGTAAACCTGATGTTACCAGGCAACTGAAGCCAAGTAAGAAAATATGAATATGTGGTGTGGTGGCATGTTTATCCAATACACCAGAGCTTGACAAAGCACATGCAGACAAAACACTAATTAGACAATCATCTATTTGACAAGTTGTGTACTGCATTAAAAAGTCCACTGCAAATTATTTCAAAGCAGTTGTGCCCAAACAGAGTGAGAAAACAAGGGCTGACCATGACTTATAGTTGTAGATGTGAAATAAAGAGCCGCAATTTTCTTTTCCAAGGCTGGTGAAGGATTGACTCAGTCTAATCAGCCTGGTTGGCTACTTTTTAGTTTTTGCTGGTTGGGTTTAAGCAATATAAATGATGAAGGGTTAGGAAAAAACTATTACAATCAACTACCAACTTCCTATTATCCTTAAAGTAGTTCAAGTTTCAGTGTACATTGTATGTGAGTTTTAGTGTTGATTGTTTGTTTTACATTTGTGCACTGTAAATGTAAGAAATAATCATTATCCCCTTCTACACAGTAATACTATAAAAGAACCGCAACATGTAACTTACTTCATGCCACCCTTTTTCTATGTGCAATGAAACACAACATCAGAATAGTGATGCTCCAGGATGCGATTTGAACTAGCATGCTGGTGCTGCACAATGAAGAGGAGCGGCATACAGCAAAACACGGTGGCACCAGCATCAACTGTTATGCATTTCATATTAATCAATCAAGTAAGAAGGCAAAATCAATCATTTACCTCCTGTTACAAGGCAGTTTATGTCATGCTATAGTTTGAGGGTAAGGAGCTTCCCCGTCCCATCTCATGCTGACATTTTACGTCGATTTTTTTTTTTTTAGATCATTATTAACTAGCTACTAATAGCTATTAGCTGCCTTTTTAAATCAACTAACTTTTTGCAGGATAACTAATTTTTATCAGCCATTATTATTGTTAGAGCATTGCCATTGTCTCTGCAGCTGGAACAACACCAACCCACCCATCCAGGCTTCTAAAGCACCCTCTATAACTCACAAAAATGGAATGTTAGGGCACACAAAAGGTGGACCCCCCCCCCCCCACACACACACACACACACATACACACACATACACACAAAAGGGCGTGTACAACAGGCTCATATTTGCAATGCAACGTTTGAAACATACAAGCATCTCGGGATGTTCTTTTTTTTAACACAGCATGCATGCAAAACAAATCAGGTTTAACTGCACTGCTTGTCTTTCGGTTCATATCACTGATTACTGTTTCATGTTTCAGATCGGATGGTTTCCTTCAACCTATGTGGATGAGGAGGGGGTGCAGTAAGGCATGGACATTTGCCAGCCTGCCTCTGTTTTAAATCAGGAACCATCTTCTATCTACTGTCCTCAGAGAAAATTACCCACTCTCCAGGAAAACACAAGGAAAAAAAACAAATGCTTTTTTTCCTGTAATTTTTGCTGCATACTCATTCCGACTCAGTGTCTCTACCCCATTCCTTTATCTTTAATTATGCATCAGCTTTTCTTTTCTATGGATTTTTTTTTTTTTTGTCAGGAGGATCTTGTTTTAAAATCTGTACAGGAGAGAAGAAAAAACTGTCTGTCATCCTCTGTTTGCTCTGCCGATATTGAACTGAGGACACAGCAGGTAGTGACTTGATAGCTTTACATTGAAAAAGGCTCCCTTGTTGTTGCAGGTCTATGCGTGGTGAAATAATTGTACAGTACAGATAATTTATTGAATAGAGATTATTATCGTTGCCAATGATTATTGTGGGGAAGTTGATTTTAGCAACAGCAAGGAATCAGATGAGAAAACATAAAGAAACAGAAAAAAAAAACTGACAAATGCTTCGTTTTCATGTTGAAATTTTTGCCTTAGTTGTCATGGTGATGCCTTGTGGGTTTACACTAGTGGAGGGAATCAACTTTGCTGGCCGACTATACTTCACCATGTATGCATGTGCCCGTGTGTGGCCCAAACACACACACACACACACACACACACAGACCAATGTACAGTACTGTGCCTTTGAAGAATGGTCTTTCTGAACCTCAGCAGCAGCCAGTAAAGAACATTACCACCCCCAGAAATGCAGCTTGTCCACGTTCAAAAGAAGGGGAAAGGCACTTATACCACATACTGCGGACGACTTGATGTCTGAGCTGCAAGAAGGAAAAAAAGAGTAAGATCATGTCAAACTTCTCCTAAATGGTGACTGGATGGACTCACGCAGATAGTTAACCAACAGCGTTCACATTCACAGCTCATGTTGGTCAATCGGTGCAAATGGACGGTTGCGAAAGAGAAACATCAGGACCTTCCACTTGACTTCACTCATTTGAAACTCAGTGTTCATTATTTTAGTGTCTACTTCTGTTATTTTTGCACCGAATGAAAAATATGTTGTTGTTTTTTTAAATCTTACAAACTGGACTAAGATTTTTTTTTTATTATTGAAGCCAAATTCAGCCATGTTTTAATGTCTGCGTGGAAATCAATTGATTGTCATGTTTTTTTTTACCTTGCCTTATTCTTTTTAAAACTGATCAGGCGACAGGAACATCTCTCCCTTGATGTTGCGCTTTTTGTGTGTGTGTGTGTGTGTGTGTGTGTGTGTGTGTGTGTGTGTGTGTGTGTGTGTGTGTGTGTGTGTGTGTGTGTGTGTGTGTGTGTGTGTGTGTGTGTGTGAAATCCATTTTGGTGCTGTGCAGTCTGTTGAAAATAATGTCACAAGATATTGAATCTGAAGGAAGACTTTGTGTCAAAATGAATATGAATCCCCAGAAAGAGCCCCCTATTCACTCTGAGTCTCCAGGGGTTCAGTGCTCAGTGTTTGCTT
The DNA here is from genome assembly GCA_013358685.1 of Antennarius maculatus. NCBI lineage: Eukaryota > Metazoa > Chordata > Actinopteri > Lophiiformes > Antennariidae > Antennarius > Antennarius maculatus. The sequence goes on from CM023623.1 coordinate 14,929,935, forward strand.
TTAATTCCAGTAATGCAATTAAGAAATCTTTGATTGAAAACATGTATAAGCATACCACAGGATTGTCTATCATAAACAGATATTCAGATGTTTATGGCCCAATCAGCTCAATTTTCCTGCTTTTGATTTGCATAATAGTAAATTATTTACGCGACTTTAACCTGTGGTTAGTACTGATGTATTTCTCAGCGCTTACAGTGAATCATATTTTTTAGCGATTAAATAATTCGCTGTGAACCAAAGGGGCAGAAATAAGAAATTATTAATAATTATCTCCTGGAAAAGAGTCTGTTTTTATAAAATGAAGACGTGCCGCAGATTGGTAAATAACAAAATCCATTGTAACCAACTTCAGACACCTCACTGAGAAGAAAAGTGAAATCATTGAGTACTTCAGCGCTGGCTGGTTCACAAAGACTTTCAGAAGAGGCTGGTGTGTTTAGTTTCTAAACTTCTGACTGTCTGACATGTTTTTTGCAATAGCTGACAAATCTCAAAGTCCTATTACTGTGAGAGGGATGATATAGAGGAGACCTCCATGTTGTCCAGAACAGGGAGAAGATTTATTCGTTGTTTATGTAGTGGACAAAAACCCATTGCATGTGGCTGTTTATATTTCAACTTCTGTCCATACATCCCAGAAAAAAATAAGTACTTTATTGTGTAAATTTTTTCAATGGTTGAGGATTTCCAAATGAGGTCTATTATGAAATAAATATTTCTCTTTTGGTTTAAATTTGACTGACTGAATTATTATGAGTTGTGACTGTCATGTCTATCATCGTAAAAACACCCAAACTTCAACTTAAATACATAGAATGTAGCCTCTGTAGCTTTTATCAATGGCATATTTTATTTTTACAGCACAGGCGCACTTTTCTTTTCATCAACACAGGAGTAAAGCTGCGTCAGTAAATGATTAACAAGATTCACAAGGGGACTAATCAACAAAATATACACAGATAAATGAGACCACGATCAACAAGCCCACACCAATGACAGCGGTAGGAGGTTGTGATCATCAGTGGTAGCTGGTGAACAAACCTTTGCTAGTACTATTAATCAGTTATAATACCTGACTAATTATCAATATGTGTATTCCTGTGTGTGTGAGTGGAGTTCAGAATTTTGGAAGAATTGCCCCGAACTGGAAACCTAACGTGGCAAAGGCTCTCCTGGAGCAGCTGATGGATCTGGGCACAGGGCAGCCCAACCTGTTACTGAAACTGCAGGCAAGCAAAATTAGAAAAAAATAAAATTAAAAAAAAAATATATATATATATATATATATATATGGAAAGCTTCTCTTCTAGCTGGTACACCAAAAAGACATGACTAGCTGGATGCTGTCATGCTTACGAGCTAATCTGCTTTTCAGCACCGATCCAATGTGGACACCAGCTGGAGTGAGGAACATGAAATATCTGTCAGAAAAAATATGGAAACACAAGAACACCATTAAAGGGAAAACCTGTTAAGTTAGCCACACTATTATTTACTGTTATTTGACTGCAACGCAAGAATGTATTTTTTCTACCTTCACATTTTTGCATCAAATCATGCTGTGATTTTTTTCTTAGCTTGATGAATATGGCACAGCCCTGAGCCGTAATTAAAAACATGTCCATCAGTTACCACTGAGTCATTATTTTTGTCATTTGAAGATTTGAAGTGTAGGAGTGAATCTTGAGATAAGGAGGGGTTGATTACAGTTTTTTTTTTTTTTTTCAGTCGCCAACAAGCGTTTGTGCAAAGAGCAGTCACATTTTCAAAACTCTAAACACAATTAGCACTGCATCGGTCTTTTGTGGCCATACCATTCACACATTTCATGTTGCTTTTCACTCAATATACAGTCAGTGAACATATTACCACAATGCTTTCATTTTCTTAACAGACAAGCTATAACTCCCAAGAAAATATGGATTTTTTTTTTATTATTTACAAATGTTAACACACAACATTCCACAATAGCAACAACAATATTCCAAACCTTAGATACAGCATAAAAACCTCTGCTTCTGCAATGATATCAGTTCAAAAACAATATCTCGCAGCTAATAAACAAACAATTGAATATTTTGTTTTAATTTTAATTTTTTTTTTTTTAATTTTACATACTCAATTAATCCCGAAAGGGAAATTAGTGGCACACTCTAGTGTTAGTAATTCATACGTGCATATATTAGTGTGTACAGGCCCTGAACAAACAAACACAAATAGGGGGCCTGTACGCATGCAGGGGGAGGTAGAATGGCAGGCAGCTCCTTTATGGTGCGCCCAAATGAGCAACTTGTAAGGGTGACGGCGCCTCGCTCAAGGGCGCCTCGGCAGTGCTCCAGAGGTTAGCTGACACCTCCCACTGTCAGCTCACACTCCGGGTATTTTTGGGTGGGAGCAGGAATCAAACTGCCGATCTTGGAACATTACTGGAAATTTTTTATACATTTTGCTTGTAAATACCAGTAAAACTGAAACATAAAAGTCTATGTAATTTTGTAATGTTAACAATACCCGGTATTTTGAAACCTGGCGTACTTTGATTGACTGCATGTACCTTATGAAGTGAAAACAAGCATTATTGTTTAACACAGTAATTTCATTTGAGTCGAATATCCAGTGTTTTGGTTAAGTGTGTGTACAGATGTACAAAAGATGTGTTCTATTTTAAAATTAAGAGTTAGTGTTTATATAACAAAATGTGTTTTTGAGAAGAAAATTAACCATTTGGTCAAATGTGCTTTCTAGGTGTGAGTCTGTGTTAAGGGTTTAGAAAAAGTATTTGAAGTATGGGTGAGCGCTTGCTAGCGCCTGAAAAAAAACTAATTGTTCATACAGATTTGGGTATACTTTAGATGAGGATTCATGAGCAGAGATCAATTTTCTTCTACACATTGAGAATAGTGTCTCGGTAAATCTGAAGGTATTAACAGTTCCCACAAGTTTGATTTTCTATGGAAATAATGAAAGCATCTGTGGTATGTATATGTATGTATATGTGTGTGTGTGTGTGTGTGTGTGTGTGTGTGTGTGTGTGTGTGTGTGTATGTGTGTGTGTGTATGTAGCCTTTAAACAATGCCAAACTTCCAGGACAATGGCCACTTTTTAAAGTGTATTAACAAATACTTTGGCTCTACAGATTGAGACTTTAATGCTACATTATGTGGCAAGAAAAGAAATGATGAGCCAAGTAACTGACATGAACAATCACCACAACTTTATAGCATGGCAATGGATTCCATTTGTTCAAGTGCCCTCTTCTGGATCTTCAATACCAAAATTACAATTACAGATAGAAGCTTTTCATTTCAGCTCTTCGACATCATCAAACTATGCACACATTACTTGCTGTGATATTTGACTGATTTGAGCCCATGGCGGCTGCAGGAGGGAACCTGCGTCCTTCATTGAAAGAGCTTCCTTAACTCTTGCCCACTTGACAGTAAGTAACCTCTGGGTGCTGTTTGTTGCTCTGGCTCATGTAGCGACTGACTCGACGGCTCTCGGGAGGTTCAGCATCCTCCCTGTTCAGAAAGAAGAAAATAAACAACACCATTAAAGGGTGTCGCTGTTCCAGAAATAAGTTCAGCTCAGTTCTGTGAACTGAGGGAGGTGGCACTTGATTTATTTCATGATAAAATGACTCAGAAGGTGAATGCAGAAGATTAATGGACTAAGGTCTCAATATGAATATAATATCTTAAGAAGTATTGTTGAAGCTTTGAGGTAAGGGGAAGTCATCCATCCATTTTCTATAGCCACATAGTCTTTGTGGGGTCACAGAGGTATTGGAGCCTATAACAGCAGACATTAAGAAAGAGTAAGGGTACACCCTCAGCAAGTTGCCAGGTCAACTCCTTCCCACATTGGAAGAAAAACAACAGATATAAATTGAATATTTTTTGTGGTTGGAAGCCAGAGGACATGAGTAGAACCCAGGTAGATAAGTTGAGCTTGAATCCCAGAACCTTGTTGCTGTGAGGAAACAGCATTGCCCACTGCTCCAAAATAAAGCAGGCACTGCACAGGTGTCAACTTTAGATTTACCAATGCTGCAAATAATTTGCCTTGATGTATGACTTGAAAGATCGGTTTATCTTCTTAGTATAGAATAGTTGCTGGATTAATGAATTAATGACATTGTTTCTTTTTTTTTTTTTTTTTTTTTTTTGCTCCTCACACTCATGAAGTTGCTGTTATTAACTTAAATCTGGGTTGTTTTAGCTGTCCTCAGTGCGTCTGTATCCATATTTCCCAGAGTGGATGCACAATATAGCAATATAACGGTGACCTGTAGGTGAAGAGCACAAATCTTTGTTGTTGCCTATTTTCAGGTTCTTCACAGGAGCGCCGGCTCTCTCTGAAACCTTGCTTTCACTTCTTCTGTTCTTCAGAGGGATAAAATTCACTCTGATGCTGGTTTCAACCAGCAAACACCAAAAAGAGGCACACAATACAATCTTCTCTTGTCAACACCGCTGCCAACATTGGAGCTTAGCAGCTACTTTGCATTATGAATTTATGTAACTTTGCCGTACCAGCTGGGATTTGCTCCGCTGTCAAAGAAAACACCCGCACAAATGATTGACTTTGGCATTTTCTGCTCTTGTAGAGGCCAAAGACTCAGATTTTTGCTAGTAAAAGGAATAAATTTGCTTTTATGAAAGTAAAATAGGAAGTGAAGTTCCTCTAGAAATACCTGTGTGTTATACCTTCTGCCATGAACAAGAATGTGGACGAAAGAGTCTGTTCAATTCTCTCCAATTACTGTAATTTCTTAATGGGTCGTGGCTTTGTGTTAATTTTTTCCCATAAGAAAACAATTATCAAGCATGGATTAACTCTCAGTGACTTCTATAGAATTATTGTGCATTTTCCTCTTTGAGAAGTTGCATCCTGAGAGGTACATTTAATCCTTTACTAATCCTTATGGTTTTTCATTTATTACTTTGTTGCAGCTGCCAGATTCTGAACAATTACGTTATCAATGCTACAGAATTGCCATATGAAATTGGAAACTGAAAACGATGACCCCGGAGAGCTCTGCAGGTATAGTAGGCCTCAGCTCTTAAAAGCTCTGTTTTGTCTTTCAGCTCATTGTTTCGATTTAACATCATGACATTTTGTGATTAACTTTACTTTTAATCATAAAATGTATCAAGGAAAATGACCTCTTAAACATATTTCAGCGTGTTGACGAGCTACTTACTTGATGTGAGACTGACAAGTTTTCACTTTGCTCTGTGTTCCATCTGCTAACATGAGCTTTAATCCAAATTCACACAACATCCTGCAACTATAGATTCAACCTTTGTTAAGAGGTGTCACTGCACTCAGAACCATCTGTCCAGTCAGCAGCGCAGCTTGAGATCAAAACAGAAACAGGCTGTAAAATTTCCAACAGAAGTATGTCTGTTGATGGTGGATTTTAAAAATGCTCCAAAAGTGAAGATAGCACCTGTCATCGTTTAAAATTCAGCAGTTTGTCCATCCACATGTAGAGTTGTGTCAAAAAATGAAGGTATTGTTTTTAGATAATGTGAACGCATTGCTCTATCTGATTTGACAATCCACATGACTCATTTCTGCTTTTTCTTTGAGCTCAGGCAGCAGCCTTAGCTGTTTACCTTGAATGCTATCTCATGGCCCAAATGATTACTGCTTTGCTGTGTCTCCTTTGTGAACATTCCACTGAGATGTCACATTCATGAGAAAAGAGATGAACTGCTGTTTGTCATAGATACGGAGAAGCCGTATCAGGTTTGTAGCTTGAAGAGCCTCTCTGTCTCCTGAAGACAAGTCTGTCCTCCCACACTAAGAGCACATTTCAAGCATCTACTTTGAAAGAATGTGGGGTGTGTCAAACAGCATATGAACTATAACTTTTTTTTTCTCCTTTTTTCTTCGGAGGAGGCATTATCCGTTTGCAAAGGGAGACGTGGAGATGTCAGGATGGGAGTTTGACTGCAGAACATCAGCCCGGGAGCAGCTCTGCGTTCTGTGTCCTGGTCACAATCCTCATCATCACACTACCAACAAAGAGCCTGAACAATGATTTCTTGTTTGAGACAGTATCCAACGCTGACCTTTACAACTAGTTACAAAGTTTTAGCATTTTGTTGAGGACAGAAATCTAAGAAAAGGCTAAAAGCTAAAAAAGAAATGTGCAAATTAGATTCTTGTACATGTTTTGTGTTCCAAAATTAGATGTCAATATTGAAAATTCAGTTGTCCCAATGCTTTTCTTTGCCTTTCAATGAACTCTTCTTGATTTTACATACTATATGCCTTGTTCTGCCACAAAATAATTGTAGATATAAAACATCTGCATTGATAAATAGGTACATTGATGGATGTATGGATATATGGATGTATGGATGTACAGACGGATGGACGGACGGACGGACGGATGGATGGATGGATGGATGGATGGATGGATGGATGGATGGATGGATGGATGGACGGAAACTTCTGATGACATAGCCGGCTGCCTGTTGTCAAAAATAGTCCGGTTTACAAACTTTACACAACAGTACTTTGTTGTTGTCCGAGAGGATTAAACAAGATATAATACGTTGATTCTTGAGTTGTAGACACATGCTTAGATGTGTTTTGGTACCAATTCTGAAACATCGCTCTCTAATGTTTTTAAAGATTTTCTAGTATTAAGGCAGGCAAGCCAAAAAAGACACTGCATTTGTCACTTAGAATCCTCTTCATGTGTTCTCTGTCTTTCTCTCTCTCTCTAAAAAAATATAAAAATAAAAATACAGAGAAGATCATCAAGAACATAAACCATTTGCAACTTTTAATGACTTGTTCTCAGGCTTTCAGATGATACATATGAGGGGAGTGATGTTATTTATAACAATTTACCTGAAGAAGTCAGTTTGTTTCAAAAGTTACACAAAGAAAGCTTGAGCACCTGAATTGTAATGGGATTTAATCACATTGTTTAGCACGATGTGACATTTCCAAGGAGACTGTAAATAACTCCATCTGCACTAATAAACATAGAGGAATCAAATAAAGTGGAAACATTTGCTTTGAAGTTTTATCTTTATCTGAAGATGTCTTAAACAATTTTTGATTTTCTCTCTCTGCATCTTCCTTTTTATTGCCTTTGCCTTTTTATCTACTTTGCGCTGCTGAGTTTATAGCTAACATATTTATGAATACATGTCTGCCTTACCATGAAGACTGAGCTCATACATTTTTATTTCCATAATGAAGCTAAAACCATATTTTACTTTTACTTTTGTATATTGTACACAGCAGTACTTTTTCTGAATCTTGAAACCCATTCAACAGAGTCAACTATTCCAATAACAGAGACAAAATGTTCCTACTCATTGGACTTTGTGATAAATGAAAAGAATTTGTGCAGTTCTTTACTTTACTCTACTGTTTCTGTTGGAGTTTTAGCGTTACACATTACCTGATCTCATTGGAAAACTCCTTCTCATAGCGATACCTGGTACTCATCTTCCAGTAGAGGATTGCAATGAAGACCAGCACAATGAAGATAAAGAGCAGGGAACCCACCACAGTACCGACTAATACGCCAACTCTGTTTGGAGCTTTGAGATACATGTGAAAAACACAACATTTTATCAGAGGTTTCATAACAGCACAGGATCACAAATATCAACAATATTAATACTGACTCAAACACATCAATACAGATTCTATTGAAAAGCATGTATCACCAAAATTTTCAAGTACACTTATATTTACCTCCGACGGCCCAAGTTGTTTTTTCACATCCATTTTTTTAAATTTCTTTTTCCTATTTGGGCTTAGGGTTAGGTTTAGGGTTAGGCTTAGGGTTAAGGTTAGGGGTTAGGCTTAGGGTTAGGGTTAGGGTTAGGGGTTAAGGGTTAGGTTAATGGTTAATTAAGGACAAATTCCTTGAAAGTAAAATTCCTAACCCTAACCCTAACCCTAAACGTGTCCACGTATGTGGCCACTAAGCCTTAGATCAGGATTAAATAGAAGTCTCTATGACATTTATATGTGTATTATAGATACCTACCCCTCCCCAGGGCAGATATGGATATAGATACCCCCCCTCAGGGCAGACCTCTTCTTTCAGTAGCCTGATTGATAGAATTGTGTTGTCAGGGTGATTCAGCTCACCTAGTCTTAGGTCTGGATAAACTACATAAATCGTTGGCAGTTGGTTCGTCTACAGCTCTCTTGTTTTTCACATTATTTGTTTCTGTTGCAATTTTTTTTTCTAATCATACGATCTGTTATTGTTACTAATTTAAGGAATAATTAGTTAAATGATGCATGTTTTCTCTCCTTTATCAAGTAAAGGGCCAGTTTGTACTAAACATAATGCATTTCATTGTAATGGATCATAAGTGAATCAAGTTTTTTGAACAAAATTGAAGTAGTGTCAAATTAGATCTTGCAATAATGATTTTTGAGTTGATAAAGTGTTTTCAGACTATGAGCTGCTGTTTTATAGAGGCTTTAACAAAAGGACAAATCTGCTTTCAACTAGTGTGAGTGGTCAAGGTTTTTATGTCTTAAAGAGAGTCTTTGCGCATCACTGCACATGGCACATCACATTGTCATTTTATATAAGACACCGAAGAGAAGAGATCAAAACAAACTATACCTCGAATATAAAAGTACACTTAATTATATTTGCTATAGAGACTATGCAACAGTAAACAAATTGAAGTGAGCTTAGTCACAGCTGTTCCAGTGGGCCACACTATTTTCAGTATAAATTGCAGATGCGTAGAATGTATTTAGTATAGAATACATTTTATAGAATGTAAAATTTTAATATGGAATACATTTTATTGAATATGGAATATATATTTAATATAAAATATATTTAACATAGAATAAGGACACCAGTTCAGAATAAGGACAACAGAATATATTTAATATAGAATGAGGACAACAATCTCCATTTGAATGTGGAGAAGACGAAGGAGATCGTTGTGGACTTCAGGAGAGCATGCACCCAGCATGCTCCACCCACTAACCATCGACGGTGCTGCAGTGGAAAGGATCAGCAGCACCAAGTTCCTGGGTGTGCACATCTCCGAGGACCTCTCCTGGAGCAGCAACACTGCATCAATGGTCAAAAAAAGCCCAACATTGCCTCTACTTCCTCTGCAAACTGAGGAGAGCAAGAGCTTCACCCCCCCCCCCCCCCCCCCTGCTCCATCATGCTCACCTTCTACAGAGGCAGCATCAAGAGCATCCTGATCAGCTGCATCACCATGTGGTACGACGCCTGCACGGTTTCCCGCCGCAAGACCCTGCAGCGCATCGTGAGAGCAGCAGAAAAGATCACTGGTGTCTCTCTCCCTTCCCTCACAGACATCTAAAACACCTGCCTCACCCGCAAAGCCATCAGGATTGCAGGCGATCCCACCCACCCCTTTAACACCCTTTTCAGCCTGCTGCCATCAGGGAGAAGACTGCTGAGTCTGCGGGCCAAAACCAGCAGGCTCAAGAACAATGTCTTCAACCAGGCGATCAGGAGGCTCAACTCTCTCCCTGCTCTGCCCCCTGCCATAGCCCTGAACTCCACCCTCACCCTGCCCTGTACCCCCCAGCACCTGACAACCTCTCTGTCTCTCTCTCTCTCTCCCCCCTGTAAACTCCTCACCCTATCTCTAAGGGTGTGCCCAGCCACTCTACGGAGGAAACTCATTTCAGCTGCTTGTATCCAGGATCTTGTCGTTTCGGTCAGGACCACAAAGCTCATGACCACAGGTGAGAGTAAGAACGTAGATTCACCGGTAAACTGAGAGCTTCGTGTTACAACTCAGCTCCTTCTTCACCACGGCATACCTATACAACAACTGCACCACTGCGGAAGCTGCACTGATCCGTCTGTCAATCTCACGTTCCATTCTTCCCTCACTCGTGAACAAGGTCCCAAGATACTTAAACTCCTCCACTTAAGGCAAATACTCCCCACCGACCTGAAGGGGGCACACCACCCTTTACCAGTCGAGAACCATGGCCTTGGAGTTAGAGGTGCTGAGTCTGTCCAGTCCCCTGCTCTGCCACTGGATCCAGTTCACCACCAGGTGGTGATAGTTTGACAACTCTGCCCCTCTCTTTATCCGAGTGTCCAACACACACGGTATGAGGTCTGAAGATACAATAACAAAGTCGATCATCAACCTCCGGCCTAGGGTGTTCTGGTGGAATGTGCACTCATGGATATCCCGGTGGTTGAACAAGGTGCTTGTTATGGACAAACTGTGACTAGCACAGAAGTCCAATAACAGAACACCACTCGTGTTCAGATCGGGGAGGCCATTCATCCCAAACGTCCCTTTCCAGGTCTCACTGTCTCACTCCAAGAAGAACAATGGAGTCCCCAGTCGGAGCACTATTTAGTACCCCTCCTAGGGACTCAAGAAGACTGGGTATTCTGCACTGCTGTTTGGCCTGTAGGCCGAAACAACAGTGACACACCTGTCCCAGCCAGACCCCGTGGGCAGAGGTCCCGAACTCTGCAGAGCAAACGTTTCATTCCGTCTGTGATTCCCTGAGCTCAGAACCTTTCGTTTCATGCATTTCTGTAATCAACAAACACACATACCGTATATTGATTGTGATGAGATGAGGTCGAGTGGGTTTTTGCTCTGTCCTGACAATATCTAATGTGGAACTCCCCACCAGCTCTCAAGAACTGAAGATATCTCTTAAATGACACATAATGTCTACAAGCATTTTCACAAGTCCAGCCATTTCTATTCAACACAGATATCTACCATGACCAGGATGACTGACAGTCTCCACAGGTACCAAGCAGAAAATAAAAGAAAACAAAAGGAGCAGGCAGGCTCAGGTCCAAGAATCAGAGAATCAGAGAATCAGAGTCTTTATTTGTCATACTGACACACGTTTCCACAGTTGACAGCACGAAATATGTCTCTGGAGGTCCCAGTAAGCCCGGTCGATAAATAAGATAAATAAGTTAAGAGAAACTAGTTAAAAAGGTTTAAAAAATGCAAGATAAATAAGTTAAGAAAACTAGAGAAAAAAACAAAAAGTTAAAAATATAAGATAAATAGGAAAAGAGAACAAAGAAAAGTTAAAAGTAAGATATATAGTTGAAATGCAAAGTGTCTGGACAGCAGAATGTAGTTCACACAACAACAACAACAACAACGCAGCAGCTCAATTGTGTAGGCGCTCCATATATTGCACTTGAAGAAGCACCATATTGCACTGAATCCCCATGTGTCTGTGGTGACACACGGGGCGTCGTGAGGGTGACTACAGAGCACCACAAGAGTTCAGCTGTCTAACAGCTTCTGGAAAGAAGCTGTTCCTCAGCCTGGTGGTCCTACTCCGGATGCTCCGTAGTCTCCTGCCTGAGGGGAGGGGTTGGAATAGACTGTGTGCTGGATGGGTGGGGTCTGTCATGATGTGGGTGGTCCTCCTTCTACACCTACTCGTGTAGCAGCTGCGATGCCACACAGTGATGCTGGTGGTGAGGATGCTCTCCACCGCACCCCTGTAGAAGGCCTTCAGGACGGGACCCCCCAGTCCAGCACGCCTCAGCTTCCTGAGGAAGTAGAGCCGCTGGTTTGCCTTCCTGAGCAGGTAGGAGGTGTTACAGCTCCAGGTGAGGTCCTCAGTGAGATGAACCCCCAAGTACCTGTAGATGGAGACCACCTCCACAGCTGCTCCTCCGATGTGCAGGGGGGGAGGGGAGTGTCTTTTTCTCCTGAAGTCCACCACCATCTCCTTGGTCTTCCCCACCTTGATGCAGAGGTTGTTGCGTCTGCACCAGTGCACCAGGTGCTCCACCTCCTCTCTGTATTTGGACTTATCGTTGTTCCGGATGCATCCAAACCACTACTGTGTCGTCTGCAAACTTTACTATATGACAGCTTGGGTGTTTCGCTGAGCAGTCATACGTCAGTAGGGTGAACAGGAGGGGGCTGAGCATGCAGCCCTGTGGGGAGCCTGTGCTGAGGGTGATGGGGGGAGGAGACCGTGTTGTTAATCCTGACAGTCTGTGATCTGTCTGCCAGGAAGTCCAGGACCCAGTTCCCTGTGGTGGCAGACAGTCCCAGCTCTGTCAGTTTCTGCACCAGGGTCTGAGGGGTGATGGTATTGAAGGCGGAGGTGAAATCCAGGAAGAGCAGGTGGACGTAAGAGTCCTTGCTCTCCAGACGTGTGAGGGAAGAAACACAGACTTAAGGAACACAAAGATTAAAAAAAAAGGAAACAAAAGAGAAGCTCGTGCAGGAGTAAAACAAAGTGCACATGCAGAAAATACAAATGAGCTGACAAATTACAAAGGGAAAGCACATGGACTAAATACACAGGAGAACAATTAGTGACTGGTTAAGCAAATTGAAGCAATCACGGAGGCAGTAATAAGCTGTTGTTTAAATCATGACATAAATTAAGAAAGAAATGACTAAATACAACTAAAACCCACAACGTATTTCACTGAATTACCTTTAATTTTTTTCACATCCAACTACAGATTATCCAATTGATTATGATGGAATCAATATGTATGTGTTGAGCGGTTCTAACAATTATGGGTCATCTAGTGGAGAGGGTTATTTTTTTTCTCAGTTGACGGGTGAAGCTGACAACAAATACTCTGGCGGCCCGGAGGAAATATTAATGTGAACAGTGAACCACATGATGGTTACAGGTTTTATATGATGCGCCACATCCCTGCTGTTGCAATGTTAAAATGGTAGACTCATATGTGTTAGTGGGGTACTTTTTTTTTTTTTTCCATGCACACTGACTTGTGCTTTGGTAACTTTGATTCTTGTCGAGATTAATAGAAATATAACATCAGAATATAGACTTGTAGGATATACATGGGTTGATGTTGTGATGTACACTTAAAATGTTGTATGTAGTAAAGAAAGATTTTTGTCAACTTTTGATAAACCTAGCTCGATATTGTGCAGATTATGAATGTCTTTAGTTTTTCCATTCTCTGTGAGACTGCTTTAGCGATGATTATTAAAGTAGGTAGCTTTACGGTGAGATTATGGCTTTGTTTCCTTTTAAAAAGAAGTGACAATATTTATTTTGATTATCAGTCTGAAGACCAGCACTAGAATGAACCAGTTTTCCTAGAATTCATCATAGAAGCCTCTGGGTTCTGACACTCCTAATTGGGTGAGAGATAGAGGAGAGACGAGAGTTCTCTTGTATTATTGAAGGATCAAAGACGAAAGCACTTTATTTTTCTTGCGTGCCGTGGAATTTCACATTGAAATGTGAATGAAGTGAATAAAATATTTTCAGTCTCCTTCACACTGCACACTTTGAACATATAAACAGATAATTCTATTTTTTTTCAGTTAGCTCTATCTTCTGGCTTTTTCCTCTTTGCGTGTGAAGGTGTAATCTAGGGTGTTGCAGTAGACATGAGAATGCTACTCCCTGATTTCCTGATTTTGCCTATTTCATAGTCCTGTGACCAAATGTTGACCAGGAACTTTGTGGCGTTAGGTTGGATGTCATTCTGTATTTCTTTCCCCCTTTCCAGTGGGAGTCTGACCGTTGTGGCTGAATGGCTGTAAGAGGCTACTAGAAGTGAATGTCCCCAAAAAACAGCTGAAATGAAATGTAGCTTGTTAATGGCGAGATCAGCCACTGAAAACTGAATGCACCACCATTGTCATAGCAACTAAGAAGACGGAAACAACTCTGACATGAATGGCATCTTTTCATACTTACTGCAGACTGCTATAAAGAAACAATTTTGTTCATTTGTTCTGGTGAATGTTTCTCTACTAATCATTTATTTATGTAGAATTTACTTGTAGAATCCATCCATTTATCTTCTTTTAGATGAGACAATCACAATCATCTCATCTGCCTTTTATCTGCCTGCTGGAGCCTATCCCAGCTGGCTATGGAAGAAAGGTGGGGTACACTCCAGATAGGATGCCAGTTCATCGCGGATTTATTATTTGTCCTTTATTTTTCCTTGTTATTTGTGTTTTTAATCACTGTTATTAATACCACTAATGTGTAAATTACCATAACAACAACAACAACAGCAACAATATTATTATTATTATTATTATTATTATTATTATTATTATTATTATTATTATTATTATTATTATTATTATTAATTTTATTTTGTTTTTTTTAGTAGTAGTAGTAGTAGTAGTAGTAGTAGCAGCAACACTAGCAGCATTACACATTTTTCAAACTTCATTCACATCTTACATTCAAATATTTACATTTAAATAACAAATTTTACTACAATATATTTAATTCTTACCATCTGTGGTACAACTACAGACTGAAGATGAAATCTAGGTCTTTTCTTACTGTACGAGGGATGGGTTACTCACCTTTGTTTGCTTTTATGTTGATCCTACAGAGTTGGGATCCAACGGCATTGTTCACCTCACAACGGTAGGTTCCAGCGGTGCTCAGAGAGTGGTTGCTGATTTTCAGCACCGCAGTTACTTCAGCTGAGTGAAAAAAACAAACATGTACAGTACAACCATCAAATGTATACTCTATGAATAAATATCTGCCATATAAATGGTTCAAACGAAGAGGAAATGCTAGAAGATTATGCAATGCATGTTGAAATCATCATTATAAATGAGAAGGGTTATGAGAAAGGAGTCAACTCACACACTCAGTCTGTCTGCAGTGTTCTGTTTGCACTCAATTTGCTGTATCTTTGGCAGTAAGAGGACATCGATCAGTGCAGTTTACAAAGAACAATGTCCAAATCATTTAAAGGAGTGTTTTTGTTGAAAGGAGAGTGAGAGGAAAATGGAGAGAACTGTGAAAGAGCTTAGCTGCACCTCATTATTTCTTCTTTCTTTGTCCTGTTTTGTTTTTTTTGTTTTTTGAGAAACTTTTAAAAACCTGAATAAACCGATCAAATTTGTGGAATTCTTAAGCTTTAAATATAATAAAAAAAATAAGAAACACAAACTGCAAAAATAAATTTTCCACCTTCACATGTATCCATCTTCTTATAGACAAGACGATCGCATTTGTCTTGTCTGCAGCCATTTATCCGCCTTGTGGGTCTCGGGTACACCCCACCACTCATTCACAGGTGGCTAAGATAGGCCCCAGCAGACCCCGGAAGAGATTCTACCTTATCAAAGAGCTACATCAAGAACAGAAAAACCATGCAAGCTTACACTCAGACCTATAGACGATACACTCAGCTACATTTTTTGTGGGCTGAGAGGAATTCGGAGAACTCGAAGAGAATCCACACAGACATGGGGAGAGCATGCAAACTGCACAGAAAGACATCAAACCCAGAATCTTCTTGCTACAGCACTACCCACCGTACCACCATGTTGCCCCAACTAAACACACACACACACGGCAATACACACTTTTGTAGTAGTTTTGTAGTAGCATCATGACATCAACAGAGGTCATGCTTACTCTGTGTGGTTGGGGCGGGGTGGGGGCCCTCGCCTTCCCTCCTCCATTCATATGATAATGGGGTGGAGCCTTTTTCAGACTTGCAGTGCAGCGACACAGCTTCACCGACCAGCTCTTCTCCCTCCACCCAGCATTTTGGTACAGATGGCTTTACTGGATTCATAAAACAAATGAACATCTGAGTGCTGCTATTTGAATGAATATGCAGTAATAATCAAACTGGCTTCAATGACACAGACTGCTTTTATAACCCAGAAATGTTTAATATGTATGAGTTAGAAAACAAGCATGCTTTCATTGGACATTATAATTACATAAAAACATGGCAGAGTTCAGTATTGATGTGTTTTGAAAGGGCAAAAGAGGAACTGGCGTTGATAAAGGTGATCATTTTATAATGATACTAGCATGTTCTTCAGTTTATAAACTAAACGAATGCAAGCCAGCCACTCATTCGAGCATCTTCTGAAACACTTAGCTCTTGATCTTAGTGCAAAAACCGTGATCTGTGTCATGACTGTCTTTCATGACTTAATACATGAGATTTTAATTTTGACTGAGAATATTGCTATGATCAGACATGAAACAGACACTATTTAGTTAAACATGCTACTAAGAAATTGGCCAAAGTAGTAGCCTCTTCCCAGATCCCACTCATACATGATGTTTTAGACTGCACTGTAGACTCTCCTCTGCCACTGGGTCAGAATGAATATATTTGGAAATTGCTTTCTCTTTAATTTTAAATTAGTAATACCTTTTCTTTCTCAAATGAACTGTTTGATCTACACCAGTTAGTTCAGTATAGACCTCTTCAATGACTCTACTTCAGTTATTTCTGTCAGTACTGGTCCATGACCACAGCTAATCTGCAGAACCTTATTTTCATTTGTTACATAATTAATGTGTGCTGAAGGTGACAACATATAGGTGAAAGCTCTGAGTATTTGGCAAAAACTAACAAGTGTAGAAGAGGTGACAAAGTCAGATAAATGTCATATATTGCAGGTTTTGTAAAATGCACAAGTACTAATGTAAAACAAACTATTTCTCTCTCTTTTAAAGATCTTAAAAATAACTGATTGCAGGCACTTTAACATTAGTTTTGTGGCTCTTATGTAATTCCTACTAGCATGTGACCAGAACATGTGATATTAATGCTAAAGGTTAATGTATGCAGGAATCAGATAAGTGGTGTTCAACCCACACGTATCCCAGTGCTTACCCATTACCACCAGTGTCACCTTGCGTGTGTCCACTCCAGGTGATTTCTTCACTTTACACTGATATGTAGCACTATGAGCAGGTGACAGTGGTGCTATATATAGTGAAGCGTCACCCACTGACGGGTCAGCGGCAGCAAAGCTGAACCTTATGGCAAGAATGTGATTAGCATGGATGTACTTAGTGCCACTGGTGTAGGACATGAGCTGATGGAAAACAAAAAAACAACAAAAGACAAAAAATTGTCAACAAATTAGATAATCTTTTTCTACAGACTTGTAATAGTTTTTGTCCATCAATTTATGAAAGGTTTAGGCACATTTTAAGTGTTTTGAGGTATTTTAGCTCCATGTGTTGTTTTGTATTATCTATGTGATGCATTCTCCAAATGGTGTCATTAATCCAGTTCTGATGAATCTATATGACTTAAAGAGCAGGAAAACCAGCCGTTTGTAAATATCTGGTGTAGAAAGTGTAATTTATTATTACTATTTTTTTTTTCAATAATTGAGTCGAAACCACAGAAAATGTTCAGTTTATAGACATTAGCATGCTACTTTACAGTATGGTAATATATCGTAAAACATGTGGAAGGATTAGGGAAGCATGCATGTTTGGTTGATTGTAAGCTGATAAGCCCCCTAGTTGCCAAAAATTAGAAGAGTGTGGCTTTAATTTTGAACTGAATAATATTTCGATGAACTCAGGATACAGAACTGTTTCAGACTATCCTGTTAAGGAGATGTTGTGGAAAGCATTCTGATTATGCACAAATCAATACGCTACACGTGTCTAGTGTCAGCCTAAGTGCATCCCTGTATTGATTGGTTGATTTGACAATTGATTTGACGCAAATAGAATAAACAACTAACACTTGTTAAATTATAAAGGTGGCTGGAGTTCATCCACTCTTCACACTGAATTCTAATTTCGGCATTAAGATCACGACCACATCACATGAGATGGGGAAATTATCAGGCTTGAAGTCTGAAGAGGTGCCTGTGATTGTGACATGTATTGAGTAGGTTGTGCTGTGGTTTCTGGTGTGTCAACCTAATTTTTAAACTATTACTTATTACTTAGCTAAACGATTACTTGGGGTAAGTCTTAGCCCAATTGGCATGGCAATGTTGGACAGATTTCTCATAATTTTCTTTCTCTGAGAGACATTTTTGGTGGAGTGAGGCTAACTGTAACTGTAAGCAGTTCATACTGTGTTTCTTACCAGCTGATCTTTCTTTGTGCTGTCGGGGCTGACAACAGACCATTCAATGTCAAGCTCTCCAGTGTCTGAAGGGCTTGAAGTGAACTTGCAGCCCAAAGTTACACCCTCCCCCTCGGCCTTTCGGATAGTCTGCGGCCCCGTGGATGTCACCTGCATCCCTTCAGGTTATTTAGAAATTCAGACAAGTCACAGAATTATTAAAAGGCTCATATTAGGTAGTTGTTAGGATAACCACGGTCTGCTTTTCTTATGCACATTGTTATAGATGCATTTAATAATTATTCAGATTCTTTTCTCACATGAGGTCTGGGTATAAAAGCAAAATGGCAAATAAGCGTTTTCACAGCAAAATTGGGCACAGTAAAAACAAATCCTGAAATTATTCTGAGACAAGTTTAAAACAAGAAATCAATCCATTTTCTTCAGAAACTTTTAAACTAGTGGTTAAATAAATTTAGAACTGTTGACAATTGAGAACACAAAATAAATGCATTGAAGCATAAAAGTTTGTTTTGCTTTCTTCATTTTCCAATTTTCATTCAAAAACAAATATGTGTACACTTAGTGAGCCAGACTTACAATATATTGTCAAGGAATTGCAACCCAGAGGAAAAGTGTTCAGAAGAAACAACTTTGACAACAATAAAAAAAAAAGAAAAATAGCAAGTCTAATTAAGTCTTCGTTCATGAAGGAAATACTTGTATGTGTCAGATTTGCAGTCGCATTACCCTTGAGTCCATGTCCCTGGATGCTTTGGTAAATCAGTAGTTGTCTGGAGACATAATTTTACAATCTGATTGGATGGACTGCGGGCACCGTGGTAACAGAAGTTGAAACCCATTGAGGCTTTAACAGCTCAGTGGTGTTCAACACAGAGGAGACATGAAAGTCTCCCCAATCATCTGTAAAAAACTACTTCAAAATAAATTTTGGTAAATTGTCCGTGCTCCTACCTGTGCTCGGTGTAGCAGCAATGCATATCAAAAAGATGAGCAACCAGTGCAAGCAGTCGAGGCACAAAACTTGCCTGAAAAGACTGCAGACCCATCTGCACATCGTAGGTCTGTTTGAAGTGATTAAGAGGAAAAGGTCAAAATGAACGACATTACAACAGAGCAAATGTTTTATATGTAATGACATATGTATAAGGTTTTGTGTGGGCTCGAATAAAATAAGGCACGATTCTATAAAAAGAAGTCAATAATGGTGTTACCTTCAGATTCATCCAAATGCCCGGTAATGGAATACAATAAAGGAAGGAGCAGAGTGCCTCCTGGTGCTTTCCCTTCACTCCTCCCCCTGTCGACTTTCTTCGCATCAGAATAACCACTTCCGATTGGATGACTGATCCACTTGTTTTACTTGTTTCACACTTGACAACTGCAAATTATTAGTCGTTCATAATTAAATAAAAAGATGTAGAATTTGATTTAGATAAGTGATAGAAAGTTAGAGAAAAAAGAAGAAATTAGGGCTTCAGAAATTCACAATGAAAATAATAAATAAAGAAAATGTATCTGCACACAAATGAAACTGGAGAAGCAATCACTTGATTGTAATGACATGATTTGAAACTCAGGGAGTCAGTTTGATGTACTGAAACCAGAATACCTGGATTCAGTACAACTGTAATTTCTCTCAGTTTGTATTGTGTTGTTCACAAATATTCCAATACATGAAAATGAAAGAAAATGTACTTAAAACAAAGAAGAAAAGAAGAAAAAGAAAAACGTTTTAACAATAAAATAAAGACTAAATCATCTGACTGCCTTGTTGTTGGAAACACAATACACATCACAAAACTTCAGCAGCTCTCATTTATCAGATGTCTGTGGTTTCAGAAAATCAGGAGACAAAGAAAGCATGAAGTCTCAAATGACACAAAACCTGTTGGTCAGCTAAAAGCACGAGCCACCGAGGTTTGTACATGTACAGAAAACGAGAGATTATTTTTGAGGTAAATGTACAATGTGGCGGTATTAAAAAGCGACCAGTCATTAAAGAGAGCGTTAATCTTAACATAAATGTTTGGAAAAAATGTACAGAAATCCAACACACTTTTTGTAAACTCTGTTATTCATTTTTTTAGGACAATAATTATCTTTTTTAAAATTAGGGCTAAATCAGGATGTACAGATTTCTGTTCATCCTATTAGGACGAGTCCAACAGTTGATCCTTATGACATATGACAAATGTGATTATGTAAATTACACAATGTGATAAATAACCTGGATTTTTGAGTTCCAGGTAGCTTCCTGTATTATTATTATTATTATTATTATTATTATTATTATTATTATTATTATTATTATTATTATTATTATTATTATTTTTATTGTTGTAGTTGTTGTTGTTAAGTTAGGTTGCTTAGATTAAATTAATATTTTGTGTTACTCTACACTTACATTAATTTTAACATACTGCACTTTGGTTATAGAATGTGCTCACTGCTCGATGTGATTATTTGATTTGTTAGTCCAGTGGTTATTTGATTTTTTTATTATCAATGCATATTTCACAACCTTGAAAACAAATCAAGACCAGAACAAGAACACTACTAACTCTTCACAAAACTAGTACAAAACTAGTAAGGTCACAGAGAGTTAACTGATGCCATTGCTTTTCAGAATAAATATAGAAATATAGGTTTTGGACTTTTTACAGTAGTTTGATGCTCTACAAACTCTCTGTTACTAGAGTGTCTTCGAACAGTTGGAGAATAATGAGCATGATATGCATCAAACAATAACAAGCAAATTCATCTTTCACTGTTCTTCTTTGTGTTACATTTCTTAAGGCACTACAGGAACTAAAATTTCTTCAGCCTTGATCAGTCTTTCTTTTCACAAGCAACAGAATCAAAATAAAACGGCTTATTGAAACTGGAGTTGGTGCTGAGTGACAGGACAGAAGAAAAAAGGACAGCAACACATAAAAAGAGAACAAAATGCATAAAAGATTCATTCCAAAGGAAACAATAGGTGTTCATAGATGTTTATTTTTTCACAGAACATACTGTTGTATGACCTAAGACATTATTTTTAATTAATTTAACCATTTCTGAATGTTGGACCACTTTTCTATTTAATAAACACATTTTTTTAGCTTTGTGCCTACACTCCAGAAGAAGATGCATAATCAGTATGTAATCTGCATGTCACCTTCCCTTTTTTAGGGCTCCTATACTACTGATCTTGTTTTAATTATTTAATCCGGGGTCCTCTATAATAGTGGTCCTCAACTCCCGGGGTTGTGTCATTTGGTACCAGGACGCACAAGAAGAATACACAACTTTGTTTTGGAAAATTCTTTCCACTACATCTGTGTATAAGTCACTCTTGTCGCTGTCAAGATGCTTGCCTTGGTCACATACTACCTTCTTTAAGGGGACACTCCATCCGGTAAGAAATAATACATTATCAATAAATTGTTGCTCTCAAGCTAGCGAAACAAGCAAAAAACCAACATCTTTGGAAACTTTCTTTGCGCAGGGTAAAGGAGCCAGTGAGGACATAGAAGGAGAATCTTTGACTTTAAATAAAAGAGGAACCTGCAAAAAAACAGTTTTTATGCTGGTCGTAACATTTTATTTTGTTTTGTTTATTTACTACACCTTAAAGGCTGGTCTGTGAAAATATTATATGACATGAAATCGATCTGTGGCTCAAATAATGTTTGGGACGACCGCTAACATACCTCAGACCAAAACCCCACAGTTCAATATGATTGCAGTTTATTCAGGTTCTAGTTTCACCTCTCATTGGGTTTGATACAGAGATTGGAAGTAGCAGACTCCACAAGGAGAGGCATTAAACCTCTCACCCACACAACACACAATACCATTGATTTAGTAGGAAGAGACAGAGAATTTGTTTATCATATCATGGTAAACCTCTTCACAAATTAATGGTTCACAAAAATATGTAGTTGCAAGAAACCTAAAATGCTCAATTCATAGTGCTTCATACACAAATTAAATGTATTCACAAGAAGACCAACATGCATGTGTGTTTCAATTTATCAGTAAGAATGTCAGTTTTAGGCTTTTTCTTCCATTTTCAGAGAATCTTGGCTTCAAGAACAAAACAAATATATTTCCTGAAAGCTCAGTGGAAAAAGTACTAAAGAAAAAAGAGTAATTCTCCTCAGTTTGAGGTCCTTCGATTTGTTCCCCACCGTCCCTTTGACTGGCACAACTTGCACTTAATCAGCATCCTGATAAGATGGAGGCCCCCACAGCAGTAGTCTTACTACAATGAACAAAAACACTTTTCATCCACGAAGTGAAGATACATGCTTCAAAACTTATAAATATGTGTCATTCTTTTTCATGTCAGGCTATCTTCTGCATCCTCCTCTCTGACACCAACTTCCCTCATGTAGTCCCTCAATCCATCCATCCACCTTCTTTTGGTCTTCCTCTTGTCCTCTTCCCTGGTAGCTCCATCATCAATGCCCTTTCACCAACATACTCATAATCTCTCCTCTGAATGTGTCCAAACCATCGAAGTTTGTTCTCTCTAGCTTTGTCTCCAAAACATCTGACCTTGTCTGCTCTTCTGACAAACTCACTTCTGATCCTGTCCAACCTGGAACAATCCCAGAGAGAACCTCAATATCCTCATTTCCACCTCCAGCTCAGCTTCCTGTCTTGTTTTCATTGGTTCTGTCTCTAATCCGTACATCATGGCTGGCCTCACTACTATCTTATAAGCGTTGCCCTTCAGTCTTACAGAGACTCTTCTGTCACATAAGAAACCTGACACTTGCCTCCACCTGTTCCAGCCTGCTTGGAACTGTTTCTTTACCTCCTTACCACACTCACCGTTGCTCTGGGCTGTTAACCCCAGGTATCAAAAGTTCTCCACTTTTGTAAATTTCTTCTCCCTGTGGCCTCACTCCTCTTTTTACACCTTTTCCACTCCTCTCCTTTATGCCCAATATACTACAGTATTTTACTTTCGCTAACCTTCATTCCGCTCCTATCCAATGCACGCCTTTCTAAATGTTCCTCCACCTGCTCCATGCTTTTACTGCAGATCACAATGTCATCGGCGAACATCATGGTTCAAAGGGATTCTAGTCTAACTTCATCTGTCAGCCTATTCATCACCATCGCAAACAGGAAAGGACTCAGGCATGAGCCATATTGTTGTTTGCACATACCCACTTCTGTCCAGAGTTTAGCTTCTACTACTTATTCCTACTATTCCTTGTGTGGCTCATCAACTTTAAGACGAAGGGTTTTCCACAACCCTTGGTCTTAAAAATGGGAATCTTTGCACCTACTAGAATTCTGTTGAACAACCTGGTCAAAAACTCCATAGCACCACAGGATTCTCATCCAGACCAACTGTCCTCCCTTTCTATTGTGCTATTCTAACTTTACCCTTGCTAATCACTGCTATTTCCTGGTCAACCACTTGCATTATCTACTCTACCTTAATTCTCATTTTCCTCTTTTATAAATTCCTCCTTAAGTAATGATGTTTTCTCTGATTATAGTTGGTCTTTTCTCGTGAAAATATCCACACATATCATGCAAAGAACTTTTCCTAATTTGGCACCAGACATGTTTGAAAAGACAGTTTGGCTAAAAGTGGACCTGAGCTCAGTCCGACTCACAGACAACTCAAAAATTCACAGACAACTCAGAAAACCTATTATCTTGTTGAAAAAACAACACACATTTTTAAAAAATTATCTCTATTGGAAGCAGAGCAACCTGATTTTTTATTCAAGCAGTGACTTCAACAATCAAATGTTTTTTAAATTTTGCATGATTATTTCGAACAGTTTTACAAACGCAAAAGGCTTTACATCTGACAATGTCTCTCATGTTAGAAAAAAAAAAAAAAATCAAAAGCCTTTGCTGGCTTTTATTGCTAGGATTTGTGCAGTCATTTATCTGCCAAGTAGGTCACAGGCTCAGTTGTTCACAGTTCCAAAGTGCACTGTTATGAAAGCCCAACAAGATAAAATTATTGATAAGGACACAGAAAAAGAACTGAAGCGTTGGATTAAGTTGTTCACCAGCAACTGCTGAGCTTGAGAATGACTGCAGAAATTTGGGATGTTATTATTGTTGGTGCTGGACTGTCTGGACTGAGTGCAGCTCATTTGCTCAAAAAAAGGAACAAGCAGATGAGAATACTGCTGCTGGAAGGAAAAGGTTTGTAATCCATGGTAAATAATTTTGGCTGGACTCCTAGCAATACTGCATTTCTCTGACCAAATCATGTCTTGTGTGCTTTACAGATCGCGTGGGAGGTCGCACCTTGTCCAGCGAAATACCGGCAGCTAATGGTGTGGATCGATGGGACTTTGGGGGGCAGTGGGTAGGAAGGTAATGTTGATTAGAGCTACTCCGTATTAGAAGGGACAACAAAATGAGTTATGTTTCAGTAAAAACAAACAAACAAACAAATAAATAACAACAACTCCCCTTTAGAAAGGGATTTTTTTGTTTTCATAGGCAGTTGATTTGCCTTGAACATGGAGTAAAAACACAATTTTGTGGAGAGCTGTTTCATCGTTATGTTAGTAAAATAAATACCTATGAACAGATTACAGATTACATTGGCAAAATGTGTATTTAGATTATATTCATATTGTAAATTTAAAAATATTCTGATTAAATTGCTACATTTTTAGCACAGTAACTTCATCCCTTCAGATTAAAAGTTTTAAATTATCTGATATTCAAATCAGAGAACTCATGAGATTGAAGCAGATCATCAGAACAGCAGCTCGTACAAGTTTGGTTTGAATGTTTAAGTTCCAAACATAATCACTCTGTTCATGTGCTTATGTAAGGCATTGAGTGACAAGCAAATTTAGTTAGCTACCTAAATGGATCTTACGGGTGGAAGCTGGGTTAGTGGTGGGGCTGAAGGTGCAGGCAGGTGCAGTTATACCCATACAGAGATACAGCATCATTGAGCAGAGGGAGAAATGGGGAAATGTTTCAGCCAAATTGATTTGGTTTTGTGTTGAGTGAAGTCTGTCATGTGAAGACTGGGTTTACCTACCACAACTCCAGTTGTATACTTGGCTCGCTTGCGGTTTTTAAAAAATGTTTTTCGATAAAGTAGAAAAATGGAGCTCTGGGTTACATTTATTTACCATCAGAAGGAAATATGTTAATGCGAGGGCTCCTCATGCAATGGAAGGAACAATGTAGCCTTTTATTAATAAATAGTTCCTCAAGGACTGGTGCAAAAACACAATCAAACAAGAATCTATGCTATATAATACACACAAAAACGGCAGCATGTTCTAATTAACAAGTAAGCTTTCTGGTGTGTGTATATTGTATATATAATTATATATATATAAATATATATACTGTATATATATACACACACACACATACAGTAAGGGCGGCACGGTGGCGCAGTGGGTAGCGCTGTCGCCTCACAACACGGCGGACCCGGGTTCGAGTTCGCATGCTCTCCCCGTGTCTGCGTGGGTTCTCTCCGGGTTCTCCGGCTTCCTCCCACCTCCAAAAGCATGCGCTTTAGGTTGATTGGCCGGTCCCAAATTGACCGTAGGAGTGAATGTGTGTGTGAGTGGTTGTTCGTCTCTGTGTGGCTCCGCGGTACACTGGCGTCGTGCCCGGAGTGTCCCCTGCCTCACGCCCTGAGACTGCCGGGGTAGGCACCGGCTCCCCCGCGACCCGCATCGGCGGGTTAAGATAATGACTGACTGACTGACTGACACATACAGTATATATATATACATACTGTATATATACTGTATATGCTTATATACTAAACAGTGTAGTTTACTGTTTACAACATTACCTTGTGTTGTAAAGTCAAAGTCAAAGTCAGCTTTATTGTCAAGTGTGCCATATATACACGACATACAGCACAGATGAAATTGCAGTCCTCTCTGACCCATGGTAAACAGGCAGTACAACAGGCAGTACAACACAGACAGTACAACACAGACAGTACAACACAGACAGTACAACACAGACAGTACAGCATGAAGTATTGGACGAAACACAAGGGATGGTTAACATCTCTATACACTCTTTAATCCCATAGGAGAAGTGACGTATGCGTAGTCCCTGAGTTGATGGGGGGAGTGAGAGATAGGTAGTCAGGTGCAAGGCAGGGAGGGCAAGGCAGTGTGAGGGTAGAGTTCAAGGCTATGGCAGGGGGCAGAGCAGGGAGGGAGTTGAGCCTCCTGACCGCCTGGTGAAAGAAACTGTCCTTGAGCCTGCTGGTTCTGGCCCACAGACTCTGCAGTCTCCTCCCTGATGGCAGCAGGCTGAAAAGGCTGTGAGAGGGGTGGGTGGGATCGCCTGTAATGCTGGTGGCTTTGCGGGTGAGGCGGGTGTTATAAATGTTTGTGAGGGAAGGGAGACACCAGTGATCTTTTCAGCTGCTCTCACAATGCGCTGCAGGATCTTGCGGCAGGAAACGGTGCAGGCGCCGTACCACACTGTGATGCAGCTGGTTAAGATGCTCTCAATGGTGCCTCTATAGAAGGTGAGCATGATGGGGGGTGGGGCTCTTGCTCTCCTCAGTTTGCGGAGGAAGTAGAGGTGTTGTTGGGCTTTTTTGGCCAGCGATGCGATGTTGCAGTCCCAGGACAAGTCCTCGGAGATGTGCTCACCCAGGAACTTGGTGCTGCTGACCCTTTCCACTGCAGCACCGTCGATGGTTAGTGGAGCATGCTGGGTGCGTGTTCTCCTGAAGTCCACAACAATCTCCTTCGTCTTCTCCACGTTCAGATGGAGATTGTTGTCCTTGCACCACATAGCCAGGAGGCCCACCTCATTTCTGTAGGCTGACTCATCGTTGTTGTTGATGACACCCACCACAATCGTGTCCTCTGCAAACTTGATGAAGAGGTTGGAGCTGAAAGTCGGTGTGCAGTCATGGGTTAGCAGAGTGAAGAGGAGGGGGCTCATTACACAACCCTAGTTAGTAAAGTAATGCTGTACCCTAAAGCACACCTTTTCACTCATGATAATGTAGCAACAGGAAACTATTTTAACTGTCCAGTAAAACATGAAACACTGATAATGTAACCATCTTGAAAATGTCTGTCACTCTTTTTCAGCACCCAAACACATATCTTGGATCTCATACAAGAACTGGGCTTTGAGACCTATCCTCAGTTTAATACTGGGAAGAAGGTACACCACATGGGTGGGCTAGATGCCAAAGTCCGAACCTACAGAACCAGTATCCCTGCACTATCCCCAGCGGCATTGATGGACCTCACCCAGCTCCTCTGGAGGGTGAGGACAAATATACTGTACTGATAATGTAAATTTTGCGGTTAGGTCAATTTTCTGGTAAGAATTGCGATATAACTAGGGTTAAATCCTGATCCTGATGATGCTGAGGTGTGTATTTGTGTGCTATGTTTTCAGGTACATGACATAATAATATAAGGGGCTACGTAGAATTTCTCCAGAGATTTAAATAGTTTGGAGTGAATTATGTCAGGGGTCATTTTTTAATATAGCATTGTTGCTAGTATAAATGCATCCTCTTTGTTCGCATTGGTAAATCATTATATGTGTGTGTGTATATGTTTTCCATTAAGATTGACAGGTTGTGTGCCACAGTGTGTGTCAAGGATCCTGCAAGGACTCCCAATGCTGTTAAGCTGGACAGTATGACTACACACTCATTTATTGAGCAACATGCTTGGACAGCAGGTAATGGCGAACAGTTGTTTTGAGTAGCTGTCTTTGAAAATTGTATGCTTCAATTTACTTTATTGACAGCACTTTTCAAATAGACTGTGAAACTGAACGTTGAGAACAGAATAAAAGCAAAAACTAGAAAGGTAGAAGTACAGTTCAAACCTACAAAATGGCTAATGCCTTTTTCATTGGAACTATCTTCAACTAACTATCTTCAAACATAAAATCAAACAACATTTTAATGAAAAAAAAACCCCATGAACCACATATTATTACAGCCAACCACCAACAATAAAGCCAATTAAATCTTCAATTATATCTTGGGTGAGGCATAATACATGCATAACCCAAATGACATGCTGCATACTGATGTTGGCTTGATAGTACCATTGATTAGAAGCTTGTTAACAAACTTGTTTGTTTAAAATGGGTGGGAGCTTCTATTTTTTTTTTTTTTTTGTATATTTTCAACAATGGCGGAAAGGATTGTGACACCTTATCCTGTGTATCAATGAAACCACTGATACAATTAGTGGTACTCATAAGTTGGAAAATAAGAATAAATCCTTTGACATATAGTTAAGAAACCGAGAACTATATTCAACAACTCAACAACTCAACAACTGACTGACCAACCAACCAACCAACCAACCAACCAACCAACCAACCAACCAACCAACCAACCAACCAACAATTGTAGTGCAATCAAGCAAATAATAACTTAGACTTCGGATGGTCAGTTTATAATGCGACTAAATTAAGGATGGGATTAATAAAGTCATTAGTCTTCATCCTCATGGTACCTTGAAAGTCTGTCTGAAACTTGTTTATCTCGTAACTGTGTGGATTAACGTGATCAGTATACATTATATGATTTCTTAGTATTGATTATCGGTCATGTTTATATTGTATGCCATTTCAAGTTATGCATTGCAGTGATATTTACATTGACTGCAGACTTAAATGTATTTGCATTTGATTTCCTATTTGATGTAGGTACACAAATAATCATGATTCTTTTCTGTATTTATTCTACACTTATCTCTGTCTATGGTTTAGACCTTCAATTTACATTTATTTGATATAATAAGCTATTATCATTCAGTTTTTACAGAACACCATAATTTCAGGGAAATGGATAGTATTTCTCCCTACCTGTGGATGATGCATGTATTAAATTATCTCTTTCTGCCAAGAAATAAAGGAGGAGATGGGAGTGGCAATCAGGTCTGTATTTGGTGTGGAGCCCTCTCAGATGTCCTTCCTGTTCTTCCTGATGTATGCCACAGCTGCTGGAGGGCTACTGCCACTACTGGAAAGCACTTCAGGGGCGGCTCAGGAGCTCAAGATAAAGGTAGCTCTGACTCTTTCTTGAAGCACATACTGTTGAATTGAGTTCCTGATAAAAATTTGTTACATAC
Source organism: Antennarius maculatus (assembly GCA_013358685.1). Taxonomy (NCBI): domain Eukaryota; kingdom Metazoa; phylum Chordata; class Actinopteri; order Lophiiformes; family Antennariidae; genus Antennarius; species Antennarius maculatus. Next base: position 14,958,898 of record CM023623.1, read on the forward strand.
AGTACGTCTTTTCTACTACAAACCTTGGAGAACTATTCATTTTTAACTCAAACCCCGTCAGAGCAAACACAATTTTACTGTTCGTGATTTGTGCATTATGTGTATGGTCCATCTGTAAATACTTGGATGCAAAACCTTGTCTTTCCTCACAGTGGTAAAATTTTCATATTGCAGAAATTTCCTGAGGCAATTATTCTGAGTAACACTGCAATTATGGAATGGGAGATAAAAGCAAAAACATCAACATGGGTTCAAATGACTCAAATATTAAGTTTAACAGAGACACTTCGTAATATTTGTTGACCCGTAAACACATTTTTAATTCAGGTGGAGTTTGTATTGTAAATGTACCTTAGCGTGTTTTTGGTTAAATACACTTTCTACCGTGAGAAGATATCGAAGTAGCTCCCGCCACTCTACCTCCCATTGCATGCTTACTGGGCCCATTGTGTGTGGTTGTGTGTATTACAGAGGCCTGTACACACTAATAAGCATGTGTGTGATTGACTAACATACTAGAGTGTGCATTCTTAATTTCCCTTTGGGGATTATAACAGTATATAAAATAAAAAATAACAAAAAAAAACAAAAATAACAAAAACAAAGTGCAGGCAGTGGTGCTAGTATTAGTGACATTATATCCATCAGCAAAAAATGAAGACTGATCTATACTGCATTTACACACAGAAAAAGATTCATCTGTATATCTGAATCAAAGGCTGCAACAGGGAAACATCAAGTTTCACCAACAACAAACATGGCGAGAATAGAGGAAGTTTTGTGTGTGTGTGTGTGTGTGTGTGTGTGTGTGTGTGTGTGTGTGTGTGTGTGGTAAATACTGAGTAACAAAAGCATAGATGAATTCATCAGAGACTGAGGAAGAGTTTCACTCAGTTTCTCATTCAGTTTCACTTTTTCTTTCTTTGTTGTGCTTTGCTTGAATTGTAGCTACAACTCCCCAATTTGTGCACAGAGTGCTGGATGAAATTTTAGATCAAGATCGATAATTTGGCTTTTTATTTCTCCTCTCTGATGCACTTATTTTGTATTTTTTGTTTTTTTGTTTTTTGCATTTAAAAAGTATTTTCAACTGAAATCCCACCAAAACATTTGGTTCTGTGTTTTTCTTGGACAAGGTTTTTACATGATATGAATATTTCTTGTGCGAATAAAACAAAAATCCTCCCCTTTTGGTGAAATAAATATTTTCATTAATTAGTATGAGCATTTCCAGAGTGGAATCAGGGGAGGGTGATAAGGACCACAAGCAAACTTGTCCTATTGAAATTTGCTATCAGCGGAAACCCATTGAGTTCACGCCACAAGGGGTTAAATGTTTTCTAATATGCATGATGTGACGTTTTACCTTTCAGCATTCTGGCCACACAGGGTAAGAAGACTCTGTATTTGTCTTGACATGAATTATTTGTCTCTCCACAGGGAGGCACCCAACAGCTTTCAGAGAGACTGGCAGAGCTTGTTGGGCTGAAGAATGTCCGACTGGGTTCTGCCGTGATGTCCATATGGCAGGTAGAGTATACAGTAACGGCTCACTCAGGGATTGATGAGGCGCGACACAGAGATAACAGCTTCCTCGGTAGGGAAACAGGCCGTCTCCTGCAAAGGCACTGTCTGTTCCGCCTGACTGTCCTCCTTATTCACAGTCGAGAGACCAAGAAGACTTAATGCACCCCTAAGAACAGAGCTTTAGGTCAGTTTACAGTTTACTTCATTGTTCTTGTATTCATTGTTCTTGCAGATTACACGTATAGAATAACAATTACAACCACATGACAAAATCTTAAGTGAATGAATTATTGATTAAACTATTCAACATATCATATGACAAACATTTGCTAACGCTTTTAAATTAAACCTGATTCTTAAGTGAGAATAATTGCAGGTCACTTTGGACTTTTATTTTATTATTTGGACTTTTGACTGTTTCTTTTACATTACAACTATTTTTATGATGGCAAACTAGCTCAGAAAAATTTGGATGGGCAACTAAACAAGCTGACAGAGCAATCAAAAATTAAATTAACTTCAGCCCTGTAAAAACAGGATGAAATGATTTAGCATTTTCCCCAGTCTAAACCCAAATAAATACAGTAAAGACTGAGATGTTCATCCATCCATCCATCTTGCACTGCTTATCCGGAATCGGTTCGCGGGGGCAGCAGCTTCAACAGGGAGCCCCAAACTTCCCTTTCCCTGGCCACATCCACCAGCTCTGACTGGGGGATCCCGAGGCGTTCCCTGGCCAGTGTTGAGATGTAATCCATCCACCTGGTCCTGGGTCTGCCCCGAGGTCTCCTCCCAGCTGGACGTGCCAGAAACACCTCCCTAGGGAGGCGCCCCGGAGGCACCAGATGCCCAAACCACCTCAACTGACTCCTTTCCACGCGAAGGAGCAGCGGATCTACTCTGAGCCCCTCGCGAACAGCAGACTGAAATGTTTCATGTTCAAACTTTTGTAAATATGTGTTCACTATCACATTTGATACATCATAATACACCATACATTTTTGATGGAAGTTAGGTCTGGACAATAGATATGCTAGTTTAGTACCTTAAACTCTTATACTCTGAAGCCATGCCCTTGTAAGGTTGCAGAATGAAGCTTCATTATCTTCCTTTGACAAGAGTGTGTTCCTGGAATTCCCATGATGTGGTTGACATGAGATGACATTCCCACATCTGTAACTGCAAGTCACCTGTGACCAAAGGTCATGAGCATTTAGCATAGGTTTTTCCTCTTGCCTCTTTTGTGCAGAGAGACCCCAGATTTTATGAATTCCTCGATGATATTAAACATTAAAAAAATCCCAGTTTTCCCAATCCCAGCTTGTGAATGACTTTCAGGGATGTCCCATTGATAGCTGATCAGGATTCTATGGTCTGTTTCCTAATGAATGGCTGTACCACTATCTTTTAGTGTTCAACAACTTATCCCTGTCTTTTGCTTCCCATCATGTTTTTGAGATGCCTTGCTGCCATAAATTTCACAATATCTATATATTTTTTAAAAGTCATTGACCTTATGAGTGGCAGCATGAGACATATCCTTCTCCTTTCACATCTTGTTAAATAAATGGTTCACAAAGTGCACAAATATTTTTGGAATCAATTAATTGACAATCAAATTATTGAATACTGATAATAGTCACATATTCTAGTCTGACACAACAAATTCGCACAAGCAAATCATGAGGTTCCTAAAATTGCAAAACTTAGTGATATGCAACAGACTACCTTACCATGATGATATTATTTAAAAACCTTCAAATACTGGAAATTTGTGTTCTTCGTCATGATTAGTAGAATATCATCTCAGATTATCTGAATTAAATAAGAATCAAAATAAATAAAGAAGAACCAGCGGCAGTGGCTCAGTGGTAGAGCAGGCAGTAGAACGCCAAGATCGGCGTTCGATCCGTAACCTAACCCTCCCGCTTAAAAACACCTGGAGTGTGAGCTCCAGTGTCAGCTCACCTTCGGATCACTAGTGAGGCGCCCTTGAGCAAGGCACCGTCCCCCTCACAAGCTGCTCATTTGGGCACTCCACAAAGGGGCTGCCTGCCACTATGCCTCCCGTTGCATGCTTACAGGCCCCCTTGTGTGTGGTTATGTGTATTACAGCGGCCTGTACACACTAATATACTGTACATGTGTGTGACTGACTAACATACTAGAGTGTGCATTCTTAATTTCCCTTCGGGAATTATAACGGTATATAAAATTGAAATATATATATATCCTGCGTGTATAAAAGCCTCATTTGAGCTCTATTTTCCCACATTAATTTGTTGATGGTATGCAGATTTTCTCTTCAAGATTCAACAAGGCAGTCTGAGACTGCAACATCCCATAAAGGGTAGGTCAGGTTACCCTGAAAGTAGTACCTCACAAATGCATAGCTTTGATCTTTCATGGTAGGTCAAAGCTATTCACTAACTTTTACCATAGATCAAGGCTAGTGCTTCAATTCATGGTCTTACACTGGCCTTCTCCCTTGTCTTTCTATCTAAATATGACCTTGACCTAGCTTTCTTAAGGTCAAGGTCATTATCTCATTTTCATCCCCTTCGCCGACTGAGTAATGTGCTTTTTGTTTCATCTTTCTATCTGCAACGATTGCGAAGATATTCGGTGGACATACGAACGAACGGACGAAAGAACGGACGAACACATCACTGCTTTTAAGCGGGATGTAATTAAACTCAAATTCATACAAATGAAAGTCTGATGTTTTAACATCGTTTGTGCACCTTGTGTTTAAAACAGCTGGTATAAAAAGTGCCCACAACAAAAGAGAAAATCTAGTTCTAATTATACCCACAATGCAGGGAAATCATATACTCGTACATCTGTGTAATGTCGGATCAAAGTTGTATTTCTGTTTATGTGTGTAAACAGGATACTGAGTGGGCCAGGGTGACAACCGTCACCAACACCTTCTTGTGCAGAGCTGTGATTGTCACCTGCCCCCCTCATTTGGCAGGTCAGTGAGTCTCCCGCTTCTGTCGACATGCTAAACGAAATTCTCACTGATGTGGGAATCTTATACCCTCTTCAATTGCTATATCGCCAAATGGGGAAAAACTCTGAATTCATGCATATAAATCATGGATTTACCTAAATCTACATTTATTTATTCATTTATTTACTTGTGTATTTATTTATTTGTTTGTTTGTTTATTTATTTTTCCCAATCACTTTGGTGGATGTAAATTCCGTCTGAGGTTGGTCCCTGGGCTGATTGGATTTTGAACGGAAGGATGAATAAATGGCAAAACTTTTAAACGTGGGCTTACATGACATCAGCTGGTGGAGCAGAGGTAGAAATGTTAGTTGGTGGAGGGAGCTGAAAAGTGTCAAACACTTCATCGCCATGCTGTCTGCAATTGAGCTACCAAGGAGGTAAAAAAGCAGGTAAAAATGGCTCCCCAAAATGAGTGTTTAGAGTTTGAGTTTTAGAGTTGACCCAACTAACATAGTGCACGTAATGTTGGAAATGGAACACATACTACCAACATGTATCATCTTTGGTGTGTAATGTGCATTTGATATTTGATATACTGTATGTAAGTGTAATAAAACATATTCAAGTCCTAAAATAAATTACTGACAAGAAACCACTGGATATCTTGCAACTTCAAATTTTTTGGAGGGCAAACTAGTGGTGACCTTTTGCAGTCTGGCTTGTCCCAGCAGGAAACATGAAAATGCTGGCCAGTGTCAGTTCATAGTTAATTAGACTTTAGGAATTCTGGCTTTTTATTTGATTTTGGCAGGTTTGTGGTAGGATAGAAGCTGAATTCTCAGACTAGCTTCTGTTCCTGTTTGTGCTAATCTGGTTACAGATCTGCCTCTCAAAGTCTCACACTCAGGGCCCCGGACAATGGCCAGGGTTCGTAATAAGACAGGTTTGAGAGCAGTGTCGAATTATGCAGCACGGATTGTTGTATACCAGTGTGCCACGCTTTGGTCTGAGTTCAATGCAGGGAGATGGACAGGGGTGTTCAGAAGCCAGAGTCTGCCTGGTGATAAACATGGCGCCTCTCCCAAAAGAAGTCAGAGGAAATTCAAGGTGAGGGGTTGCTCCTTGAAATTGTTTGTATGACAGTGTTCATTTGGAAATTTACGGGAGTGTGCAGACCTGAGGAGCATTCCAGTGACTGAGGGAGGGGTGAGGAGAGCCTACTGCAGATGGAGGGAATAATATTAATAGCTCCAGATAATTCCCAGCCTCTTTGGGTACTCAAGGTGATTGCTCAGGGTGTCTGTAGCCTCTCATGTTGACTCTTCTAATTGTCTCTGACATTCCAAAGTAATTCACAAGGCACATGCTTTTTTAGTCAGTGATGAATGGCAAAGGATTGGTGTCAAAATACATGACTCTGTTCACACAAACAAATGCTGGATATGAGCTGACTCTTCTTTAATGGTTTCCTGTTACTGGCTCCCAGATTTATCTTCCCATTCATGCATCTATCTTTTAAAATGAGTCCTGTCAGTTCCTTCACCTTTTATCTTACTACTCCTCTGACTCACCTCAGTGATTTACGAACCATTTGTTTTGACTGAATATGAAACTGTGATACATGCATGCAAAAAATGAGCTTGAAAATGAGAGTTTCAGTCCTATGTAGATTTTTGGGAGTGTAGTTAAACCATGTACATGCTTCAGTTGCTGAAAAAGTTGTCATGCATATTCATCGTGGAAATACACAGTAAAAGAAAAGTCCCAATTAAGTTTCACAGCATGTATTGGGAGTGTAACACAATTAGGCACACTATCTAGAATTAAGGACTAACCACAGAGACAGCTCTGCAGTTACCAAATTAACATTTTGTTTTGATGCCTTTTTCTGTCTCTCTTTATCAAGAGGAAAATCCCTGGTAGAGCATAACTGTCTACTATGTGTGCATGCATATGTCTGTGGTGGACATTTAAAGAGACATTTATTGTTAAGCTGATGAAGCAAAAGTTCATGTTACTACTTTTATATGTAGGTAATGAAAAGGGGATTTTATCTAAAACTCAACTTGATAGGCAGCCAAGCAACACTTTATCAGATTTTGCCATCAATCTTGTTGTGGATTGGGAGCAGCTGTAAAGACAGTAGGCTTGTTCTACAGTGAGGAAACTATTACACATAGTTTAGTCTGGATCCTTGTTTGCGCTGCTAGAAAGCAGATAGGGAAAACATTAGCATTGGTTTTTCAGCTGGCACCATGGCTAGAAAG